>JAGXOD010000036.1:8577500-9154609 GCA_020368025.1 Brachyhypopomus occidentalis
CACCCCCCACACCCCTCAGTCCCCACACCCCTCAGTCCCCACACCCCTCAGTCCCCACACCCCTCAGTCCCCCACACCCCTCAGTCCCCACACCCCTCAGCCCCCACACCCCTCAGCCCCCACACCCCTCAGTCCCCCACACCCCTCAGCCCCCACACCCCTCCCCCACACCCCTCAGTCCCCCACACCCCTCTCAGCCCCCACACCCCTCAGCCCCCCACACCCCTCAGTCCCCACACCCCTCAGTCCCCCCCCCACCCCTCAGTCCCCCACCCCTCAGTCCCCCCACCCCTCAGTCCCCCACCCCTCAGTCCCCCACACCCCTCAGTCCCCCACCCCTCAGTCCCCCCCCCCCTCAGCCCCCCCCCCCTCAGCCCCCACACCCCTCAGCCCCCCCCCCCTCAGCCCCCACACCCCTCAGCCCCCACACCCCTCAGCCCCCCACACCCCTCAGCCCCCACACCCCTCAGTCCCCCCCCCCTCAGCCCCCACCCCCCCTCAGCCCCCACACCCCTCAGCCCCCACACCCCTCAGCCCCCACACCCCTCAGCCCCCACACCCCTCAGTCCCCACACCCCTCAGTCCCCCACACCCCTCAGTCCCCCCACCCCTCAGCCCCCACACCCCTCAGTCCCCCACACACTCAGTCCCCCACACCCCTCAGTCCCCACCCCCCCTCAGGCCCCCCAGCCCTCAGCCTGCCCCACACCCCTCAGTCAGTCCCCCCACCCCCCCCCCTCAGCCCCCCCCCCCTCAGTCCCCCACACCCCCCCCCACACCCCTCAGCCCTCACCCCTCAGCCCCCACCCCTCAGCCCCCCCCCCTCCCCCCCCCCTCAGTCCCCCACCCCTCAGGCCCCCCCCAGTCAGCCCCCACACCCTCAGGCCCCCCCACACCCCCCCACCCCCAGGCCCCACACCCTCAGCCCCCCCAGTCCCCACACCCTCAGCCCCCCTCAGGCCCCAGCCCCTCACCCCCCACACCCCTCAGCCCCCACACCCCTCAGGCCCCACACCCCTCAGTCCCCCCAGCCCCCACACCCCTCAGCCCCCACACCCCTCAGGCCCCACACCCCTCAGGCCCCACACCCCTCAGTCCCCCCCCCCTCAGCCCCCACACCCCTCAGCCCCCACACCCCTCAGCCCCCACACCCCTCAGCCCCCCCCACCCCCCAGTCCCCTCCCCCCCCCCACCCCTCAGCCCCCACACCTCAGGCCCCCACACCCCCAGGCCCCACCCCCAGGCCCCCACAGTCCCCCCCTCAGTCCCCACCCCCAGTCCCCACACCCTCAGGCCCCCCCTCAGTCCCCACACCCCCACACCCCCCAGCCCCCCACCCCTCAGCCCCCACACCCCTCAGGCCCCACACCCCTCAGCCCCCACACCCCTCAGGCCCCACACCCCTCAGGCCCCCACACCCCTCAGGCCCCACACCCCCAGCCCCCACACCCGCCCCCCCACACCCCTCAGGCCCCACACCCCTCAGTCCCCACACCCCTCAGTCCCCACACCCCTCAGGCCCCACACCTCCCAGCCCCCAGGCCCCACACCCCTCAGGCCCCACACCCCTCAGCCCCCCACCCCTCCGGCCCCACCCCCTCAGGCCCCCACACCCCTCAGTCCCCACACCCCTCAGGCCCCACACCCCTCAGGCCCCACACCCCTCAGCCCCCACACCCCTCAGGCCCCACACCCCTCAGGCCCCACACCCCTCAGCCCCCACACCCCTCAGCCCCCCACCCCCCCTCAGCCCCCACACCCCCCACACCCCTCAGTCCCCCCCACACCCCTCAGCCCCCACACCCCCAGCCCCCACACCCCTCAGCCCCCACACCCCCCAGTCCCCACACCCCTCAGCCCCCACACCCCTGCACCTGGACTTACCTGAAACCACACTATACTGACTCTGCCTCCTGTTTTCCATGGATGGCTGGTCCTCCACTCGAGTCTGGATGTCCAAAGACTTCTGGGACATGGAGTCCTGCCAGTGACAGACATGATAAAATGATGAAATGACACATAAAGCAATCAGCAGCAATATAGGCACTATAAATAAATAAACTTCAAACAGCTTAACTGACGTTCAGTAAAGCAAGAGGAACCATGAAGCATAGTGTCAGGGTGCTGTCGTACTGTCAGGGTGCTGTCGTACTGTCAGGGTGCTGTCGTACTGTCGTAATGTCAGGGTGCTGTCGTACTGTCAGGGTGCTGTCGTAATGTCGTAATGTCAGGGTGCTGTCGTACTGTCAGGGTCAGGGTGCTGTCGTGCTGTCACTGCTGTCGTAATGTCGTGGTGCTGTCGTAATGTCGTAATGTCAGGGTGCTGTCGTACTGTCAGGGTGCTGTCGTACTGTCAAGTGCTGTCATTACTGTCAGGGGTGCTGTCGTACTGTCAGGGTGCTGTCGTACTGTCGTAATGTCAGGGTTACTGTCGTACTGTGTACGTAATGTCAGGGTGCTGTCGTACTGTCAGGGTCTGGGTGTGCTGTGTCTGTCAGGGTGCTGTCGTACTGTCAGGGTGCTGTCGTATTGTCGTACTGTCAGGGTCTGTCGTGCACTGTGGTACTGTCAGGGTGCTGTCGTACTGTCAGGGTGCTGTAATGTCAGGGTGCTGTCGTGCTGTCGTACTGTCAGGGTGCTGTCGTACTGTCACTGTCAGGGTGCTGTCGTACTGTCGTGTAATGTCAGGGTGCTGTGTGCTGTCGTACTGTCAGGGTGCTGTCGTACTGTCGTAATGTCAGGGTGCTGTCGTACTGTCAGGGTGCTGTCGTAATGTCGTAATGTCAGGGTGCTGTCGTACTGTGGTAATGTCAGGGTGCTGTCGTACTGTCAGGGTGCTGTCGTATGTCGTAATGTCAGGGTGCTGTCGTACTGTCAGGGTGCTGTCGTAATGTCGTAATGTCAGGGTGCTGTCGTACTGTCGTAATGTCAGGGTGCTGTCGTACTGTCGTAATGTCAGGGTGCTGTCGTACTGTCAGGGGGTGCTGGTTACTGTGGTAATGTCAGGGTGCTGTCGTACTGTCAGGTGCTGTCGTACTGTCAGGGTGCGTACTGTCGTAATGTCAGGGTGCTGTCGTGCTGTCGTACTGTCAGGGTGCTGTCGTACTGTCATGTGTCTGGGGTCTGTCGTACTGTCAGGGTGTGCGTACTGTCGTACTGTCAGGGTGCTGTAATGTCAGGGTGCTGTCGTAATGTCAGGGTGCTGTCGTACTGTCAGGGTGCTGTCGTAATGTGGTGCTGTCGTGCTGTCAGGGTGCTGTCGTACTGTCGTACTGTCAGCAACTGGTGGTGCTGTCGTACTACTGTCAGGGTGCTGTCGTACTGTCAGGGTGCTGTCGTACTGTGGTAATGTCAGGCTGTCTGTACTGTCGTGCTGTCATACGTCAGGGTGCTGTCGTACTGTCAGGGTGCTGTCGTACTGTCAGGGTGCTGTCGCACTGTCGTAATGTCAGGGTGCTGTCGTACTGTCGTACTGTCAGGGGGTGCTGTCGCTGTCGTACTGTCACTGTCAGGGTGCTGTCGTACTGTCAGGGTGCTGTCGTACTGTCGTAATGTCAGGGTGCTGTCGTACTGTCAGGGTGCTGTCGTACTGTCAGGGTGCTGTCGTACTGTCGTAATGTCAGGGTGCTGTCGTACTGTCGTAATGTCAGGGTGCTGTCGTACTGTCGTAATGTCAGGGTGCTGTCGTACTGTCAGGGTGCTGTCGTACTGTCGTAATGTCAGGGTGCTGTCGTACTGTCGTACTGTCGTACTGTCAGGGTGCTGTCGTACTGTCAGGGTGCTGTCGTACTGTCAGGGTGCTGTCGTACTGTCGTAATGTCAGGGTGCTGTCGTACTGTCAGGGTGCTGTCGTACTGTCGTACTGTCAGGGTGCTGTCGTACTGTCGTACTGTCAGGGTGCTGTCGTACTGTCGTACTGTCAGGGTGCTGTCGTACTGTGGTAATGTCAGGGTGCTGTCGTACTGTCAGGGTGCTGTCGTACTGTCACGGTGCTGTCGTAATGTCGTAATGTCAGGGTGCTGTCGCACTGTCTGTCAGGGTGCTGTCGTACTGTCAGGGTGCTGTCGCACTGTCAGGGTGCTGTCGTAATGTCGTAATGTCAGGGTGCTGTCGTACTGTCAGGGTGCTGTCGTAATGTCGTAATGTCAGGGTGCTGTCGTACTGTCAGGGTGCTGTCGTACTGTCAGGGTGCTGTCGTACTGTTTGCGTACCAGATGTCTGTCCGAGTCGAGCTGACTCATGCGATCGCCCTCTGCACCTGCAGGTCGCCATGTCAACAACCTGAGAGTGAGAACACAGATAATCAAAACCATCTCAGACAGCACAAATCCATCAGTCCCCAGCACTCCACTCAAGACTACAGCCATTAGGGGGCGCCGAGGAGGCAGGAACTCACGCGTGTGGGATGGTGGTCTTGAAGATGTCCAGCATGCAGCTGCAGGTCTTGTCCCAGGTCTCAGGTGCAAACTTCTCTCCATTCAGAATGACCACGTTTTCCAAGCAGTTGGTGCCTGACCGGGCTAGCTGCTCATTATCTGGAGGGGAGGGGAGGGGAGGGTGAGAGCAGAGGGGGTGAGAGAGGTAGAGGGGAGAGAGCAGAGGGGGTGAGAGGAGAGGAGAGGGGTGAGGCAGGGGTGAGAGAGGTAGAGGAGGGGGAGAGAGCAGAGGGGTGAGAGAGGTAGAGGAGAGAGGGAGAGGCAGAGGGGGTGAGAGGTAGAGGAGAGGGGTGAGAGCAGAGGGGTGAGAGAGGTAGAGGAGAGGGGAGGCAGAGGGGGTGAGAGGTAGAGGAGAGAGGGGGAGAGAGCGGGGGTGAGAGAGGTAGAGGAGAGAGGGGAGAGAGCAGAGGGGGTGAGAGAGGTAGAGGAGAGAGGGGGAGAGAGCAGAGGGGGTGAGAGAGGTAGAGGAGAGAGGGGGGAGAGAGCAGAGGGGGTGAGAGAGGTAGAGGAGAGAGGGGAGAGAGCAGAGGGGGTGAGAGAGGTAGAGGAGAGACGGGGGAGAGAGCAGAGGGGGTGAGAGAGGTAGAGGAGAGAGGGGAGAGAGCAGAGGGGGTGAGAGAGGTAGAGGAGAGACGGGGAGATGGGAGAGAGGAGAGGGGACAAGGAAAGAGAGGAGAGGGGAGATGGAGAGTGCAGGAGATCCCCTCAGACCGGGAGGGTAAACAGAACTGTTGTGAGGACTGTTTGTGTGGCGTTGTGCTGACGGCTCTCACCTTGTTGCACGCACCAGTAGAGCTGAGACAGAATGTTGTCCAGTAGAACGTCACTCAGAGACTCAAAGTACTGCGTGAAGACGTCACAGATAGCGTAAAGCGCGTGGTTGCAGGTCGTGGTCATCCACTCCGCTTTCTGCACAGCCACACAAAGCTTAACATTAACATGGTGGCTAAACTGTGACACACAAGAAAGACAGAGATCACACTGACCAATTAGAGACAGAATGGAGGACCAAGAGCTATAACTAACCAATCAGCATTAGAATGGATCAACGAGAGCCAGAGCAAACCTATTACAGTCAGAAAGGACCAAAACGGACCAATCACGGCTAGACCGGACCAATCAGAGCCAGCATGGACCAAAATGGACCAATCAGAACCAGAATGGACCAATCATTGCCAGAATGAACCAGTTCGGTGATAATGACCTCTGTTTGTTGTTCAGGCAGCTTCATGTTGTCAAAAATTCTGAAGACGATGCGAAACAGGTCCTGCCACCAGTGCTTCTCATACGTGTGGCCGTAGGTCTTCATCACCTCAAACATTACCGTCAGACCCCTTAGAGGCACACACACACACACACACACACACACACACACACACACACTCAGTAGTTTAATCACCTTTACTAGTGCTGTTGGCCTCCGTATTATCGAAGATTCAAGAACTTCATTTAAATCATGAAAGCAAAACAGAGCTGCAATCACAAACATCAACCAAGACTGACTGAATACTCGACTGACTTAAGAGGTCATGTCTACCTGATTATCTGAGAAGTTACAGTTTATACTGTTTATTATATGATAGTTCCTCCTTTTTGGTTAGCACAAAAGGCTGGTTTCCACGGTGAGCTAGCTAACGTTTCCACAGTGCGCTGGCTAACGTTTCCACAGTGAGCTGGCTAACGTTTCCACAGTGAGCTGGCTAACGCTTCCACAGTGAGCTGGCTAACGTTTCCACAGTGCGCTGGCTAACGTTTCCACAGTGCAAGCTCGATCGTACAAGCTCGATCTCGCTGGGCTGTGCATGTGGGCGTGTTGTTGCACACACCTTGTCCTGACGTCTAGCTTGCATCTGTTGATGATGCAGGAGAGCTCGAAGAGGATAGGGAACCACCCTCGTACCCAGACCCGGTCCTCTGGGGCTACGTTCATGTCGTCACTGGTGTAGTCTTTAAATGCCTGCCAGACAGGAACAACAGTTCTAAAGATTCAGTGGGCTAAAAGCTAAATAACAAGGCTGGAGTATGAGAAGTTAAAGACTGAACCCTGATCCCAGTACAGCTTTAGCTCAGTGTTTCTGTAACGCCAGTCAGAAGTGCTCTTGGCTGACCTGAGGTCTGTCAGACACGTATTTGGCGCAGTGCCGGATAAGCCGGATGGCCTCCATGCTGGTGTCGGGGAATGAAGCGTTGCAGGCGAACTCGGACAGACACTTCACTGCATCCTGGAAGGAGTCGATGGTGGGCTGGAAGTGTTTCTCAAACACGCTTGCTGTGGGAGAGCAGAGGCGGTGAGCAGCAGCACCCCGAGATCCCACACAAAACTACAGGTCTAACTAAAACACAACCACAAAATGCACCTTTATCTTGATCAAAGACTGGAAAGAAATTTACTGCTAATACTGGTCCACAACCAAGTTTGAGTTTAAACATACACTGTCAATTTTCCAGGCATCCAGAAATCATTGTAACCTTGCTTCTTGCTAGCCAAAAATCTAAATCCAAAATCCAAACTCTAAATCCAAAGAACTGTGAAATTGAGCAGGTCACTTACTGACGATGTGCCCAGTCGTCTGAAAGGCCAGCTCGACGATGCTCTCGTCCTGGTCAGACGCCGCCAGGTGGAACACAGAGAAGATGTTCTTCCAACCGGAGCGGATGTTACCTGCCTGGGAGTTCACCATCTGAGCAATGCAGCGGACCACCATGTCCCTGATGGTGGGAGACCTGTTGGGGGTAGGATGGAGATGTGTCAACAACAACACACACACACACACACACACACACACACCTGCATGTTTGAGGAGGTGGCTAAACTAATATGAGCATACTCCTCAAATGTTGTCAAGTACTGTAATGAAATTGAGGAAAAAACATTCCTCCTCCACCTCTGATGGGGAATATGGTGCATTACCACATAGCTCAGGTAGCTACAACACCACCATCAACTTAAAATGAACGCAGGCATGTTTTATTCTGCTCAGATGAGGAAGAGTGTGTGTTGAAGTGTTGACCTGTTCTTTTTCATTATGTGCTCAAATGGCCGTAAAAAGTCCTTCTGGAATCTGAAATTAGCCAGTTCTCCTTTTTCTAAAAATTTCATGGACAGCTGTCTGAGGGAATCCACTGCAAAGATAGCAACGTCCTCGTTGGGATTACAGCCGACCTGAGAGAGACGAGAGAAAAAAAAGAGTGAAAAGAGAGAAAGGAGAAAAAAAGGTAGAGGGAGAGAGACAAACAGAAAAAAGACATGCCTTCTATAATCCAACTCCACACAGCTGCTAGTAGACCAGAGAGATCTACGGTCACTGTGCTACACGTAAGACCAGTAACTCGCTCACAAAGGGGCATCTGAGGTCCACAGGAGCGCCATCAGCTCACCTTGTTGAAGTGATCACCGATCACCTCCCAGATCCTGGACCACTGCAGGCGGATGCGGCCCATGTTGTAGTAGGAGATCTCCACGATCTTCTGTAGGCTGAACATGCGTGGGTGTGTGGGCGAGGCCAACTCGTCCATGGACACCGCACACAACCACCGCACAAAATCAACTGCAAAAACACGGAGGAACCATGGGAGATAAACCCCACGTGATCTTCAAAAAGATCTCAGACAATTACAAGGATATCAAATCAAGTCATAACTACATATTTGTTTTAATTAAATGATGATAAAATGCCACCTACCGATAGCATTGCCATCCAATCTAGTAGATCCAGTAAATATTCTACAAAAATGAAAGTCATGACCATATTAGTATAAAGATCAGAAGGTTTGCCGCCGGTCTGCAGCAACATTTAGTGATACACATCAGAAACACTTCCCACCTGTCCACAGCCACCACCACACTTTGGGAACTGGTCTCTCCAATAGACTCCTGGATGCTGGCGATCTGCTTACGGTCCACGTTGCCTCCTACTGACAACACAAACGCCAAAGACAAGAATCAACACTTTGGTGGCATGTCCATTTTCTACCATCCTCAGCATCCTCAGGCTGGTCCAGTCCTCAGGTGTGTGTGTGTGTGTGTGTGTGTGTGTGTACCTTAAACATGGGCCTGACGTGCTCCAGGTGAGTGTGTGTGTGTGTGTGTGTGTGTGTACCTTAAACATGGGCCTAAACATGGGCCTGACGTGCTCCAGGTGTGTGTGTGTGTGTGTGTGTGTACCTTAAACATGGGCCTGACGTGCTCCAGGTGAGTGTGTGTGTGTGTGTGTGTGTGTGTGTACCTTAAACATGGGCCTGACGTGCTCCAGGTGAGTGTGTGTGTGTGTGTGTGTGTGTACCTTAAACATGGGACGTGCTCCAGGTGAGTGTGTGTGTGTGTGTGTGTGTGTACCTTAAACATGGGCCTGACGTGCTCCAGGTGAGTGTGTGTGTGTGTGTGTACCTTAAACATGGGCCTGACGTGCTCCAGGTGAGTGTGTGTGTGTGTGTGTACCTTAAACGTGCTCCAGGTGTGTACCTTAAACATGGGCCTGACGTGCTCCAGGTGTGTGTGTGTGTGTGTGTGTACCTTAAACATGGGCCTGACGTGCTCCAGGTGAGTGTGTGTGTGTGTGTGTGTGTGTGTGTGTGTACCTTAAACATTAAACATGGGCCTGACGTGCTCCTTAAACATGTGTGTGTGTGTGTGTGTGTACCTTAAACATGGGCCTGACGTGCTCCAGGTGAGTGGCGCTGGTGAAAGGAGCCTGCACATGGCTCACCGCCTCCATCAGGGCCTTGGCTGTCTTGGCCATCTGCTCCATCTCCACATTATACAGCAGTCGTCTCTGCTTCTCACTGGCCACGCCTGTCCCAGCATCAGCAACAGAGCGCACACAGTACTCAGCCAGCATGACCTGCACACTTCAACCACTGATCCCAGAACAGCCTATACTTTCCTTAGCTGTCACAGCCATTCAGCATATCAACTACGAGTTATCAGTTTACTAATAAACAAAATAACATCATTCTGCTGAGTCATTTTATCATTTACAATGACTCACTGCTATTATATACAGAACATGACGCAAGTCTGCTTGACAACATTAACCTAGAGCTGTAACCAATAGGGTCTCCTCTGATAACCATAACGTAACCATAACACATAACATCTTGGGCACACGACACTCACTTTGCTTGCTTGATTTGAGGGTTAGTTCCTTCGTCTCCTTCATCGATATCTTCTTGCCGGCAATTTCATCATAGATGGCGGACAGGTACTCTTCTGGCAGATCCTTACTGTCATTAATCCCCCTGTTCATCTTTATATACTGCTCTTTGCTCATTTTATTCTTTACCTGTTTGAATTAGCAACAAAATAATAAAATATTTTACTAGTCCACTCATATGCTCCATGTTTTTGTGGATATATCGTTCTGTGAGACAGTATTGCATTCGGTTGCTAGGCGCACAGGAGAGGTGTGTGTGGACTGGTGTGAGGAGGCAGGTGTGTGTGAGGGCTGGACTGGTGTGAGGAGGCAGGTGTGTGTGAGGGCTGGACTGGTGTGAGGAGGCAGGTGTGTGTGAGGGCTGGACTGGTGTGAGGAGGCAGGTGTGTGTGAGGGCTGGACTGGTGTGAGGAGGCAGGTGTGTGTGGACTGGACTGGTGTGAGGGGGCAGGTGTGTGTGAGGGCTGGACTGGTGTGAGGCAGGTGTGAAGCTCCCTCTCACCTGCGGACTGTGGAGGTCCGTCGTCAGCATGATGATGGAGTAGGCGAGGACGTAGGCCGTGTCGGCACTCGCAAACAACGTTTGCCTAGAGAAACAACACACTTGTATAAGAAAGAAATACATAGAAACACAAGGAATATATATCAAAGAAATGTAAACACAAGACCCTTCAAACACTCATGGCTGTAACAGTTGGCGTCCTACGCTGGATTCAGAAGCTTCTCACCCCTGATTGCACTCTAAATATCTAGCAGCAAATTTCTCCATCAGACGGTCGATCTTCTGGGCTTCCCCCGGGAGTCTGAAGCCCTCCAGGAACATGCGCAGAGCTGACACAAAGTCCTTGCCCTGGAAGTCCATCTGGTCCACATACGCATACATCACCTCCTTACTGAAGCGATCGTTGTCGCCCAAAAACTCTCCAGCCTGGATCTGGAACAAAGACATGAGAATCCGTCACGTTTCCACCAAATGTGGCCATAAAAAGCTAAAATCACATTTTTTAGGCTATCCATATATATATTTATTTATTTCTCTTTCATATATTTACATATTCTTTCATGTAATTTCCTATAATAGATTGTAACAGTCTTGTAAGCCAGTTTTTACTCCAGTAGTGAAAGTACATCATTAGTATTGAGACACACACACACAAACACACATACAATCACAAACACACACACACAAAAACGCTGGCATTCATTCTTGTTTGACTATTCACCAAAGCTCCATTCTGCCTCTTCAGATGAGCGTGATGTGTTAAACACGCGTCTCTATTAAAACATCTCGCTTAAAAACACGTCTCGCCTAAACACAGGTCTCTATTAAAACGTCTCGCTTAAACACACGTCTCACTTTAACACAAGTCTCACTTGCCCCTGCCCAGGGAATGCAGCCAGTGACGGATTTGGCACATGGTACCGCTGATAAGAGGATCTCCTCCTCCTACGTAGCAGCTGGGATGGGAGTCCCTTGAGCGCTGCCTTGTGGAAGTCTCTCTACCACGAGCCGCTCAGAAAGACTATCGGATTTTTTTTTTCAATTTGGGGAAAGTATTTATGCTTTCTAGTTTGCAATCATTATCTATATTAATATTCATGTAACCATTATTTCAATATAGCTAAATATGTGAGTTCAGGAAGAGTGAAGTGCTTACAGAATCCAGCCTCTCCTCTTGATGGAGGAACTGGGCGATGTCCTCAGGGGTTGTACCCAGCATGCCTTGCTCCTGCAGGTACTGGATGCCTCTCTTTGGCTTTTTGTTGAACCTGGTGAAGGAGGAACATCAACTCCTCACCCAGTTTCTGCAGGACCGTATATACAGTACACACTGCCAGATCTGTAAACACATGTGATGGGTCATCCATGCGTTTTGGACATGCGGTGCTGTGAGGTTGGCTTACAGCTCGATGCCTTGCTCGATTATCTCCTTCTGCTGCTTGAGGACCTCAAACTGCTCCGGGTTGTCTGTGCCAGACATCTGAGTGCTGTAGCTGCCAATCCCGGAGGACGCGGTGGAGTCCAGGGAGTTGATGCTACCGTAGCGGTTGATGCTCTCCGGCTGCTTAGAGTCACTGGTCTCCTGCTCAGAAGGTTTCTCCTGGCCTGGGGGGCGGGGCATGTGTGTGAGGGGATCAGTGAGGAACACAAAGAGGAACAGAGAGGAAAAGGGATCAGATGAGACACAGATGCATAGTAAAAGAGAAATAGTGAAAGAGACAGGGAGGTGAGACATGGAGGGTGAGACATGGAGGGTGAGACATGGAGGGTGAGACATGGAGGGTGAGACATGGAGATGTTTCGCTGCAGTGCTGGATCTGGAATCTCTGCTCAGCTCCCTGCATGATGCTCACATCACATTACAAAGAAGGCGACTCAAGCCTGTACGTTCAGACTGCATGAGGCAGGACACCACGCCAAACTACCAAAACTGCCATCCAAGCCGGCAAGGTATCGCTGTGTGTGTGTGTGTGTACGCACACACACGGAGGACTTTGTTCTATGTGCGATCTAATTACACATCGGAAACTCTCTAAAACATTGAACACATGGTCACTATGGTAACATGAGCCTGCATCTCACTTTCATGTTTGCCGTCCCGAGAGCAAAGCCTTAAGGGCTGGTGTTAGCCAGAGAGCAAAGCCTTAAGGGCTGGTGTTAGCCAGAGAGCAAAGCCTTAAGGGCTGGTGTTAGCCAGAGAGCAAAGCCTTAAGGGCTGGTGTTAGCCAGAGAGCAAAGCCTTAAGGGCTGGTGTTAGCCAGAGAGCAAAGCCTTAAGGGCTGGTGTTAGCCAGAGAGCAAAGCCTTAAGGGCTGGTGTTAGCCAGAGAGCAAAGCCTTAAGGGCTGGTGTTAGCCAGAGAGCAAAGCCTTAAGGGCTGGTGTTAGCCAGAGAGCAAAGCCTTAAGGGCTGGTGTTAGCCAGAGAGCAAAGCCTTAAGGGCTGGTGTTAGCCAGAGAGCAAAGCCTTAAGGGTTGGTGTTAGCCAGAGAGCAAAGCCTTAAGGGCTGGTGTTAGCCAGAGAGCAAAGCCTTAAGGGCTGGTGTTAGCCAGAGAGCAAAGCCTTAAGGGCTGGTGTTAGCCAGAGAGCAAAGCCTTAAGGGCTGGTGTTAGCCAGAGAGCAAAGCCTTAAGGGCTGGTGTTAGCCAGAGAGCAAAGCCTTAAGGGCTGGTGTTAGCCAGAGTTACTACGGCAGCAAAAGCCAGCGAATCCACATCCACTTGTGACATGCAAGGAGCAGGTTAAGAGAGAAGCCTTTAAACGCCTAATGATATATATATATATAGTAGTGTAATGTAGTAATATATTCCACAAATATATAGCCCCTTCACCATTTGAAAAAACACAAAGTATTTTAGAAAACAAAAGTTGGAGGTGCTGACAGCAGCCCCAGTGACATACCGAGACTTGTCTGGGAGTTGGGGTTGACATACTGGTCCTTGCTCCACTCTACCATACACTTGAGGATGGAGACCAGACACTCCAACCCCTTCTTCCTCAGCGTGAGCTCCTGGAGGTCAGAGGAGACTCAGAACACAGATGGACACACCACTTCACTTGTAGTTGTTTACATTCCAGGTTCAGAAAGTAAAAGTCCTTACCAAGATTTTTCTCAGGCTTCCTGGATTGTGTTGATTCCACTAATTTTTCCTGGTTTACACTAATTAGAAAATCCAGCAAGCTTGAGTAAAATCCTGGGAAGGAGTTTTACTTTCTGCATGTGAATGTGCACCTCCCCCCCCAAACGTAACCCACACTTAAGGCTCCAGAGCAGCCACACAAAACATGAAGCTTCTGTCCTTTTCAACGTAATTCACATGTAATTTGAATGTAATTCAGGCCAAAGGCTTGAAACTCCTGCTGTGTGATGTATTTCCAGTGCGGGTGGTAAAGGTCTTGTTAACCTGCACCGGGGTGGTTCCCAGCTCGTGCCCCGCTCTGCCCTGGGCAATCTTGGACAGGTCGTTCACCAGCCTCTCGAACACATTAGCAGCATTTAGGTCACAGTCATAGTTCACGTAAATCTCAACGACACTCTGCGCATCTGCAAGAAAGAGCCAGATGGTTCACTGTATCTGAGCTCCATGTGAGCAGCACAGCTCTGCAGATGGGAGCAGAAATGGTGACTTACCAGCACAGATTCTGGTGAGGGTCTGGATCACCATCCATTTATGGTCATAGGAGCTTGTGGACGTCTCCAGGATGTACAGGAAAATCTCCTTGAAAAACACCTTGGAGAAATAAGGAGCAAAATGTGGTAAATCGGATCTTTCTTTATAAGTCACTTTTCATTTAATTAACACAAAACCCCAAACACCTCAGCACAATACATCTAAAATCAGCATGATTATAACAATGTTGTGTCTATACACAGGCAGCGTCGTCATGGGGTGCAAATCAGCAGATTTACTCCAGAACGTCGACGAAGCATAAATCCTCACAGCATGATGTGATATGACTATGTCTTCCCCACAAATGCACACGCACTCAGACATGCACATATGCAGACACACACACACACACACAGATATGCGCATGCACACACAATTAAAGGCTGTCATGATTAACCAACTGTGATAATGAGTCTATGCTGTTCAACAGACCAGGGGCAACAGAATATAAAAGAAGAAGCAGATCAGACACCTCGATCTGCATTTTCAGATGAGTCTTGAAGTTGGACAGCAGGGTGAGGAAGATGGACAGGGACAGCTCAAAGACCTCGGGGACAGAGGACACGCCGTTCTTGGACAGGGCAACACACAGGTACTGCTTGATGGCATTGATGAACATTTCGTTGGTCTTGAAGATGGGTCCTGCGTTCTGCAGGATGGAGAGCAGCAGCTGCAGAGACAGGACCTTGGAGCGCAGCTCATGGGACCTGCAGACGGAGGGGCGGAGTTAGACGGAGGGGCGGAGTTAGGCTGACCACATTACCCTGGGGCACATAGACTCCATCAGTCTGTTCATGGAGTCTCTTCACAACTTTTGGAGACTGAAGTGCGGATTACTTGGGGTCGGGCGGGCCGTCGGACAGGGGCTTCATGGACAGCTTGCAGAGGGAACGGAATACCAGGAAAGCGTCTTTCTGCAGAATGTGGGAGAACTTTGCTGCCGGGGCAGTTCCAGTAGGAGCACCAGACTCCTGTGGCACAAAAAGACGTGGACATGCGCTAGCAGGACACGCGCTAGTAGGACATGCGCTAGCATGAGGATTCTGAAGGTAAAATATTTAATCAGCATCATATGCTAGGTGGTAGCGGTGTTAAACAGCACTAGATATAAATCTCCTGAAGATGTTTTCAGTGTCACAGTTAACACAACCTGACTGACTTACTAATTTGATATGATGTTTATGGGTTGGTGGCTAATTCCACAAAAAAATTATAAAAAACTAAGCAAATCTTAGATGGCAATATAAAAAGCTCTTTAAAAGCTATTCGTGTTTAGGACAGTGTCAGTAGAAGAGGGACTGGCCTGAGAACAGTGTGTGGCAGGACTGGCCTGAGAACAGTGTGTGGCAGGACTGGTCTGAGAACAGCGTGTGGCAGGACTGGTTGCGTCGGTGTAGCAGGCCAAAAGCCCACAGACTGACCTGAGTGTCACTGGAAGACACAGACAGCCGGTCGTCAGGCAGGGCTGGGGTGAAGCTGGTGGGTGTGCCAGGGACGCCGTTCGCATGGACGGTCTCACTGTCCCTCCCCAGGCTCCCTTCATCCTCCAGGGAATTGGGCATGGCCACAGCCGGCTCCGCCTCCTCTGCTCTGCCCTCCCTGGTTTCTGAACACAGGTGAACATGGTCTAAGTGTCCTGTGGAGATGGAGACAAACCTCGGCGGTTTAAAGGGCTCTGCCTCGTCCAGCACACTTGGTTCAGCTAGTAAAACCCTTCAACGTTGAATATAAAAGAGCAAGGCATGCCAGATTAAGACTGAAAGCACGTAAACATGAGGATAGTTCTCCACAGCTGTGTTAGCCATAACAGGAAGTCCAACATCTGGATGTCCCAGTGTACAGGCGTAGCCAGGCGTAGCTTACCTCCTGCTACGGTGTTCACCACCTCCTGCAGCACACTGCGTACGATCTCCTGAGCCTTCTCCTCGTAGTTCACACTCCGCACGTCCTCGGCTGCTGTACAGGACTCAGCTGAGCCTTCAAAAAACAGATCTACTGCTTGAGTAAACAGATCTACTGCTTCAATAAGCAGCTTGTGTTCATGTCATAAAGAAACACTGCTCACTGTCACACATACACTTCCATACACTGTGGCTTCTGTACTGCAGCTTTAATAAACAAATCTGCTGCTTCAGTAAAGTGATCTACTGCTTCACAATAGTTTTGGCTTATTCTATTTACTTTCGTTATGGATCTGTCTCCATGTCTGTGTTCACATGAGCTACTGACAAAATGCATCCCTAGTATGTTTTATCTAATCTTATTTGGCTATATAACTAATTCTGTTTGTAAATGTTTCACGGGAGCCTTCTGTTCATTTACAGGACAGCGAGAATATTACACACGCACACAAACCTCCCAGTGGTGTCATAGCCTGGGCTATAGGGGGTTTATTGTGTTTCTAATAAGGTCATTATTAACTGAGATTGGAAATTGCATCTAACTACATGAACAGCAGACAGAAAGTGGCGCTATTATGGTGTGATGTAATAATAGAGGATAAGCGCTGACACAGAAACGTGTCACAGATCACACGGTGAACAGCGGTGGGACATTTCACTTCCCCTCTTAACAGGGCAAACCAAACACATGCACAGTGTGTGGAAGCGTGTGTGTGACAGTCAGCAGTGTGTGGACGTGTGTGTGTGTGTGTGACAGTCAGCAGTGTGTGGACGTGTGTGTGACAGCAGTGTGTGGACGCGCGTGTGACAGTCAGCAGTGTGTGGACGCGTGTGTGTGACAGTCGGCAGTGTGTGGACGTGTGTGTGTGTGACAGTCGGCAGTGTGTGGACGTGTGTGTGTGTGACAGTCGGCAGTGTGTGGACGTGTGTGTGTGACAGTCAGCAGTGTGTGGACGTGTGTGTGTGTGACAGTCAGCAGTGTTTCTTTATGGCAAGCTGTTTTTTCATGTTTTACACAACACACAGAAACCATACTGGAAGACACAATAAGGGGACACCAATTACTCTGGGAGATGGGCGGGGCATTTTTTCAAACAGTAAGGCAGAGCATTACTCTGGGCAGAAGCCGTGGCTTGGTCCACCTCCGTCTGTTCGTTCTCCATGGGGCAAAAGTGGGGGCCATTCTCCAGTTGGGGCCTTTCGTAGGGCAGAGAGTGCAGCTCTTCCTGGGGGCCCGAGACCCCGTTCACCTCCTGAGTGCGGCCCGTGCCGGGCGTGCCGGGCGTGCCGGGCAGGCTGGGGTGCTGACGCTGCTGTGGAGACTCCTCCTCCTCCTGAGTGCGGCCCGTGCCGGGCGTGCCGGGCGTGTCGGGCGTGCCGGGCAGGCTGGGGTGCTGACGCTGCTGTGGAGACTCCTCCTCCTCCTCCTGCTGACTGCATGGCGACGGCTGCCGCTGTCTCTCTCGCTCAGACTGCTTAGCCTCCTGGAGCTGAACACACACGCACACACAATTTTAACAGTCACACGTCCCAGTTCAGGCAGGTAAGCAGTGATTGGTCGGCCCTGGCACACACACCCCCGAGGCCCAAGCTGTGGAGTGTGGACTCCTGTGCACAGAAAGCAGACATCTGGTCTCCAGCAGCAACAGACACCAAAGAAGAATGAAGAACAGTGCTGGAGCTCTGGAGATAAGTGCACATCATCAGTTCAGAAGAAACCAACAACTAGGTTTGCCTGCATGCATCTGGACAAATGAGCTGGTCTTAGAGCAGAGCAGTCATGCTTGATCTGATGAAGGGCACAGAAATGCCCCTCAGGACCTGCGTCCTGCAGAGGGTCCCGCACAGGGAGGTCACATCTGTCATGTTTGAACAATATGAATGACACGAGTCATTATGGAGTTGATGAAGTGAGGAATACACACATATTGTGATGGACAGAACGGCTTCCATTCCTGGACTTCATGGCCAGTTTGATGCACTCGACAATAACATGTATGTAAAATGTTTTTGGTGAGATGTGTGTATGTTATGAGAGCTGTGGATGTCGGAGAGACGAGACAACTAGCCCAGAAATGAGAGCAATCCTCATTCCTTTCTCTTCAACCTTGTGTAGGTGGGTTGGTTGGGAGGGAGGTGGGGGGGAATGTGAAGGGCGGGGCAGAGGGTGGGGCTGAAGAGTTGCTTGGAATGCAGCTCACAGAAACCTCCAAGCATCACCTTCTCCTGTTCATCATGAAACTGTCAGGCAAAGCCCCACTGAAAACCTCTCAATACCAGTGAAGAACTAGGGAAGTACAAACTACTGAAGAACTAGGGAACTACAAACTACTGAAGAACTAAGGAAGTACAAACTACTGAAGAACTAGGCAAGATGCTATGTGCTTGGGTAAAGGATGTAGCCACTATGGAACATTTCATTACCCATGTGTTAACTGTAGAGCAAACAGACAAGCACACAGATCACACTGGTTTTGTGTCCTGATTTCAAACTCACAGATAAAGAATTATCTACTTTGTTAACGCCTGGACCTTGAAGCTTTAACACCTGCTCACTGGTGAGCTCAGGAATTACCTTTCTGAGAATATTTTTACTGTTTGAGAGCTCCCTAACCATCAGGAATCATCAGGAGTTTGGCAGAGGTCGGCTAAGTTTACACCCACTGCAAGGGAGCAGAGGGAAAGAGCTGACATGCCTAAGAAAAGCATGTTTAACACACAGAGATGGAAGGTGAATAATTTTACCAAACTAACCAGAAGATTTGAAATTTCTCAGATGCACTTTACACATTTGGTAAACCACAGTGTAACGTGCCAGAGACAGTAAACAACACAAAGCAAACATGTGCAGCTAAGCAGGTGTAAAACAAGGGATTAAAATAAAGTCTGATGAATCACCCAGTAATTGCAGAATGCCACAAAGTCAGAAAAATCTAAAAATATGACAATTCAAGGCCATTACACAGAAACAGCTGGAACATCTGCTACAGGTCTGACCTGGACATGGTCCAGGTGTGAAGCAAAACGGATCATGTATAATTCATTCCAACGGTGCACAAAGGGAGTGCATCAAAGTTCTACGTTTGGTCAAAAAAAAGATTTTGATGGAATGATGCGGACAACATGACACCAGGGTGACTAACACTGACCATCAACAAATAACCCAAGAAGCATCACATTCCTTCAAGACAAACAGCAAAACACCAGACAAACAAAAACCCCTCACTGTTATGAACAGGAGACTCACTGTTATGAATAGGAGACTCACTGTTATGAATAGGAGACTCACAGCAGGCAAAACACACAAGCGCAACAGCAAGCAGAGACACAGGACACGTCTCAGAGACACAGGACCTATCTCAGAGAGACGGGACATGTCTTAGAGACACAGGACACATCTCAGAGAGACAGGACACGTCTCAGAGAGACGGGACTCGTCTCAGAGACGGGACACATCTCAGAGGGAAAGGAGTCTGAGAGGTTGCAGGACATGGATGAAGCCAACACACACACACACCAGAGATAATCAGATCAAGCAAACCCAAGACAGGCCCTGCCGCTTGTTACCTGACGGTCACGCTTTCTGGACGCCAAAGACCAACTCATCTTGTGATTTGTAAGCTAGATTTTGAAAGGAGGGAGGGGGAAGGAGAAGAAAGCACCAATCAAGAAGAAAGCAGAGGTTAGGTGAAGGCCACGTGTCCCCCTATCAGAGAGCGCGGGGGCGGGGCGGGGGCGGGACACTCACAGCCTGGTTCTCCATGCGGGCGAAGATGACGTTGAGCATCTGTGTGAGGGTGGCCTTGGCCGTGGTCTGGTTGATGAGGTTCTTGCTGGCCAGGTAGATGTTGTAACAGGTACGAACCGCCTGCAGCACTGTGCCCTCATGGATCTCGATGTGCTGGGAGGTCACCGCTGTCAGCAAGGCCTGCGGGGCGGAGCAAACGCTAAGCCACACCTCCTCAATTGGCGGGTTAGTGTCCTGAAGGGCAGATTCTGCCCGTATGTGGAATGTGGAGTGAGGTGGATTATGGCGAGTGGTGAAGGACGTGGTACAGCTAACAGGCTGTGGGCGCCATTCCTGCGTCCTGCCACACATACCGACCTGTCAAATAACAAAGTAGCACAGCTGCAAGCTGAATGTGCACAAACAGCACCAGGGCAATTAAACCGGAGGAGCAGGTCATGTTTGGGCACTTCTAAATAAAGGGGAGTGTGTGTGTGTGTGTGTGTGTGACCACACAGCAACTTTCCATTATGTTCCTGCTAACTCACTGTCATTTAATACATATAACCCAGATCTCTAGAAGTGTATGTACATCAGAAACTGACAGTGAGATTGTTAACTACTGCCCCACTACACATACTACTGCCCCACTACACATACTACTGCCCCACTACACATACTACTGCCCCACTTTATTTCACATTTATAGAGCACTGAAACACGTCCGTGCTGCAGGACACCTTTATGATCTGAAGCTGGACTCCCTCGTCTGTCTGGGGTCCCTGGAAACAGCCGCAGATGGTCTCCATGATGCGGTCGATTAGCCTCTTCCCCGGGGCCGTGCTGTCCGGGGCGCTACCCGTCAGGTGGCCATAGGCTATGAGTTTCTACAAACGCCATACATGTAGCATTGAACAATACATCGCTGTTTAGCCATACTTTTTAATATTAATATCACAACATTAAGGCAACATTATGCAAATTAGCAAGTTAAGAGATGTGTGAAGTTTTTAGAAGAAGCACAGCCTTCAAGTCATGCAGGCAAGTGTTCCCAACACACTGTGATACGGCCCAACAGGACAGCAGGCCACACTGCATGGGCGTGTTACTCCCTGCCTCTGCGGTGGAGCAGATCAGCGCCCTAACCAGTCAGAACATCTGAATTCTGTGCTGCAACCATCCTGACCAATCAGTGATGGTCCTGTTGTGTGTAACTCAAATGTCTTAAAACTGTCAAAGTAAAAATGTCAAAATTACTTTGTCAAAGGTGAGAGATCAAGAAAAGGATCCACTGCACGGACCTGTAAACAGTCGAGGGACGTGCTGACGATGCGTGGGCATTTGGACTGGCATGCCAACTCAAACGGCAGGAAGTATTTATCTGCTTCAATGAAGCTGGTCTTGGATTTGATGGGCGGGAGAGTACTGGAGCTTAGCGTCCTGTCCGCCGCCGGGGGGCTAAAGAGCAGGAAATAAAGAACAAATGAAGTCAGTTGCAGCGATGGGTTCAAACCCTGCAGGAGAGGACGTCTCTCTGGAGCTCATGACATGCAGGCCAACCCTAAGACTGGTCTATGCCCAGGCATTAATCTGAAAGGTGTGTGTGTGTGTGTGTGTGTGAGAGAGAGGGGGGGGGCATGGGGTTGTGGCCATGTGAGTTGATGATCTGTCTCTCTGACAGGGAACAGAAACAGCAGAATGCTGTCTGTCTCTCTTCTCCTCCACCCTCTCCTCCTCCTCTCCACCCTCTTCTACACCCTCTCCTTGACCCTCTCCTCTCATTTTCAATTACCACAGAAATCCTCCTCAGATACACCCCTCACCACACTCCCCCCACACAACAGGGTAACTATGAAATGTTTCAAAGTGATGACTGCATAAACCAGATCATGAGGAGGAGGAGACAGGAAAGGAGACAGGAGAGGAGACAGGAGGAGACAGGAGGAGACAGGAGGAGACAGGGGAGACAGTGGAGATAAGAGCTGTGTTAAAATAACTCATTAAGAATATGAATACACAGTCCAGCTAAAATCCAGCATGAATTAAACATTTATCAGGACAAAATTGGCTCACCTTAATTTCTCTGATTCCGCTTTGATTTCCTCTGAAATAAGAAAAGATAAAATAAGAGGGTTTCAGTGCTTCAGCTCATGACGGTACAAATGCACGACAAATACATCACGCAAGACAAAAATAAAAATGACTCCAAGAAACACCCAGACTCTTTCAGCTGGATAGGATTATAGCATACGAGGCCTGTGTAGTAGGTGACTTTAATATGTCCAGTGTGTGTGTGTGTGTAGTAGGTGAGTTTAAGATGTCCAGTATGTAGGTGTGTATACTACTTCATAAGCAGAAAAGACATATTCCAGAGACGGTGAGGGTAGATGTTTAATGTCAGGTCCACAGATGCACTGGAAGAGAGCAGCTACTGGTTGGTATTCTGCACCAATTCTGCACCAATCTGCTGACAAATCTGTCAACCTCACATGCAGTTTGTGTTTATGCTGGGAAGTGTTTCGCAAATGTAACACCTTAAAAGCTTCAGTAGCAACTCCAGAGAACGACTAAGGGACAGGGAAGGAGAGACGCATGGGGGAGAAAAAGCTCCTTTCAAACAAAAAGAAAAAAGGAATCACTTAAAGTATAAAAGAAGCTTAAAATGATAGTCAGTCACAACCAAAAAAACTCCACTCTCATTTTTAAACAACTGCATTTTCAAAACTTTTATTGCCATCAGACATTAATACACATTAAGTTACTCCAGTTTCACTTGACAGGCATTCTAGGTGCCAACATGGGAATTTAAATTAATTCATTTGTAATTAATATTATTTATTGTACTAATCTTTAAATAATTAATTTGATTAGATATTCCCAAGATTGTTCAAACCACTAAATGCAAAGTGATCACTAATCAAAGGAAATTATAAAAAGATCGTTGTAGACAATCATACTGGCATTAAGAAAACTATATATAAGTCTCTATCTGCTACTGCTAATAAAATTGTTGAAACATTTTCATATGTTGCTGCCGTGGACTCAGAATCAAATGGACTCATCATGTGTGGAACAACGTGCAGAACAACAGAACTCCACTTGGTGTGGCATGGGGGGAGTGTGGAGTGTGCAGGGGCAAACCTGGGGGCAAACCTGGGGGCAAACCCTCTCACTGCACAGCACAGCAGCCAGCAACCCCAACGCTACACCACATTACCAAACGCATGTGGACACCTAAGCATCACAGGAGCTTTTTGGACTTCCCAGACCTGAACCAAGGGCACCCACAGGTGCTGCAGCTCGACAGGGCAATTAATCCTGACACTGATTTGAGTTCATAGAACAGGAAAAGTCCTTCAAAAACTGTTATTAAGTTGGAAGCATATAATTGTCTTAAATGCCTTTGTATGTTGTAGCACATGATTCCGTGGAATCAACTGTCCTAGCCCAAACCCTGAGAAGCTGGCCCAGATTGTTACCCTCCAACTCAGAGTTACCCCCCCTGCACCAAACTTTGCTCTCGGCACTGTGCATTCGGGTAGCCAACACTCTCCTGGCATCCACCATGGTCTGGTTCACCCCACCATCCACCATGGTCTGGTTCAGCCATCAGAGCGCAGGTGAGTGAACAGCCCATCTCCCCAGAGAACAGATCTAGTTCGGTAGCAGGGTGCACTGCAGTCATAGTGGTCTTAGGCTACAGGAGCCCGTGTCATGAAGCCCTAGCAGACAGAGCAGGCGCTTGTGTTGCTTCCACACGCAGTTTGAAACTCTGTAGTGAGTGATGCAATAGACAGACACTATACAGACATTTTAGGCAATTATATGCTGCCAACTTAGTGGCTGCAGTGTGGGGAAGGCCGTTATGTGTTCCAGCATGACTGTGAAGGTGTGTACATACATGTGGTTATATGGTGCAGTTAAAACACATACCTCCTGGTCCTGAACTCTACTAAATGTGGAGTCTAGTCCTCTCTCGTGTCAGTTCTGTGAGGTTTACCTTAGCCTATTATCAAGCTATGACAGAAGTACTGCATCTCAGCCTACAAAACATTACATTTTTCTTAAAATGCTTTGTATGATAAAAAACAAACAAATAACATAAAAGCAAAAGAAGAATGTTTGTGCGGTATCGCTACTTCAACTTATTTCACTGTAACAACTGCACCTGATTTTACAAGCACGCAGCTGCGCTGTGGAGAAGGTTGTGGCGACACTGTTTGTTGTTTTCGGACCACTGAACACTGAATTTCCACATCTGAACTGAACAATTTCAACTTTAATGTCCTAAATTTGCCGCCTTCGCGCAACACTGGATGGAGCTCCACCAGCGTCCTGGGCTGCAGTGTCACGAGGGAACCAAAAAACAGGGAAACCATAGCAACGCTATCATTTGACGGAGAGCGCCTGCGCGACTGCTACGCGGTACTTGAGCAGCTCGAGCGTCGCTGAGTGTTTGTAGTGTAAACGGTCCTGGCAAAATACTCGAATGCGCTCGAGCACAATCAGCTCTGATTAAAACTGACATCACAAACGGCTCAAAAGATCATCGGGTTTGAACTGTGATTCAAGCTTCTGTACTTTGTACTTTAATGTTTCACAATAAGAAATTTAACTGCCGCACTGAGCGAAGCCAACAACACAGGCCGCTACTAAACGTTGAAAGCCAGAGTCCGCTAGAGAAGCAAGCGGCCCTCCTGCCTTTACTTTTTGCTATAATAAAATCATTTTCCCCAGTGTGAAAATGAACGGTAAAAATTTTGTAATATTGCATTTCTGATCGAAAGAAGAGCCACGTGTAAACACAAGCTAAATGAACATATATAATTAGACATGCATACATATTATATCATATTACTGAACACAGACATTACATCATAACCACTGCCCAAGTCAGCTATAGCTTCCAAATGTCAAAAAGAACTTTGCAAGCAATGGAGATCACTCTATCAGACCTCTACACAATGGAGATCACTCTGTTATCAGACCTCTACACAATGGAGATCACTCTGTTATCAGACCTCTACACAATGGAGATCACTCTATTATCAGACCTCTACAGATACCACTTTAACAAGTTGCCTCTCGACATTGATAAGGTGTATAATATATACAGTAGAGCATCCCACACTATGGACACACATACAGTCCAGATCTCCCCCTCCAAACACCATCAAATACACACACACACACTCCTGCACAATGAGCAGAATGCCTGAACCATGGCTACTCCTATCAAACACAAGCATTCACAGACAGGTCATTGCCATGGCTACTCTCCTGAAACAGTATTCTCATCCAGGTCATCATCGTAGCTACTCTCCCACAACAGTAATTATAGTCATCACCATGGCTACTCTCCCATGGCAACACTCAGTCAGGTCATGCTGGAGATCACCAAACCATAAACACATTCTTAGCAGCAGAGGAAGAACAGCAGACCACATCACATCCTAATGTTTTTATTCAGGCAAGCCAAGGTCTACTGAGGGGTCTTGAGGGATACGCATGAGTAAAGGTGCCATAAATACTGTCGAAAATAATATCTGCTGTGAAAAATCTGCCATGGAGAATTCAGCTGCTACACAGCAGTCTTAAATGAAGGGGTTGATATGACTGCAAAGTCAGCTCACACATACACTGAGATGCACACACACACACACACACACACACATACACTCACCCTGCCCTTTGACGGAGGACAATGAAGAACAAGAATTTAATCCCTTAACAGTATAAAAAAGGGGAAAAAAGCATAAAATGACCAGAACAGTAAATGTCTGTGACATATCAACAATTAACACCTTCTAAATTAACAAAAGATCATAGGAATAAAAACATAAGAGTTCAGCAAATATGTCAATGGACTAAATCATCAGGAAGAATGAGTCAGCATGTGAGCAGCTACTGAAAACCCCAAAACAAGCTACATGATTTAAGCAATTACATTAATCATAATTCATAATTTACTGATAATTTCATAATTTCAGACTAGATGTTCTCAATACAGAATTGAACTAAAGTGTGTTTTAATATATATATATATATTATATATATATATATATATATATAAATGTAGTCTACAGCATTTATCTGAGTAAGCTTTGCTTGTTAAATCATGATATAGTGCCACCGCGTGCCACTCGTGTAATTACTTGCTTTCATGTGTATGAGTAACACATTTTTCGTTTCCATGAAAGAAGAGACATTGCCAATATGGTTCAGTCCACAGATCCCTGCCTCAGGCGTGAAGAGGCTAGCAGTCCCAGCATTTATAGTTCCTGATGTGAAACCTTTATTATATTAATATATTATTATACTTATATGAGTAAATAATGCACTGATAGTTCATTAATTAAATGCATTTTACTTGCTTTTTTTGTGAAATGGGGACAATAAATTATGAGAAAGGTAAACATGAACTTTTCCCTCCAAAACAAGAGGAAGATTGGGAAGAAAAAGACAGACGAGGGAGGAACTTGGAGACAGACGAACCCGGATGAAGTGAGACGCTGAAGATGCTCCTGTGTTGGTTTGGTGCTGGACTGGTGTCGGTCGATTCTGGGTACAGCTGTGCTTGTTAAACAAAGACACTGCCTTGTGCATGGGTGAGTGACAGTTCCAGCACCTCGGGTTCTGAGGGGCCCAGTTGTCTCCAACTGGATCTACACTCACATGCCATGGCCTGCATCTCTGGGCTTGATTCAGCGAACACAGAGGTTGCCTCTTAAATGTTCATCATTTAAGAACAAACAGTGAAAGGTTGTGGCATTAGCGCATGCGCGTGCACACACACACACACACACACACACAGCCCGAAGAGCTCTGCCCATCCAACATCTCAAGCCTGAGGGTATGAGTATGTGGGCGGAGCTATGGCGTTGTGTGTGGTTGCAGATCTGCACTCCCCGCACGCACACACGCACGCACTCCCCCCCACGCGTGCGCTCTCCCTGCACGTGCGCACTCCCCCCCATGCACGTGCGCGCTCTCCCTGCACGTGCGCTCTCCCCCCCACGCGCGTGCTCTCCCCCCCACGCACGTGCGCGCTCTCCCTGCACGTGCGCGCTCTCCACTGCTGAACATGCTGAAGTCTCCTGCTCTCCCTGATGACCTGCTGCACCTCAGAGTCCATGAGTCCAACAGGCCTCTCTTTAGGACCATGTGGCAGTCCAGGACACACTGAAGCAGACACAAGCCAAGGTCGCCATTTCACCTGAGCAGGTGACGCACCTGACTCCTCCTATTTCATCCATCTTCACACAGCAGACTGTTGGGGTTGTGTGTGGTGTGCTCCACCTCCTCTGGGCTAGAGCGGAGGCGACCTGCTGCTGTGGTCCAGCGTAAACCCTCAGCTATCCTCACACTGAGCTCTTGCTATTAATATCTTGCTTAATGCATCAGCGCTTTTGGGGAGCTTAGTCTAGTAGATTTAATCCAATTCATGAGCTGCACAGACAGACCTGAGGAACTGGAAGGAAACCCTAGTGTTGGGGTTAGGTCCCCACACACGCCTCCCCACACACACACCTAGGGTTAGGGTTAGGTTCCCACACACGCCTCCCAACACACACGCCTCCCCACTCAGGAGGACATCCCTAGGGTTAGGGTTAGGGTTGGGGTTAGGTCCCCACACACACCTCCCCACACACACACCTAGGGTTAGGGTTAGGTTCCCACACACGCCTCCCAACACACACGCCTCCCCACTCAGGAGGACATCCCTAGGGTTAAACAGAACACAGTTAAATTAGTTAACACAGTTACAATTGCTAGCGGGCCGCCCAATGGAGGATGGGTTCCCTTTTGAGTCTTGGTCCTCCCAAGGTTTCTTCCTAAATTCCTGCCATCTTAGGGAGTTTTTCCTTGCCACTGTCACCTTTGGCTTGCTCATTAGGGATCTGGACCCATACAATTGTAAAGCTGCTTTGTGACAACATGTGTTGTAAAAAGCGCTATATAAATAAAATTGAATTGAATTGAATAAATGGTGAGATTGAACACAGTTAAACAGGCGTCACTGTAGAATTAAGGATGGTTGAAATCTTTGAGTCAAACACAAATCTCTCACAGTAATTGTTTTAACATATCACCATGTGATTCCAGGATCACACAAACCTCTCCAGTGAGCTATATGTACATGTCTAAATGAGTCTGTATTGACTGGAACTGTTTTCAAATGCACGTGTGTCCACCGTCTTCCTTCAGAAAGGAACCATTCAGGTGTCCGGGTCAGGGCGAGTCCTTGTCCTTGTGAAGAGTTCAAGTATCTCGGGTTCTTGTTCACGTGTGAGGGGAGGGTGGATCGGGTCGGGGCCGCAGTGTTGTGGATGCTGAACCGGGCTGTTGTGGTGAGGAGAGATGAGCTCAATCTACGTTCTGACTCTCATGGTGACGAGCTCTGGGTACTGACTGAAAGAACAAGATCGCAAATACAAGTGGCTGAAATGAGTTTCCTCCACAGGGGGTCTGGGCTCTCCCTTAGAGACAGGGGAGGAGTTTGGCCATCCAGGAGAGACTGGGAGTATGACTGGATGGATGTAAGCATGTACTGCAGTGGGTATTGGCCCAGGGTCATGGGTCAGTTCCCCAAATCCACAACCCCAGTAAGTATAGACCAGTCAGTCAGTGATTTAGGTACCGTGTGTACAGATGTTCAAACAGGCATCCTTATGGTCTGGACCTGGACACACACCCACACACACCCACCCACACCCACAGACACACCGCCTCTGGTTGCTATGGCGCCCTGACATTCCCATTGTGAGCGGTGAAATAAGAAGGTACAACAGCTGTAATGTCTGAGTCGGGTGTGAGAGCAGCGAAGGGCCTCGTGGACACTGTGGGGCTGACAGAAGGGACCAGTTTAGGGGCTAGTGCTACTGTCATGGGGAGACACGCCAGTCCAGCCCTCCAGGAGCAAATGCTCCAACAGTGTTGCCTTGTTCTCTATCATTATCTTATGGTGAAAGTTTGATTAATTTATAACCTGCCGGAGATGTAATGAAATACGGTAAGCGTGACTATACATTATTTAACATGTCTGTGATGTCAGAAAGCAGTGGAAAAGCTGGCTGGCATTTACTCTTATTTACACAAACAAATGAACAAAAGGTCCATGTCATTTCTTTGAAGATTTTGGACATCTTCACACAGCTTTAATCAACTCTTCAATCAGAGTGAGTCAGAGAAACGGACAGAAAGAGAGAAACATGCAAAAAGAGAATCAGACAGAAAAACAGAGAAAAAGACAGAAAGAGAGAAAGACTGGGGTTCCTTCTCAATATCAAGAACAAACTCAGTTCCAGAAGAGCGGAGGGCGCTCAGTACGACTTACAGCAAAACACAAAACACTAGAGTAGGATCAGAAATTAGAATGAAACAGAAGCTTGTCTTTTCTCTGACAGCCATGTTGCTAAATGTTTGCCTCTTCAGTCTAGTGGAAATTATAAATTGTCACCAGCCAATATAAAAATAGAAGGAAAAAACAACACTGAGGTAAATTTGTCAATCAGCAGTGAATGGATTTGTGTATTTGCAGTGAATGCTTGGTAATTCTGTTTGTTCTCGTCAGTAAGTCAGTGTGTCTTAGGTTTTTGGAGCGTAGCAGGAACATCCAGGCACTTTTAGCAGGAACACATCCAGGCACTTTTAGCAGGAACACATCCAGGCACTTTTAGCAGGAACACATCCAGGCACTTTAACGGTTCTTGGTACATGTGCCCTTTGTACACAAGCTCTGAACACCTGTGCCGACAATGGCTGTGCAGCGTCAACAATGAACTCGTCCCCACACCTGTCCCCACACCTGTCCCCACACCAGTCCCCACACCAGTCCCCACACCAGTCCCCATGCTCCCTCAAAACCTACAAATTGGTTTAGTTTCTTAAATCTTAAAATTTCTCCTCAGCCAAAGTTTACCAGTGAAACCACAGAAACCATCCTGTAGGAATATGACACGGGGAAGTGGATGATTCCAGGGCGCAAACAGGAAACGCAGCCAAGAGGCTCCTTACATTTACACGGGAGAAACTCCCATCTCATAACATCACACAGACATGCTGTGCACCCACGCTGATGTGATTTACAGCCATGTGAGGCACGTTTCCCTGCTGTCAGTGCTCAGAAACATTGTGATGAATAAGGAATGGAAAGACCTGGAGTGACGGGATGAAAGAGGAACTAGTTGATCATCTCTAAATAATAAATAAGGTGCTTATTCTCAGATCCGGGTTAAAAACAAAGCTTTGTGTTTGAGCTTTTTTGATCACAACTACTAGAGATTTAACAGCTGAGGAGAGTTGAGTCAACAGCTTCTGGCTGAGGTGCAGCACCCACAAACCTTCCTTTAGCAAACGGAATTAAATTAAATCTTCAAACAGAATGAGTGATTCTGATTCAGTGATTCAGTCATGAACGCACATTTGTCAAACTATGTACAGCTTTTGTTTCAATATGACTTGAAAGGCCGATAATAATAAAATACACGAAAGCCAAAATGACTAATAATGTACTATATGGATTTTGCTGAGCTCTGGTACTAGCTGTGTGCTGCAGCGCGGTTGTCCTTCACGTTTTCTGCTGATAGAACACACACACTTTAACCCCAATACAGGTACTGTACTTGTACTGTATTAGCTGATGACTCAGGAGGGTTAAAATGGTGAGAACCCAAATGTGCAGACCAGGGTTACTCTAGGAACAGGACCAAGAAACCTTGTCCTGTAACCCAGAATGAGTGGCAGGGTTAGCAGAGGGAGAGTGAGGGGTGGGGCTTACAGAGGGGCAGTGAGGGGTGGGGCTTACAGAGGGACAGTGAGGGGTGGGGCTTACAGAGGGACAGTGAGGGGCGTGCCTTACAGAGGGACAGTGAGGGGTGGGGCTTACAGAGGGGCAGTGAGGGGTGGGGCTTACAGAGGGCCAGTGAGGGGCGTGGCTTACAGAGGGCCAGTGAGGGGCGTGGCTTACAGAGGGCCAGTGAGGGGTGTGGCTTACAGAGGGCCAGTGAGGGGCGTGGCTTACAGAGGGCCAGTGAGGGGCAGGGTAAGATAGATCCTCTGTACTTGTTCGTTGTTTCCTCTCTGCCTGCTGTATTTTCTTCCATTTTAGTCCGACAGGCCCTGAATACCACAGGTCTGTCTTCACATCTTTTGTCTCTTAAGAAAAAAATGCAAAGCCGTCTGCTTCCTGCCTTTATCCCACGCCAGCTGATCAAACCTGTCTGACTACTAGCCTATAACTTCCCGTACATCTATAGGTAGTACCAAGGAGAGAGGAGTTAACCCTTAGGGTTGAGACTCCTGTCTCTCGAGAATAATGACCAGCCAGCTTTATTTGTCCCCATTGTGCTTAAGGAACAGGAGAAACTCTATATGTCTCAGGTTCGCCTCTACTACTCTCTCATCTGATGACTGAAGATGAATTCAAAGTAAAGGCATCACCTACACAGGTGACAGTGGCAACATGGCCATTTGTATTAGGCAAATGAAATCAACATGGGAACAAGAAGGGGCAGGATTTTTGCAGCCACTCCTTGTTCTCCATCGTGTTAACAACAAACGTGTGGGGATGTGTCGAATCTACCAAAACAACCAAAGTTCAACATCACTGCAGAACCGCCGAGACTGTATATGTGAACAACAGCACAGAACTATCAGACCCATAACTGCCATACGATGGCTGTGTGCTGTAGTCAGTGATTCTGTGAACACTCGCTGATGAACACTCACTTGGGACATTTTCACTTCCTAGTAAACACCAATAGAGCCCAACGGTCCACAGAACTGTAAAAGTCAACATGTTTAAGCAGCTTCATGGTTATGAGCCAAGGTTTAAAAAAGGAAAAGAAATCACAGTAAAAGAGTTTCACAGTGAGTCTATGGGTTTACGCGGTTTGCGGGGCTAACGCGGTTTGCGGGGCAGTTGTAACGTCCAGGCTCCTCCATCTCTGTAGCTCAGCATTCTGGTTTCACACTGTCTCTCATTTACGCACTGCTCCAAATAATATAATCTGTCATATAATTAAAATCTTTCTCTGTGATTCTTTCAGAGAAATTAATTTCAGTGCTTCATCAAAATACTAATCTAAACTGAGGAGGCTGTGGGGAAACACCCACCTGGGCCTTCAGAGCTGCTCGTCAAACGCAGCAATTAAACGTCGCTGTGCACCGACTTTCAAAAACATTCCAGAGAAGGAAGCAGTCTGTACCATATCAGTCACTAAGCTCACTGATCAAAAGTATTTTAATCTAAAAGGATTTTCCCTCTCTTTCATATACTGTTAGAAACTAGATTCTTCAGTAACTCCTCATCTCACTCATCACTTACCTAAACAATAAAGCCTTGTTACTAACTCTCCTAAGAGTCCCAGGATTTAGCCAAGCCAGGAACAAGGCGTCCTGGTCGCACGCTGACGGGACACCAACATGTTGGGCACCGTGGACTGGAAAACTGAGGAGTACTGGTATACAGACAGTGTCCCGCAACAGTCCTGTGATGGAGCTCAGCTGGGCCTGCGGTGTGAGACGGAGGCCTCACACTCCTGCCTCACACTCTGCAGCCTCTGGGCTTATTTTGAGCACAGGGTCATTGCTTTACCCAGTATAACCATGCAGAGCACTGTGTACACTTCTCCACAGTGTGGAACATGGACCACCCCCATGACAAACACCTGAACTGTCATACTTACAAAATATCAGTCAGTTAAGGAATTAAATGTAAACATTACAAATAACTTTTATTTTGTAACGTTACAGGCCCCAGCCTGCTTAACGTGATACTTTCTGTAAAGCATGGACTTTTATTTTGATCTTGTTTCATTGGGAACATAAGCTTCTCTGAGGAGGTCAGCTGTTATGTCTGACCAAACGTTCTGCAGTGAAAATGCAATGAAAAACCAGAGATTAGTTAAAGTTCAGAGAGAAGTTCATTAGTCTTTTGATGAACAGACGTTAGTGGTCGCAAATCTTTCCGAAGCAAGCAGAACCCATGATACAAGGTCCACGGGCCCCTGGAATCACTTGAGGAGCAAACAGGAGTTCGGCTGCGTCACTGTTTTTCTACAGAGCTGAAACACCCGGTGTCAGTCTGAGCACTGATGTGAAGGCTTTGTGCTTAGTCCAAGGCTGAAACAGCGAGTATACGCTCAGTAACCTCCCCCTGTCAGAGAGAGCTACGCAAACCAACGTCAACACAACTCTCTGGACCAAAGCTGTCTGGGAGAAACAGATCTGGTTAATTTTAGTGCTGGCTTATCTCAGACAGCTCATATCATCTTGCGACAACATAATATTGCAAATACAATTAACCAAATTGTTAGTTTTAAGGGGGAAATGTGGATTTCATAGCCAGGTAACACATAAGTAACACCCATGTTAATATTGACGGCCTAAAACCACCTGGGAATAACGTTGCTGACTATTTTGAGTCGTCAGTGATTAAAATACAACAATGACGATTAACTGCTAGATTAGAATACAAAACGAGAAGAATGTTTTCAGTTGTGACCGGAAAACGCGATTCATCTCAACAAACCCCAGTTTACGTGAACACCAGCGCTTCCTGGCGACGCGGCGCACACGACAGGACTGCTGATCGAAACCGAGGCTGAGTGTCACAGGTGGACACGCCGGTCCTCACAGGTGGACAAGTCTTGCCATGAATTCACGAAGTTTCACGACTCCACAATCATGTCCTTCCGGATTTGGGTTGCATCAAACCTCGATAAGACCAGATCCTCACCGATCTCCGACACCACTCCCCCATCGGCCGTGCAGTGCAGCAGACTCGCGAGCAAGAATTGTGATTGAGCAAGTCATCGCCTTTTAGTGGGATCGGACAGTGCAGTCAAGTTGCTGCGAATCAAACTTGCCTGCTCTTGTGCATATTAAAGACACGTTGTGGTTACACGTACATCTGCTAACGTCTAAATTCATATTCTTTGTAGTTAATCAGTTGTCGGGAGCTATTTTCAAGTAAAAAAACATTTTACGGATTTATTTGATCACAGTACTATACATATCTTTACGACACATCCCTATACGATGCACCATAATCTTAAATTAATTTCGAATGTATATATCTGGTGCAAAAGCAGTAGTTATCTGTTGCCTGCATAGCCTACATAATAATGGGGTGGCTAGCTAACAAGGTCCCCGTCAAAGAGGCGAAGCCCGGACGGTGGTTCCGGAGTTTTTTCTGATCCATGGAGCAAAAATGGTTACTAACCAAGAAACACTCAATCTTTCATCTTGTTTCTGTGGCAATTCTAGTTTTGTTATTCATGCTCCTGCGAAGTATTCAATCAATGTGAAATTTACTTCCGCAATGCAACCCAAGGCTAGCTTCATCAGAGCTAGCACAGGATAGTGGCAACGATTCAGCGAGCAGCAGCTGCCCTTACGGGTGAGATTAGCGACTCGTGTGCATGACGTGGTCCATGAACCTAAAACTGCAACAATGCAACAACACAAAACTCACCTAACGCCACCTCACAGGCTTTGCGCAGCTGCGAATGGTGAGCCTTCTTCACCTCCTTGTCGGCTAAGATCTTTTCCAAAGCTCGGGTTAAAAACATGTTTTTCGTCTTTTTGCCTTCATACATGTCGCGCTGCAACGGGGCGAGGAGTACCTGTCCCAAAGGTGGAATTTGCCTCAATTTGATCAATTCCTTTTAAACTGCCAGCGATCGTAGCCTGAGAATACAAACATAAATAAACCAGAAGGTGGGGTAAATCCTTCAGTTTTCCATTAGCAACCCTTCTGCGCCATGTTGGAAGGAAACGACGTCACGCACGTCGAAACGGCCGCAATGAGGCAGGCTGTCAAAAGGGGAGAGAGAGAGAGAGGGAGGGAGGAGGGGGGGAGAGAGGGAGGGAGGGAGAGGGGGAGAGAGAGAGGGAGAGGGAGAGGCAGGCCGAGTCAAACAGAGAGTGGGAGGGAGTTATGGAGGTAGAGAGGAAGGGGGAGGGAGAAAGAGGTAAGGGTTAGGGAGAGAGAGAGAGAAGGTTAGGGAGGAGAGAGAAAGAGGGAGGGAGGTAGAGGAGGCTACCTGTATGCTATTTGAGTACAATATTGATTTGGTTTAATAAATGTGTGCATTGGCATTAATGACAGCAAAAAGGCAATACATGTGTCAGATAAGTGTTTGACCTAAATTACATATATTTTCATCCAATGCCTCTGGAAAAATCTCACTAATATGAAGAACTTTATCCATAATAGGAAAAGGACGACTCAGATACAGAAATGATTTAACATTAGATATGTTTTATGTCAAGTATTTATTTTAATGTATATTTAAAGACAATTGTTAATAAATTTCCATCTGGGAATAGATATTGATTATTTCAAGCTGGTTCTGGTGCACAGAGTGCTGTTGTCACATGACTCTGTTGAATCACAAAGACCCAACAGCCTTTTGCTTGAGAGATAAATTATTAAAAACAGATCAGCCTTTCAAACGAGAGTCTTTTATTTTGGAATGTCTATAACTGGCCTGAGTGAACCTGAAAGGTGATCTGCAGTCTTAGTGATCAGCCTCTGTCAGGCTGGACTGTCCTGCACTCAGAGTCACTGCACCAATCAGAAAAGGAGGCTCAACTCTGCCGGAGTTCTGGTTAACAATACTAAATATTGTATGCTATTTCCACATTTAGCCATCTGTAACTTGTATAAACATCATTGCTACATTAACATACTAAACAGTAAATGCTTTTAAAAACATACAAAAGTACAAAGCAATCAAGCATACAAAACCATAGGAAGCATTATCATTATTCTCTTTAAAAATAGTAGCATATCAAAAATGATAGAAATAGTTTTACAGTCATATAATAACCCTAACCCTATAATACTATATCTGAATGACAGCAAATCGCAGTGCTGGATATCCGAATGTTTAAACAACATTAGAACAAAAATAACAATTGTGATTTTTGTCGGTCATTGGGCTTCATGCAAGAACTTTTGTATCGTTATCTTAAACTGTTCGTTCTTTTGTCGTTAAGTCAGTTGTGCTATATGCTGCTACATGCTACATTTTAGTGACCAGCTCTCTTCTTAGAACAACACGTATTGATACAAATTGTGAATTATCTTATTTAACAGCCAAAAATCTGGCAGTGGGAGGTCAAGAGGAAGATGAGTGAAGATTCACGATCGCCAGCGTAATTAACGTAATGCTGTACTGGGAGCACATAGAACACTCCCCTCACACACATCGTCAAAACCAACATCATGAACTGTTTAATGATGGACATTAATTTTGATTGAATGTTAATTTGGCATTGTAAATAAATTCACCAGGCCACATATAACGCATCAAACCTTCCAAAGAATATGATGAAAGCTGGTCAAATGACTATTTAGATACGGGAGGACTGAAGTGTAGATGAATATTAGTCAACCAGCATCACTGTAGTACGATTATACATCAAGTTAAACTTTTTTTGAGCTAATGAAGCAGACATATTAAATATACCTACAATAGGTGCAATAAATCAATTTTTTGGGGGGCAGATGTACGCGACTTGGACAATAGCTTGTGAATTCCCTAACCCTAACCCATACCCTATGTAGGACACATCTGTGCTGTGCCTATGGAAAACATACCACTTTCGCACTGTAAACCCTAACCCTGACCCTGACCATAAACCCTAAACCCTAACCCATACCCTAACCCTAAACCCTAACCCATACCCTAACCTAACCCATACCCGAACCTATACCCTAACCTAACCATAACACTAACCCTAACCCTAATTCCCTATAGCTCTTAAATTTTATTTGAGCCTAACCAGAAAAATTAGCAAATGCTGCAATTCCTCTTAAATGGCTTGTAGGAGGTTTGTAGGAGGTTTGTGCCTGAGGCCCACTGTGTTTAGGATGTTCAATCTCCTGTAGAACATGATAAACAGGTAGTCATGCTTTAGTTCTGCTACATAACTGGTCAAATGCTATTAAGTGACCATCAATAATGTCAGATAAATATATATTTACTACAACATAAAAGTTTACATTATTTACACACTTTGTCCTGTGTTCATCCTTTAGTACAGCCTGAGGTCAGTATTAGTGTTTTCACCTCTAAAGCATAAACACGTTACCACTTGAAGTGTTTTTTGGTAAAAGTGTGTATACATATATACATATAGATGTATACATGTAGATATAAACATTATATATATATATATATATATATATATATATATATATATATATATATATATATATATATATATATATATATATAAGCGACCTTGGGTTTGTTAAAGGCGCTATATAAAATAAACGTATTATTATATAGATATATACGTATAGATATATACATACAGATGTGTGTGTGTGTGTGTGTGTGTGTGTGTATACAGTACACCACACAGTGGTCCCCTTTGTGAAGGTGCACCACCCCATGGACATGAATAAAGATGCTTTAACAACAGACACCCGAAATACAGAACTCCTAGACTCTAGAATTTCTTTCTATTTTGCTATGGCTGAGAATTGATCACCCTGCTTAGTTCACTGTGTTATTTGTGTAAATTCACATGATGTCCATTTCTGACACAATAGCCAACCAGCATTTAGACGCGTTGGCAGGACCTCAGGGCTGGTAGGAGCGGGTGGGGAGCAGAGGGCGGGTGCGTGAGCTCCTGCTGGTCCGGCCGGTGCAGGTCTTCAGCAGGCCAGCTGCGATGGCCCTCACTGCCCTCACGGTCTCCGTGCACGTGGGCTTGATCAGGGCCTCCGGCAGGAGGAAGCCATAATATCCAGTGTCACGCAGCTCGAATGCAAAGGCGTATGGGATTCCGTGTCTGTAGGCCCAGTCGATGGAACTACCAGAACTCACGTCTGCAAGCAGAAACAACACAAAGCAGCACACGCGGCCCAACATCAGTGCGGACCGAGAACAGGTCTGCTGGCACACGTGCATTCACAGTTATTACGATGGTTTGAGTCTAGGTGGATTTAAGTTGCCTCTGAGATGAGTTAAGATCACTGATGTCACGTGAGACTCACACAGAGTGGTGGAGGCAGGGCCATATCTGTATCTCACGCCATATGCAGAGTAAAGTGCAGTCACGGCATTCTGAGCTGCTGTTTCCTGTAGAAAACCAAGGACCAGTGTTGAGGTCTCACTTATCACTGTGAATGTTATTGTTATCGCTGTAATTGTGACTGTTATCACTGTGACGGTTATCATTGAAAAACAATGTAATCATTATTTTATCATTGCCTTAGTGGATTCTGTTAGCTTGGTGTGTAGGACATTACAACAGTTTAAACTCACTTACAAAAGGACCTTCCATAGACTTTTATTGTGCACAGAATGTAAGACTGTTTTTGGAGAAAAATGGTCTATTGTAAATACTGGAAGGCTTTTGTGGTCCGGCGGTTAGGCTGGTGGGAAAACGCGTCCTTAACTGTGTTGAGTGCTTGTAAATCCTAGTGGAACTAATTTATCCCATCATGGACAGATGTTTGAATCCAGCCCTTCCAGCACGTCTGGGCCACACACACTCACCACGCAGTTAAAGTTGGGGATGGAGGCATACTTGTAGGAGTAGGGATACAGCAGCATCTGGGCGTAGGCGTGGATGGAGATGTAAGCCCGGATGTGTTTCCTGTTCTGGCGTAGGAACCTGGCGGTGAATTTGACCTCGGGCTCAGACTCAGGGAAAGGGCCACAGTAGGTTTCATCACAGGGGTGCGTAGATGCCCCTTCATCTGGCAGAGGACAGAGAGCAGGACGTCAGAGGGACAGTCCATTTGTTGTCTTCCTGTCCTGCCATTCACAGACAAACGTTAATGCTGCATTGTTGTGGTTTTTGCTGACTCATGGAGGTGCGTTTCTAGGAGGTTCTATTTACAGCGGCTGTCCTGGACAGTCCCAACAGATCTGTGTCCTTCATAGAAATGGGAAAAGACAGAACTCACACAGTTTTGGAGGGATATTAGTTCACTGAAACAAAAACACATTCATGCAAGAGTTCCTGCACTGAGGGGCATCTGAAAGTATGGCATGTGTAAGGGGCATCTGAAAGTATGGCATGTGTAAGGGGCATCTGAAAGTATGGCATGTGTAAGGGGCATCTGAAAGTATGGCATGTGTATGTGTAAGGGGCATCTGAATGGCAGTAGGGGCATGTGTAAGGGGCATCTGAAAGTATGGCATGTGTAAGGGGCATCTGTAAGTATGGCATGTGTAAGGGGCATCTGTAAGTATGGCATGTGTAAGGGGCATCTGTAAGTATGGCATGTGTAAGGGGCATCAGTATGGCTGTAAGGGGGCATCTGAAAGTATGGCATGTGTAAGGGGCATCTGTAAGTATGGCATGTGTAAGGGGCATCTGTAAGTATGGCATGTGTAAGGGGCATCTGTAAGTATGGCATGTGTAAGGGGCATCTGTAAGTATGGCATGTGTAAGGGGCATCTGTAAGTATGGCATGTGTAAGGGGCATCTGTAAGTATGGCATGTGTAAGGGGCATCTGAAAGTATGGCATGTGTAAGGGGCATCTGTAAGTATGGCATGTGTAAGGGGGCATCTGTAAGTATGGCATGTGTAAGGGGCATCATGTGTAAGGGGCATCTGAAAGTATGGCATGTGTAAGGGGCATCTGAAAGTATGGCATGTGTAAGGGGCATCTGAAAGTATGGCATGTGTAAGGGGCATCTGTAAGTATGGCATGTGTAAGGGGCATCTGAAAGTATGGCATGTGTAAGGGGCATCTGAAAGTATGGCATGTGTAAGGGGCATCTGAAAGTATGGCATGTGTAAGGGGCATCTGAAAGTATGGCATGTAGGGGCATCTGTAAGGGGCATCTGAAAGTATGGCATGGCATGTGTAAAGGCGCATCTGAAAGTATGGCATGTGTAAGGGGCATCTGTAAGTATGGCATGTGTAAGGGGCATCTGTAAGTATGGCATGTAAGTATGGCATGTGTAAGGGGCATCTGTAAGTATGGCATGTGTAAGGGGCATCTGTAAGTATGGCATGTGTAAGTATGGGCATCTATGGCATGTGTAAGGGGCATCTGTAAAGTATGGCATGTGTAAGGGGCATCTGAAAGTATGGCATGTGTGTAAGGGGCATCTGTAAGTATGGCATGTGTAAGGGGCTGGAAGTATGGTATGGCATGTGTAAGGGGCATCTGTAAGTATGGCATGTGTAAGGGGCATCTGTAAGGCCATAATGGAGGGCAAAGCGAGTGTGATGTATTAATTACAACAAATTCAGGCAAGGAAATAAATATAGATTCTCATTATGCATTATTACAGTATCATTGGAGAGTCAGTGTTTTGAGACGGGCAGCTTTGTGCTATAAACCACCAATAACGGAAGCCAGTAATTGCTCCACTGAGATAACTGATACACTCACAGAGCTATTTCACCTAAGGTCTTAACCTCACTGAGTGAAATTTGTGTGAATTTAATTCACCTGTGTGATTAGCCAGTGCAGGCAGCAGACTAATGCTAACAGAGAGTGTGTAGTCTGCTCAGGAACTATTAAATGTGCTGGGCAAAACTGGCCTGTGTCTTCCACTTCCTGTGTCTGTGTGCATGATACAAAGCACATCCTGTCACCGAGCACTGGCTCTCTCAGCCTCACACACCAGCTCAATATACCAGCTTAATATGTGACTCTGCCCCGTCCAGTCAGCGACAGGGAAGCAACCTTATGTAAATCAAATATGAAAATAACACTTGTCAGTGAACTATAAAGGCAAAAAAACACAGCAAAAAAACAAAATCATTAACCGTAATCGAGGTAAAATGTTCAATTAATCATGATATTGATTTGAGTTCATATCGACCAGCCCTACGTTAAACGACTCACATGTTACGTTAAACAACTCATGTGTTGCATTAAATGACTCACCACACCACTTTACTTTCCAATTTCGGTTGGTGTCAACGCCGCGGCAGTGATACTTTGCATTTTTTGATCGTGTTTTCCGCCAAAAGCGATCCTCAAGAACAAACCCATTGCATTAAAAGCATGAACATTCCTCAGAAGATGTAAAGAATTCAGACAGTATGAAGATGATATATCCTGCTATAAAACATGCTTATTTCACAGTGAAACTGGCCATTCATCCAGTAGGGGCAGGTGCGTGAGAGGTGACTGGTAGACAGGTACCGTTTTCCAGCTGTAGTGATATCCATCCACATTGAACACAGGCATGATGTAGAAGTTGAGTTGATTCATCACACGTCTCATGGTGGAATCGTGCTGATAGGAATCCAGGGCCTGTGTTCACACGTAAACGTGAGGAAAAGGCTCACGTGATCCAGATAAAGGTTCACAATCTAGATAGATAGGGTCTTTTGGTGAGGGCTGGGTCTTTTTGTTGTGGGTGTGGTCTTGTGGTATGGGCGGGGTCTAGCTGAGCTTTGCCCTCCCTGTGCTCTGTTGGGTGGGCTCTGTTTCCTCCTGCTGACTCTCAGATGAGATGCAAGAGGGCAGGTGAAGGGAACCATGTGAGTTTTATTATCTACATACTTCTTTCACAAACCACTGGCAGAAGGCGGGGCTGATCCACTCCCGAGCATGGGCTCCACAGTCCATCCACACGGCCTTCCTGTAGAACCGCGATCTTTTTCCTAACTAACAGGAGAGGACAGTGGTGAGGCTGATGGAGCTCTGAATAACCCATCAGCACTGCTTCTGGCCTCTCCCTTACCTGAAGCACATACAGGGGCCGCCCCTCGTAAGACCGTCCAATAGAAAACATATTCACCAGATGTGGGTGGGTCCGGTTCATTTCAAACATCCAACTCTGAATCTGTAAACAAAAGCAGAACATGTGGTGTTCTGTACTGATGTGTAGTGTCCACACGTCCAGAGGTCCTGGAAGGTCCAGAGCTGGGACTATCATCACTGTTCTGTTAATCTCTGTGTTCCTCTAACATGTTTCCCTCTGCTGGTCTCTAGATCTGCAGTTACCTCATCGTATTAAGGTTATTGCTAATAGTGGCCTGCTGTTTAAGTTAGTTGAAGCCTTCAACAGTGTAAAGAAGCTGCCGTCATGATAAGAATGCTTAAATATTACGGTTCTCAAAATGTGTTAGTATTCTTTAAAAAGCTTTCATTCTTCAGCACATACAGCTGAACTGGGAGAGTGTCATTTCTGCCTGTGAGAAGGGGTGTGTGATGAGGGGGTGTGTCCCTGTGGAGGGGGTGTGTGATGAGGGGGTGTGTCCCTGTGGAGGGGGTGTGTCCCCATGGAGGGGGAGTGTGATGAGGGGGTGTGTCACCGTGGAGGGGGAATGTAATGAGGGGGTGTGTCCCTGTGGAGGGGGTGTGTCCCTGTGGAGGGGGAGTGTGATGACAGCCCTGTGATGAGGCTGGCACATGCACAGAAACACGGCTGCAGTAGAAACGGCCCTGGAGGGATTTGCTCAGCTGTACCGCGAGCTGAGAGAGTGCAGAGCTTTTGAAGACACACACTCTCATATGCTCATACACACACACACACATTCAAACACATGCACACAAATGTGCACGCACACAGCTTGAAGCAGTTGGTGTTCGGAGATGTCTGTCTTTTCTCCTTATTGAGCAGTAGGACTGATGGAAGACATGGACGTCCCTGTGATAAATGTCAGTGCAGCAGTCAGATCCAATGCTCTACCCACCTCTCCCAGTGGATGGTACACCTCATAATCGTACCATGATTCCGACCTGCGCTTTCTGGAAGACCGGTACCCTGTCTGTTTCTCCATCTCCTCCTGCAGGTTGGAAATAATCACCCTGTAGAGTACAGCAAAGTTTAGCTCCAAGCATTCACACACTGCTTCCCACGCCCCCCTGTGCTGCACTGTGCTAACGCAGTCCTGGTTTAGCGCTCCTCACACGAGTGCCGTCAGAGCAAACACAGCTCCAGCCGCAGAGCGATACTTCCTGCTCGATCAAGACTGACTAAACAGAGTGTTGGATAAACAGAGTGCTGGATAAACAGACTGCTGGACAAGCATTGGCATTTACCAACCAAATGTGTACAGTGGCTGCTGTGGTAATGTTGTTTAGGAGTGATCAAATCTCTGACCCACAAACATGTGTGTGAAATGGCTCTCATGTAGGACACAGGACAGCAGACAGAAGCTCCAGTCTGAATTAAAAGAAAAACAGATTGACATCTGACAGGCTTGCCAGATACTGCCATATTCCCCCATGTCTTCAGTTCAGTAAACTAGAGCCTAAATTATCGAAGGCAGTTATACAGTAATACAGGAAGCAGACGAGCTTAGATTTGATTATTATTAAGCAGAATTAAGCAGAATACACAACTATGGCAATTTTTTCATAGAGCAGTTTTGATAGAGGACTGTTAGAGGAGTGATACAGGAATGATAGAGGAGTGACAGAACAGTGATAGAGGAGGGACAGAGGAATGATAGAAAATGGATAGAGGAGGGACAGAGAGGAGTGACAGGTGCGATAGAAGAGTGAAAGATGAGTGACAGAGGAGTGGTAGAGGAGTGACAGAAGGAGCCAGTGCAAAGCGGGAGGAGGAGGAGGTTCTCACTGGTGCTGGATGCAGGCCTGTCGGAGGAGAGTTTTAAGGCTTCCCGTCCGGCTGCGTCTCACATGCACGTCCACTGAGCTGCCCTCCCAGATCAGGGAAGCGCTGCTCGGCCGCCAAAGGTCCACCTGCCAACCAATATAGCAATAATCATTCTGCTCAGTTACTTAATCTGTATATGTATCCTTGACCTGATGGGCACATTACATTTGAAACCCCAACCCCATTTAATTTTTAGCATAGCTAGAACATAAAAAGAGAAGTTAATGATCGTATGTAAGAAAACAACAAGTAGAAATCGTGGTCGTTGCAGATACAGATACAGAATAAGCATCTTCTGTGTGTAAGTGTGTGTGTGTGTGTGTGTGTGTAAGTGTGTGTAAGTGTGTGTGTGTAAGTGTGTGTGGAGACACTGCTAATGAACCTCAAAACCACTGATGCTCCAGCACAGTCTCTCCTGTCCTCGCTAGAACTTTCCCATTAAACCAGGTCCTCAGACATCAGCACGTAAACCATATAACCCTGATTCTAAACCATGAGATTTTAAATGGTGTTGTTGCCAGGTGCTGGTTTCTGCTGAAGTAAACAGAACCTTCATCATAACCCCAAAAAACAGAACCTTAACCTTAACCACCCAAGTAAACAGAACCTTAACCATGATCCAAGTAAACAGAACCTTAACCATAACCCAAGTAAACAGAACCTTAACCATAACCCAAGTAAACAGAACCTTAACCATGATCCAAGTAAACAGAACCTTAACCATGATCCAAGTAAACAGAACCTTAACCATAACCCAAGTAAACAGAACCTTAACCATGATCCAAGTAAACAGAACCTTAACCATAACCCAAGTAAACAGAACCTTAACCATGATCCAAGTAAACAGAACCTTAACCATAACCCAAGTAAACAGAACCTTAACCATGATCCAAGTAAACAGAACCTTAACCATGATCCAAGTAAACAGAACCTTAACCATGATCCAAGTAAACATAAAATGTCCCAGCTGCATGTTCACTAATTATTCCAATACTGCTTATACCCCACAAACAGAATTAGACTTTAAGTTATTATTAGAAGCATTCGGGGAGTTCCATATTAGATACCTACTTACAGCCATATTAGATACCTATACTTAGTCATATTAGATACCTATACTTACAGTCATATTAGATACCTATACTTACAGCCATATTAGATACATACTTACAGCCATATTAGATACATACTTACAGCCATATTAGATACCTATACTTAGTCATGTTAGAGTGGTGGTCTCGCTACTATTGGAGCACTGAAACCACCAAAATCAAAGGAGATCCAGAAACGAGCCCCTATGTAATCTGAACTAACAAGCCCATCATGCTGTGAGATACATTCTGTTTTTAGTTAAGATCATCTGTGATCTAGAACAAGAACTGAATGCAGAGTGACGTGACGGTGAGTAGACGGAGAGCTGTGTGCGTGCACAAGAACAGACCTTCATAGAAAAACAAACCAGCAGAAAATGACAAATCTTGTGATGTCTAGAAAATGCAGGATGCCAGATGTCCTGTTAAACACAATAGACATGGCTTTGAAGTTTTGACCGGACATGAAACCTGTGTTCAAGGCCATTACACTGAGCACAATGCCATCAGCAATCCAACAGGGGGCGCACTGACACACACATCCACTTTGGTGTATCAGTCCACAGACTAAAATGTCCAAACACACACATATACACTGAGGTCTTGAACTTGGAATCATGACACAACCACTATAATAAACTATAAAACATTTGAGCTGTTTGGTCATTTGTCACCTATATATCACCTTTGATTCCTGACTAAAGTCTTACAATAATTACAGCATGTTATCATCATTAAGGGCCTCACCATATTTAGTGTTGCGTTTCCAAGCAGGATTAACTTCAGGTTCTTATTCAACCTCCCTCACAAGTAGTTCTCTCATTAATTAGGCCTTGTTTGTACATGGGTTGTTTACAGTCATTTATATTTGGTAATTATAAACCTTTGCCCACACCGTGCACACCTACACCGTGCACACCTTGGCAAACAGAGTACACGGGCTCTCAAACTACAAACACACCTCACATAGCAGAGGATCCTAGAGAAAAGGCTTGGGACACTGCAGAGCTAACCATTGTGTTTGTGTGTGTGTGTGCATTTCTGTACGTTTACGTGCATGGATGTATCTCTTTGTGCATTTGTGTGTGGATGTGTGTGTGTGTGTGTGTGTGTGTGTGTCTTTTAAACTTCAGCTGCCTCTCATTTCAGTAGACGATAATTTTAGTAGAAGATAAATCTCTCTTACACATTCACTTAGCATTGGGAAAATCAGTTTAACAGTTATAGAGGCTCCTGTGCAACACATGTACATAAACCTCTACATAAAACGCTCAGTTTGCCAGATGTGCACAGCGGCCAGATGTGCATGGAGGTAAATGAAACAGACCAGGATATTTCACTGTCCTCTACTAAGCCAATAATTCTCCATCCAAAATATTTTGGCATCGACAGGCACCAGACAGCAGGGATGCTGTCAAGTTTGGAGATAGAAGCCTGAAATACCTTTAAGAGATCAAACACTTTAGCAAAAGTGCAACCAGCAACACTAGAGTTCAAATCCACCCTTCATTTTAAACCACTGTGTTTCGCCATCTAAGCCTTCATCAGGATCCTTTACATTAGTCACCTGGATCGATCCACAAATAAATAAACCTGTGCTATCTGGCAATGAAAGAGCATAACAACGCAATTCTCTCCTCGTGTTGCCTTCATTTTAGGAAAATAAATAACAGACGTCATTATAGAAGCTGCAAATCTGACGGACGGCTGGATGCACCAGTGCAAACAAATGTAACTATTTCATTGATTCAGCTCTGCAGATTGTTTAGTTTAGCTATGTGGGATCACTCTGAGAAGATCATTAAACCCTCATCACACAAAATGTATATATGGGTTCTTGTGTGCACCGACCTCAGTGGTTTTCCCTACTGTAGCTCAGAGCACGTCTGACATTCACAGTGAAATAAACCCCCAGTAGGAACACTGAGTTGACCCAGCACAGCTGTAGTGCTGCATGGGGCAGTCATTCCAAAGTACAGTAAACTGGAGAAGCTGTGCAAACAGGCCCACCCCTCTACACCACCCCTTTGTGATAGATAGTGATTCTTTTCAAACATGTTCTGCATAATGATATAATAAAAATGTTCTCCCAAGGCGCAAATAAGGTTTCTTGTGCTTCTCCACAAAACTCAATGTGAGAGAGTTTAACACATTGGGTTCTGTGCAGTGAGGAGCTGCCCATGTCTGGGGCTTCTGTCTGGGGCTTCTGTCTGGGGCTTCTGTCTGGGGCTTCTGTCTGGGGCTTCTGTCTGGGGCTTCTGTCTGGGGCTTCTGTCTGGGGCTTCTGTCTGGGGCTTCTCCTGTGGCTTCTCCTGTGGCTTCTCCTGTGGCTTCTCCTGTGGCTTCTCCTGTGGCTCTGGCCTCATACTCTGGTTCCTCCACTCTATCTGCTGAAGATGTTATGCTCCGCCCTCCTGGGACCACCTGACTAGAAGACTGAAGATGTTATGCTCCGCCCTCCTGGGAACACCTGACTAGAAGACTGAAGATGTTATGCTCCGCCCCCCTGGGACCACCTGACTAGTATCACTGAGAAGAATGACATCCATGGATATGTCAAGCTCAAGTCATTCACAGGGAATCTCATTAGTTAACCCATCAGTTTGGATGGCCACGTGGTGTATATATCTCCACATAAAACACAAAAAATATATTATTGTATTTTGTAAAGACAAAGACCTGTTTTGTTTTGGGTGAATTTTTCAGTACATGTACATTTATAGTACATAATGTACTATAATGCCCTGTCCTGTAACACTGTCCAAACTTTCTATATTTTTATACCATTTCTTTAAGCTGAATGCTGAGCTGAAATATATACAATTAGAAGTGTCTTTAAACCATTCCATAATAATGTTGTCCTGAATGCACATAGTACGATAATGCATAACAACACAAACTGGCTTGAGGTTTATCAAGTATATAAGCAAAACTGATGAAGAGAATGTGTGTCTGATGAAGAAAAATCACTGACCGTCACGTTCTGGAAAAGCTGCTTCAGAAAGCGGACCTCCCCCTGACTACTGGGAGTGATTCTCAACAGCTGATCCCTGCATGAGAATAAACAGATATTTTAAGACATATTAGCATTCGTCAAAAGAATTGTTTTCTAGAATAAACTAATCAAAAATCACTTAAAATCACACATATGTTTACTGATATAAGCACTCAAACACTTTAAGAAAAAATGTATGTAGAGAAATGCTAAAAATGTCAGTAAACGCCTTGACTGCTAGGTGATGTTTAGGCTCTTAAAGGTTTTATGGGGCTATAACCCTTGAGCTAAGGGTTTCCCTACATGGTCATCTGAATGACTCACTACAGTCACCAGGTCACTCCCCTCACCCTCCTGCCCATCTCACACTAACACTTACATTGTAATCACCCACAAACATTAGCAAGTAATGAACTATGAAGGGTTAGCTCACAAGACACTCACCCACACTCACAGGCTGCTGATATTTCCTGAGTAACAGCGAAACTGACAATCTGATATTGGAGCTCTCAAATAATGCATAACTCAGAAGACAAAAGGTATACAAGATCCGAGGTGTTGTCATTTTTAACAGGGGTACACAGTAAAGAAAAGGTCTCATGAACACTGTTCTTGGATCTGCTGGAAATACAGACATTTCAGCAAATTCCTCCAGCTCCATGTCAGAGAACCTTTGGATGTGATGACTCATGAAATATTACAGAAATCACAAAGAACACCCATTGATGGTTTTTCTGTCCTTACTAACAGTGATTAATGCATGTGCCTCCAGACAACAAATGAATGATCATCTGTATGTGTTGGCTGACACCTAGAGGTGATCTTACAAATGTTTTAGGATGTAGATCACAGAATGGGATCCCATATGTAGGACATAATTAATGCAAATACTGCAGGTAAGTGTTTCCTCTTTTACTCTGAATTATTACTCTGAACAATTTTTTTATTTGTCTACATCTTTTACCACTAGACAACCTAGAAGACCGACCTCAGAAGAACTGAGCAGGACAGTAACGTAAGCCGGGATGGTCTGCCCTGACATCTCAACCAGACGTGTTCCCTTTGTGTAGTGCTGACGCACGTGGTATTGTGTTGCTTGCATGATACATTTGGAGAAGTTGTTAGGTGTGACCTTAGCATCCCTACTGAGAAAGACAACAGTTCACCTCCCAAATCACAAGATTTAAGTTTTAATATCAGTGGCATTTCTGACTATTTTGTTCTCTAGCCAAATTTTGCAGCAAATTGGAAATGTTATACTCTAGCTTATTTTACAAAATGAAGTAAACCTGTTGTTCTGCTTAACCCACAGAAGCAACATAGAAGACAGCAGGATACTTAATAAATAAATCATTAACCCAGAGGACTAGTAATTAACCCAGAGCACTAGTAGTGAACCCAGAGCACTAGTAGTGAACCCAGAGCACTAAGTTATGTCAAGCCACATTGTCAATTGTGATTTTCACCCCAATCGAAATTTGTCCTCCGCATTTACCCATCTGTGCAGTCAGAACACACACACACACACACACTAGTGATAACTAGGGGGCTGTGGTGCACACGTGCCCAGAGCGGTGGGCAGCCCTAACCCGGCGCCCGGGGAGCAGTTGGGGTTAGGTGCCTTGCTCACGGGCACCTCAGTCATGGCCTCAGGCCTGGGAATCGAACCCACGACCCTCCGGTCACAAGACTGGTAGTAGTGAACCCAGAGCACTAGTAATTGTCTTATTATCTGTAGTCTTACCAGATCAGCCATACAAATAAGCCTAGTCTAGTAAAAAATAATAGTGCATTTTAAAATGGCTCAGAGATTTAAAATGTTTAACATTCACACACAAACAAATACACACACAGACACAAACACCATTTCAGCACATACACCAGGATTCACACCAGCAGACAGGCAGTTACTCCACAAATGGAAACTCCACACATTCCAATTTCATCTACGTGTGCACTGTCGTGCAGTTTTAGCCTTCAGAGGAGTCACACGTGCACTTTTTTAGCCTTCAGAGTAAAGAGGTGCTGATTGTTGTGTTTTATTATCCTGCCAACACAGCAGCCCTGGAATTTAATACAGAGCTCAGTGCACCATCAGGCTCAGAGCTTTGAAAAAGCAGAATATATAAATGGACATGATATGACAAGAAAGACGGGTGCTCACCTGACCCGTGAAACATGTCCACACTTGTCTCTTTGCGTCTGATTGCTGCAGAAGCAGACGATTTATGTGGATACGATGTAGAACACCGTTACACAATCACTAATGATGCTGAACTGTACTCTCTAATATCCAGGGACAGGGGTACTAATATCCAGGGACAGGGGTACTTCTAAGAGGGGGAAACAAGCTTCTGCTACAAGCTTTCTGCTCAGGATGATGCTGATGTGGTGTGGTTGCCTTGTTCTGTATGCTGGACTACTGGACCACACTTAGGCATCCAAACTTTTCTGTATGTGACAGTGCTGCAGGTCCAAGGTGATGGAACTTTTTTTAGCCAAAAAACTTTCATCTGGTTTATAATTACCATCTACTGAAAGACTTATAGTCAAAGGAAAACAATGGCCAGTCCCTTCAGAGAACAGATTAATGTGTTTAGCACGTCCTTTTAAACCAAATCACTTCACTACATATCCAAATATTGTAAGTAATTAAATAGTTGAGTAGACATTGAGACCATTTCTGTATTTGTTTTTCTCGACCAATGAGAGTGACGTGAAAACATTCAGCCGGATCTTCCGCCCTCAGGACGACAGAGGCAGCCTGGCTGCCTTCGCTTCAGCAGAGCGGCGTCTAAACGCACGTCAGCTGCCAGATTGTCGGTGTGTTTACACTGATGCTGAGGCACCTCTGGTAGGAAGGGCCTCCACTTTACAGCTCAGCCACTTCCTGACAGCTGGGAAGGACTCTTGTAAATCTGAACCTTTGCTGATTTTGAAGATTCCTCTTTTTTGGATAAATACTCATAACAAACGTAATGCAAGATTAATTATATATCAATATCAAACTGAATAATTATCAATTAGTGCTCATTTATTAATCAACTATAATGCTGCTTAAGTTGATTAATAAATGAACAGTAATTGACAATTAACATTTAATAAGCAATTAGAGGAGCTGATGAAGAAACCAATGTATGCAGCTTGTTTCAGTGCAGTAGGATATAAAGCCACATGCTCCTGTGTGAAGGGTGTGCATGTTATTCCTGTTCTGTTAACGACCAGGTGTGCCATGGAGTGGGAGGGAGCTTTAGCCCTAATGTGCTGCAAGTAGAGCAGGGAGTCTGGAACAATGAGCACAAATAGATAAAACCAGACCACAAATAGATATAACCAGATGACAAACAGATAAAATCATAAGCACATGGTGCGTTGGATGCAAGTAAAGAAAAGCCTTCAGAGGAGCGGAAGGTTCTCTGCTCCAGCAGTATTGATTGTTTTGAGGCTCACGTGCTTTAAAAAGTAAAATGAATAACAATAGAATGAAACAAATGATCTGGACGTGCTGAAATTCCAACTTTATATTCACTGGAAAATCTGCAAGTGTTATAGAACACAGGAAGAAATCGGCGACAGCTCAGACCTCTACACTACCCAGTGTATATCTCTTCGACCACAGTCAATATACAGATTCTCATTATTTCACGGTATTATTTTTTTAAACCTTCAATAGATTCATGAAGCGACTTCCGTTCTAAACCCTGTACTGCATTTTCACTTAAGAAAATGACACCATAAAAGGAAACTTCTGTTCATCTATGCTGTATCCGTGAATGCAGTCCTGTGTGCCTCACTCCGCTACGTGTTAGGACAAACTAAATGTCTTGCGTTACCTAAGGCAGTACTTTCAATTCGCGTTGAAAAGCACTGGTCCTTTACAGACGCTTTGTTCAAGCTCCGGAGCTGACACGAGGAGAGACGAGATAATCGCGTTTCCCGATGTGCAGACACGGCGCTGGTTTCTCTGATAACACCGCCCAATTCTTCTCGTTCTTCCATTCTCGATAGCGTCCGCGCGCGGCATGAATGGTCGCTCTGTAGACTTAGTTTGGCTTCGTCAGAGAGAGACCGGACGAGAGAGACTGAATGAATGAATGAACTTCACTACTTACCCGACATAACGGTTGTCGTAGAGGTAAGCGCGTGCGGGATAAAGCATGCTGGAGTAAAATGCAACGCATCCAAGCACAGCTACACTAACCCTAGCTACACTTCTGACGTCCGGGGCCATATTAACCTAGAACCTAGACAGATGCTTTAGCGCGTTTCTAAAGGATGAACTTTTTTTTTTACAAAGTAACAAGAAACATTTTTGGTCGTTTAGTTTGAAGAGTTTCGTGTTTGCAGCGGCCTTTGCGTCGTGGACGCCTTTTGCTTGCCTTTGCTTGATCTGAGATAGATGTAAAAATCGGTCAGGTGTGAATTCCTCGCCACCCCGTCTTTTAAAGTGTTTGGAACTGGTGTCACGTGACTCGGTGTCAGCGGAGTGTGCAGCTGAATTCCAGTTTGGGATACGAGCAGACGCACGCGCAGCGGACTGAGAGATTTGCAGAGATTTTGACTTTACGTCGCGTGAGCTCTGGACGCGCCACAGTAACTGTCCGTAATGTGGTGGGTTTGAGCTTGATGTCGCAGCGCATAACAAATTTCTAGGTTTCGTTTAAATGCAGAGTACAGGCTAATCGTTTTATGTCCGTTTCTTCCAGCACGGAATGCAGGTTTAATTTTTCTTCTTTTTGCTGTGACCTTTTCCTGTTTTAAAAGTCACATTTTCATCCAATCCGCTCCAGATTCTTGTCGCAACAGCAGCGGTTCTAGACCGTTTATGAGGAGGGGGTTGTGGATATCTTACAGGGGCCGTGTGTTCGCAAGAGTGAGGGAACTCACTCCTCATTTACGGGTCAATACAGGACCCACGCTTGTTGTCACAGGGCACTGGTCGTGCTGGCCCCTCTAAAATCACAAATCTGCATCTGTAAACTGCTCAAAATTTGCTCCTTATTAAAGGATTCTGCTTGATGAACTGCAGATGGCTTCTGTTGGCTTGGGTTACTTGGTGCCTGGGCTATCGTTTGTGTTGGTATTTATTAGAAAGCGGTGTAATTAAAAGTGTAAGTAAGCCAGCAGGCTGCAGTCTTCATGAATACATGACAGCACATGTATTCATTCATCACACAGTAAAATACCTTTGAGAAAATGGGAAACTGAATAGTCTTCTAAAAATGTCCACGATGAAACAGATTTCTGCTTTTATCTTTGCTAATGTTTTGACCAAAATAAGTTATTTCCAGATATTTTCCTTTTCCTTTACATTCACAACATTCTTTTCACATTGTTGTCAAACGAACGATGGTTACCATAAAGCTCATGTTTCCAGTCAGGTCCGACCTGCAGCACAGCGGTATGTCCCTGAGCCCCTGAGTCCTGTAATCACAGGTTGTAGAGCTTGTGTTTACAGTTAACATGTTAAACTGTGCAGGAAACTGGAAGACAAAACACACACACAAAAACAAACAAATACTGACATTACAGTAATATATTAGATGTGTTAATTGTAAAATCACGGGTTACAGTGGTGGTGCTCTTCCAGACCTGGGGCTGTGCTTCAGGGTGAGTCCCAGAGTTCAGGGTGAGACCCTGTTGATGTTGAGGTCTTGCACATGAGCAAGACAGTTGATGGAGCTGGAAGTGAACAGTTTTTAGGTCCTGTTCAGGGAAAGCTATATTTGTGTGTCTGTGTGTCTTATAGCCACCACCTGCTCAGTGTTGCGGGTACCCAGTCCAGGCCCAGTGGCCACGCTACAAACACACAGCCCTGTTCATGGAATTGTCACCTCACTCCAATATTCTAGCAACGAGACTATGCAGTGTGTTTCAAATAAGTGTTTGAAATAAGTGTTTTAATAACTTTCTTTTAAAACCAGGTGATATACTTTCTTCTTTTTCCCCATTGTTCCCAGATGTGTAATAGAGTGAGATGCACAATCTTTTATATATTCTGCCTAACGTCTCAGTTCTGCAGAGTCTTGCATACAGCCGCACACAAATGGGATCAGCAGGGGAGGCTCAGTGGAGATGAAAAAGTGCTGTCCAAAAACACAAGGTGATGTGAAAGAGGAACAGAGCTGTTCAAAATGCAGCCACACGTCTAGAGATCCACACGCCTAGAGATTCACACGCCTAGAGATCCACACATCTAGAGATCCACACATCTAGAGATCCACATGTCTACAGATTTGCATGTCTAGAGGTTTCAGCCACAAGCTGATGTCATTCGGGTTGCAGTGACACATCGTTCCGTAGATTTATGGGGTTTGTGACGAGCAGATATGCTCATTCTGCACTGGGTCTGGGTTTCATTGAATGAAACTCAGTGGTGCACTGGAGTAAATTAGCACAGCACAGTGGTTTACAACTCTGTGTTAGTGGCAGAGACTGATAAAAGGGATAGAAAAGTTCAGTCCTGCACAGACAGGCTCTCACATGACACGTCCCCAAACCTTCCCCATTCTCATGTCCTCATGCTGTTTCACTGGACTGAGGTTTTGTGTCATTATCTGGTGCCACTTGATAAAAGACTTTGTGTTTTGGTGGCATCTGGAGTCACGTGAACCACATCTGTCCGTTTGACTCCAGCATGTTTGGACACTTTCACTCTCATGCAGAAACAGCTCAACACGGAGCTGCTGTCACATCATGGAGATCGTGGTCTGGGGACGTGTTGACGTCACCCTAGAGCACAACGTTGTGCTCTGTATGAAACCATCAGGCCTCCTTATGTTGTGAAGAGCTTCAGGTGACTGATAGTGATCTTCAGAGTTGTGGTCAGCTTCAGGTGAGTCGTGATGAGCTTCAGGTGAGTCATGATGAGCTTCAGGTGAGTCGTGATGAGCTTCAGGTGCTGCAGGTATAAAGCTTCTTTCTGGGCCACTTTCTTTTGTTCTTTGTAAGGTTTATAAAAACTGTTGATTTCAGTAAAAAAAAAAAACGGTTTAACATCGCCAAGCAAGATCTAACATGCTCTTCAAGTTCAGCTCAAATGACTTCTCCTCTGCAGAGTGGGCTTCAGGGCATTTAGTGTGGCTAACTGCCCCAGCTAAATGTAACATCTGCTGTGTAATCTGCAATTCATTCTTATTCATATCCAGTGTAGTTCTCATTTGGAGATGTGATAAGCATGACAGGATAGTCGCCTATGGAACTGGCTCTCAGTTTCTCTCTGATATATACATTTACATTTACGGCATTTAGCAGACGCCCTTATCCAGAGCGACTTACAAAAAGTGCTTCATTGTTTTACTCAGAACAAAATCTCTAGCTAGTTAGTTTAGGCTAAAATCAGGACGAAACTTTAAGCAAAGATATTATTAGATACAGTCAGTATGGACGCCTAGATATACTCAAATATATTCTGAAAAAACCCTACTTAAAAGATAAAAGCAAGAAAAGTCATTACAGTCACAAATATTTAATAAACGCTAGTGTAGTAAAATTTAATTTAAGTGCTCTTGAAACAGATGTGTCTTCAGTCTTCGCTTAAAAACAGCAAGAGACTCTGCCATTCGGACACTCAGGGGAAGTTCGTTCCACAACTGAGGTGCCAGAACTGAAAAAAGTCTGGATGCATGTTTTCCGCGTGTTCTGAGAGATGGTGGGTCAAGCAGAGCTGTGCTTGAAGCTCGAAGAGCTCTGGGTACAGATTGGGATTTGACCATTTCCACCATGTATGGAGGTGCTGGTCCATTCTTAGCCTTGTAGGCCAGCATCAGGGTTTTATATCTGATGCGGGCAGCTACAGGAAGCCAGTGAAGAGAGCGCAGCAGAGGAGTAACATGGCTGAACTTAGGAACATTGAAGACAAGTCGAGCCGCCGAGTTCTGGATCAGTTGCAAGGGCCTGATGGTACGCATAGGAAGACCAGCCAGGAGTGAGTTGCAGTAGTCAAGTCTTGAAATGACAAGAGACTGAACAAGCACTTGAGTAGCTAGACAGAAAAAGGTCGAATTCTCCGAATGTTGTAAAGGAGAAATCTGCATGACCGAGTCAGGTTTGCAACATGGGTTGAGAACGATAACTGGTCATCCACAACTACACCAAGGCTTCGAGCTTCAGCAGATGTGGTGACCAGCGAGTTCTCAAAAGAGATGGAAAGATCCTGGCGAGGACTTGAAGTTCCAGGGATGAACAGTAATTCAGTCTTGCTGGGGTTCAGCTTCAAGTGATGAGCTGACATCCAAGATGAGATATGTGTGTCAGAAGGTGGGAAGGAAAGGACAAGTTGAGTGTCATCAGCATAACAGTGATAGGAAAATCCATGGGAGGATATTACATCACCAAGAGAACGAGTGTAAAGAGAGAAGAGCAGAGGACCGAGCACTGAGCCTTGTGGGACACCCGTGGTGAGCCTGGAAGGAGCAGATGTGGCCCCCTGCCAAGATACTTGGTAAGATCTCCCATCTAGATAAGACTTAAACCACTGCCAGACAGTGCCAGTGATTCCAAGTCTTCTGAGGACAGACAGGAGGATCTGGTGGTCAACGGTGTCGAAGGCTGCAGAGAGGTCAAGCAGAATTAGGACCGAAGACAGTTTGGCAGATCTAGCAGCATGCAGCTTCTCTGTAACTGCGATGAGAGCAGTTTCAGTAGAGTGCGCCGGTTTGAAGCCAGACTGGTTCGGGTCCTGTAGGTTGTTCAGAGAAAGAAATAGAGACAGAACGCTCCAAGAAAACAGAACGCTCCAAGACCTTAGATAGGAAAGAAAGAAGAGATATAGGTCTGTAATTGCTGATGTCAAAACAGTCCAGAGTAGGCTTCTTCAAGATGGGGATCACTCTTGCAGTCTTGAAGATAGCTGGTACATGGCCTGTTGACAAGGAGCTGTTGATGACATGAGTGATGAAAGGTAGAAGGTCAGGTGCTATTGTCTGAAATAGCGTGGATAGAATCGGGTCCAGTGGACAGGTAGTAGGATTGTTGGATGAGACCAACTGTATGATGTCATCTGTGGAAAGAGGAGAAAAGCAAGACAGGGAATGAGGTGGAGGGTGGTGTTCAGTAGGAAGGATATTGGTAGAGAAAAAGGATCTGCGAATCTTATCAACCTTCTCCTCAAAGAAGGTGACAAAATCCTCAGGAGAGAGAGTAGAGGGCGGTGGGGGAGTGGGAGGGTTTAAAAGAGAGGAGAAAATGTTGAAGAGCTTGCGTGGATCAGAGGCTGATGCTTCCAGCTTCTCCTTGAAGAAGAAAGATTTCGCTGCTGTTATTTCTGTTGAGAACCTTGAGAGAAGAGACTGGTAGAAGTGGAGATCTGAATCATCTTGAGATTTTCTCCACTTTCTTTCCGCCAGTCTCAGTACTCTTCTGTTGTCTCGGAGAACATCTGTCAGCCAAGGAGTTGACAGAGAGGATCTTGCCCTGGAAGAGAGAGGACAGATATGGTCGACAGAAGAGGAGATGGATGAAAGGAATGTGTTTGTGGCAGTTTCCAGAGGGAGGGAAGAAAATGATTCAGGATGTGGAAGAGAGGATACAATAGTAGAGACCAGACAAGAGGAGGAGACTGAGCGAAAGTTGCGGTAGGTGGTAGAAGAAGCTGACGTGGAGGTGTGTGCAGAAGAAGCAGGAAGGGAGAGTGAAAAGGACAAGAAATGATGATCAGAAAAGTCAAGAGGAGTTACTGTCAGATCCAACACTGGGGCAGGTCTACTGAAGATCAGGTCCAGTGTGTTTCCTGCTCTGTGTGTTGGAGTTGACTGGTTGAAAGCAAGATCGAATGATGACAGCAGTGGAACAAGACAGGACAAATGTAGTCTCTCTGTTGGAAGGTTGAAGTCCCCTAGAAGAACAAGCGATGACTCTAGGGGGAGAGCACTCAGAAGAATGTCCAACTCATCTATGAAGTTTCCCAGTGGACCTGGAGGGCGATAGAGAACAATGATGTGAAGTTTAGTGGGGAATTCGAAGGACGAAATGTTAAGATAAGAAAATGAGAGTACAGAGAAGCGCCATGAGCGAGAGAGAAGCAAACCTGTGCCACCACCCCTGCCGTTCTGCCGTGGAGAATGGGAGAAGGCAAAGGAGGTAGAGAGAGCAGCTGGAGTTGCAGAGTTCTCTGGAGTGATCCATGTCTCTGTCAGAGCCAGGACGTCGAGTGACTTAGCAGATGCGAAGGCTGAGATGAAGTCTGCCTTCTGAACTGCAGAGTGGCAATTCCAGAGTCCCCCCTGCTACCTTCACCTTTGGTACAGATGAACAAGGTGGGTAGATGAGGTTACTGGAGTTGCGGTTTCTCCTCTGGCATTTCCATCTTCTGGTGTTGTTCAAGGTGAGCACAGGGATGGAAAAGCACATTCTGTGTATCCTAATAAAATCTAGTCTACTGCTGGCCGAGGAGATACTAACCGTGTCCGTTTGTAGCGGAATGCCGACTTAATTTATCTAGAATTACAGGCTCCACCCCTGTTATTGACACTTCAACTAGACTGAAACCACACCTGAATCAACTAATGAACAAGCAAGATATCTAGACTAACCAAACAGCCAAGAGATCTATCAATATCTAGTTAATAGTATATTCAAGACAAGCCTACCTTACAAGCAGAGAATCTACCCAAGTAACAAATGCAAGCATACATGGCATGTGCAGAGTTTGTATATGTGTGTATGGTGTGTGTGTCAGATGTGAGTGTGTGTGTGTGTGTGTGTGTGTGTGTGTGTGTGTGTGAGAGTACAATGTGTGTGTGAGTATGATGTGTGAGTGTGTGTGTGTGTGTGTGTGTGTGTGTGTGTGTGTGTGTGTGCGTGCGTGCGTGCAGAGGGGTCTGATACAAGTGCATGGATTTGCAGTTGATTACATTGCTGCCATTACAGGGTTAGAGGATAACCCTAACCGTAACCAACCCTAACCGTAACTAACCCTAATTCTAACCCTAACCAACCCTAACCGTAACTAACCCTAATTCTAACCCTAACCAACCCTAACCGTAACTAACCCTAATTCTAACCCTAACCCTAACCAACCCTAACCCTAACCAACCCTAATTCTAACCCTAACCCTAACCAACCCTAATTCTAACCCTAACCCAAAGCATCATAAACGCTTTGCTTTGGAATATTGCTTTGATGTACAAATCAGGTCTCAGCTGTGTCAACACAAAGATGTATTTACATTGTGGACCATGTGGGTCTGACACACTGTGCTATATGTCCACTTCAGACTCAGGGTGCAGTGGGTAGCAGCACTGCTGACAGTGCAGACGTGCCCTCTCTCACTAGGATTTAGGTTTAAACCTCAGACGTGCCCTGTGCCTGTGGGGGCATGTGGCCCCTGAAGACACAAGCAGACCTTTTCTCCTGCACGGTAGGGTGATCAGGTCTCACTTTTCTCCATCGTGGGAGGATGATCAGGTCTCACTTCTTCCCAGAATGGTAAGTGCTGTACGTGTGTGTGGAATAAGTGTATGATGTAGGTGTGTGTGCTGTAATACGTATGCTGTGTGTGGCTGTAAGTGTGGATGGTATAAGTATATACTAAGTATATACTATAAATATGTATGCTATGTATGTATGTGTGGTATAAGTGTGATGTAAGTGTGTGTGGTATAGGTATATGCTGTGTGTGTGGTATAAGTATATGCTGTATGCATGCAGTAAGTGTGTGTGGTAAGTGTGGGGAGCTGTGTCCAGGGGAGCTGTGTCCAGGGGAGCTGTGTCCAGGGGAGCTGTGTCCAGGAGAGCTGTGTCCAGGAGAGCTGTGTCCAGGGGAGCTGTGTCCAGGGGAGCTGTGTGCAGTTCAGGTTCCCAACGCCAGAGTCTGGCACAGTCCAGCACAGGGTTGTGGTTCCCTGTTCTGATACACCTACTAAACCGGCACTGGGTAATTTTGTAACAGGGTTGTTTGAGCAGGGAAATGGACACTGAGTGTCCAGGAGCATTGACCTCTCTCAAAAAGCAACAGAAAAAAGCTGAAATTACATTGTCAAAAGCAAAATGCATGAAAATCTCTTTTCAAACATGCTCCTTAAAGCGCATTTGTCATTATGCGCCACATAACTGGGGAAACCACAGTTTTTACAACCAGAAGCTACATCATATGACCTGTTGAAACAATTGAGATTTTGTTCATCTCAGTAGAGTAGACACAGCTTCTGTATGCCCAGGTTCTGTAGGCCCAGGTTCTGTAGGCCCAGAAAGCCTGACAGTAACTGCCACAAAATGTGCCACATAATTCGTGTTCATAAAGTTACCATGGTGATAATTAGCACATTGGTGTCAACTTACTGCTACACTAAGCCAATAACAACCAACAAGTAAATAAGCCATACAAATGAAAGACCTACGCTAACGGACTCACCCTAATTTCCTTCGGGATCAATAAAGTATATTCTGATGACTGAATATTGGAGTCAAACTGCAATAGACATGGGGGCCCTGTTCCTTGATTTGCATTATTTTTTACATTTACAACCTCCAGAGGGACCCAACCTAGACCCCGCCCCCCTGCAGTACGTGACATGCGTGCCCCAACCATACACCAGTGGACTAAACCCAGACGGTTGATTACATAAAATTGTAGGTAACATGCCAAACCAGCAGGTGGCAGTACCACCAGCAATACATAGAACAAGCTTAATTCAATGAAAGAAAGAATGTGTTTCTAAAGCACGTGAAATTCGGGTGTTTAAATACCTTGATCAGCAAAACATCTCTCTGGTTTGATCTGCATCAAGGTAATTTTTTTTAATAGAGTCTCCACCATATCTCTTTCTGGTTTAATCCATTCAGAGCACGAAAATGTTTGTACGATTAACGGCAAACAGCTGAAAATCGTACTTCTTAATTAACAAGATTCACCGAACTATTTCTATCTTGCCAACGCGGCCTGAAAGAAGGGCGAACAAGTACCCGTTAAACCGTGGACGAGACTCGCATTCCTGGTCTTCATAACCAGAAGGACGTCGTGTTTTATCAACGAGCAAAGTATGGTGGAAGCTCTCCCAATTTCAGAGACGCCATTTTTTAGGTATTAAGCCATCGCCGTTACCCTTTGTTCTACGATCACATTAAAGCATAAAATCAGAATAAAGCAGCTGAGCTAATTAACATGGAGCCACGCTGTCCTACTGTTTAAACTCGGCGCCATTTTAGTTGCCATGTTCTCCGTAGGAGAACCGACAGAACAAATCCCGCCTCCTCGCGCGAGCGCGCGCACATCCCGCCTGCTAAACGCTTTTCTACACATCCACACACACTAGTCTTCACTGTAAATATACTGATCCTTGTTGCTGATGCTGTTTGTGTCTTGGAGTAAGTAGTTGGTTTTGAAAACCATTTACCATGTGAATTCATTTAAATCCTTCACATACTAATCCATTACTTTCTTCGGTTGAGAACTAAATATTTTAATTGTGGTTTGATTTGACATGAGACTGATTTAATGGGTGAGTAATAATTGAGGTAAAATAAAAGATTAGTGGGTGAAACCCCTACATAATAAGTTAGTAAGTCAGTAATTCTAAATCATGGCAGAACATCAGAATTGTATCTCTTCTCAGTTCGTACTAGTTCCTAAATGTGCATTTCTTAAGACATATGTAGATGGCATTTTCACTTCCTGTTTAAGTGTGTCCGTTCCTCCGTGCACACGTACCAAGTGATATCATGTTCACTCTAAACACACCAGAAATGTCAGTTAGATGAATGTCAGTCAGATAAATTGGTGTGTGTAATTTTGTTGATGATTTGTGAGACCAAACACGGTAAGAAAAAACATCCCCCAGTCAACGTTGGCTTCCACATGGGCCATTTACAGTCAGTCAGGTCCCAGTAGGCTCTTGTGTAGGGGTGTTCTGATATTAATCACTAACATCAAATATGGCAGCACCGTATATCATGCATACAGTAAAATACAACACGCACCTCTGAATATAACCAGCACTTCTGAATATGAAAGGTTTTGCTGATATGCTTTGCTGTTAATGACATTAAACCAGCCAACAGCTTTGCTGGATCTGGCCTGTAGACATTATCTTAAATTTCTGCATTTACCTTTGAATTGTATTCAAATACATCTGCCTGTAACTCAGGAATTACATGAATATTTATATTGTCCCAATTAATCTTAGACTACAGATTACAGCATCTCAGCTGTCGTAAAATAATTTTCAGTTTGTTTGATATCCATAATGTCAAATGACCAACATGAATAACCATGGATATACTGTGAATATCAGAGCCCCTGTGTTCTATGTAACCATGGATATACTGTGAATATCAGAGCCCCTGTGTTCTATGTAACCATGGATATACTGTGAATATCAGAGCCCCTGTGTTCTATGTAACCATGGATATACTGTGAATATCAGAGCCCCTGTGTTCTATGTAACCATGGATATACTGTGAATATCAGAGCCCCTGTGTTCTATGTAAGCACGTTCAGGCCGCATCATGTAGTGTGCTGCACCTTTAAGTGGGAGGTTCTTCACTTACACTGTTCTGCTTTGTACAGTTTTCATCCCATAGACTATAATGTTCATACATGTCCCGCTCAAAATTGACAGAAACGACAGTCCCCTTACATCCAGTTTAATGTCACGATTAGATTTGGAGCAGGAAAGGGAATAGTTGCGTTTGTATTGGTAAGTAATTAATGCTCCTAGTGTTTTATGTATTCAAGAACATGTAAACATATAGCAGTTATTGCATATGACGTGATTCTTCGTTTCATGTCTGCTAACGTTCCCCACTGAACTTTAGACCTGAAGGGATCCCAGCCAGCTCACTAGAATGGAGTGGCACTATCGGGTGTCAAGCTCATTTCTTTGTAGGAGAGAAAACAACTGCGCCATCTACTGGACAGTCAAAACTACCTCCGGATAATCACAGCTCCGTTGGAAAGCCTACACTCTTCTTTAGGAAAGTAAACGCTAATATTCTTTATATGACAAGAATATCTAGGTCCTGTGCCAAAGGAAACGGATAAGAATGAACTCATGTCCACTCTAGAGAGACTAGCGATACTACACTAGTGTTCAGATGTACAGTAATGCCCTAACGATGTTTTTCATTTATTTTGAATTACAGCTAGTATGTAACGTGGTTGTCAAAAACCGAAACAACCGACAAAACAATTCCAAACAAATCACAGTTCCCGTCACCTTTCTGTTGTCATGTTTAACCACCAGAGGGCAGTGTCTGTTCGGGTGTCTGTTAAGCGTTTCCAACTACAACTCCCTTTTAAACTACACTTCTTTATTGTAAGATGTTGCATCGTTACATATATGTTGAATATATAAATATTGATTCCCTGACAAAAGATAGTGTAAAGATTACATCAAAAGCAAATTCATTGAATTACATGAACGTTGTGTAACATGTTTGTGTGTACGTGCGCATGTATTTGTGTACGTTTCTTTCGACGCTGAATTACTTTGCCCAAGCAGGTCAGCGGTTTTCCTCAGATCTCTAATGACGGGCCCTGTAGGCTTTTTGGGAGACCAGCGATCGGAAGAACAGAGACGAGGCCTATGCTCATATACTGGGTCATTCTCATCGGGAAGGCGATGGACAATTTAAATTTAGTAGTCAGTAGTGCAGTAGACTCTGTTCATTATTGTCCTGCTCGGAGAACTACAGTCAAATAGCGACCCATGGGAAACCAATCAACGGTCCTTAATTACTTTACGAATAAAAACTCCACTGCGCAATCAAATTACTCTGTAGCATTCACAACCATAGTGGGCGATATAGGCCTCATCACGCTGAGATAATTGCCACTGTAGTCTGTTCAACATCACTATGTCCCGCATGTTTCACTGATTTAATATACTTCACTGGCGCGCTGTGAAGAGACCTTTCGATTGTGGAAATCACTTTTTGATGTTTTGTCCAACAAAGTTACATTTTTATGTTAAGTATGATATCCAAAAGGTGAGCACCACGACAGCGGAGTCTGGGAGAGTCTTGAATTCTAATTGCCCCCCACGTCGTCAACATTTTCCCTTTCAGAGTTTCAGCCGGGACCGAGCTGGCACGGATCCCCAGGCGTTTATATCCTTCCCTTGTAGTGGAAGGAGGTCGGATGGTATCACACGGAGGGAAATTTCTGCCGGATGTCCAGAAGCCCCCGTCTCGCGGTTCTATCACGCGTGTACAGTAGGGTCCTGATTCTCCGTGATGAATGAACTGGATTTTAGTAATTGGCTTGTTTAAATCGAGCATCATTTGTGGTTGCACTGATCCTATTTGTGTTTACCCCGTGTTTTCCATCATGTTTTCATGTTTTGGTCATCGGCAGTTAATTTGAATTTTTTTTAAGTTTTCACAGAAAACTTTACACTGTTTTTAACAAACAAAAATGACCGAAGAAATCCGAGCTGAGCACAGAGGCGATAGCGGGAAGGATCTGGACAAACAACTGCGACTGAGAGTTTGCGTTCTCAACGAACTTCTGAAGACGGAGCGGGACTACGTTGGGACATTGGAGTTCCTCTCGGTATGTGAATCACAAAGAAATCAGAGATTTGTTTGTAATGGGACACCGTTTTTAATTCTGAGAGAGTATATTTTTATGACACAACTAAGCCGTTTATAATGCATAACACATAGAGTACTTTGCAGTGTGCCTCGAAACACAGATTCCCTATCAGTCTGGTGTGGATTTATAGTAGAAAAACGGATTTCCATCGATCGCGTGTATACATACTTATCGGTTTGTGACTGAGACTAAGCACTGAGGATTTCCTGTTGAGGTTCTCACGCAGAACTATAGTTTAGGCGTATAGATCACGCCAGAATCTGTCGCAATAATATTTAAAGGACAGATTCAGATTAAAGGATAATATTTAAAAATGTATTGCTGTACCCTTTTTATTCATATAGTTATATGAAGCAGCCTGTCAAGCGCGTGGGTTTAATTAAAGTACAAAGTTGTGGGCGGTGCAGTGGGTGTACTCCTTCATTTTAACCAGGATTAGGTCACTAGGATTAACAATGTGCTTTGATATGCACATATTTATGTATTGTATGTATAACATTATTGTGTTGTTTTTACTGTAGTTGTACTCTTGGCCTGGTAATGCAAAGACGTTATGGTCAGACTTTTCTGTCAGACGCACACACACACACCCTTAGATTAACTGTGTGCTGAGATTGTAGCTCTCTGTAGCACAGAATAAACCATGTCATGGTGTTGGAGAATACGCAGCGTCAGAGGCAGAAGGAGAGGAAGTGCTGGTGAGAAATGAAGCCAAGTCTGGGAGACAAAAGCTCAGTTTGAGGAAATGCAGGAAATCCAGGAAATCCAGCTGTGACTGGGAGCCTCTATACAGCTGGACGACAGTGTGGACAACAGCGCTGCTGGACCAGACGTTGGACAGCAGCGCTGCTGGACCAGACGTTGGACATGGTCAGACCTACACAGTGCTGCCGAGGCTTCTGCCATATTATGAAGATTATGATTTTTATGCGCTCTGTATATTAACCTTCACCCAATCTGCATTATATATAACACGTTTCTGCTGTCATGTGTTATTCGTCTTTAACTCTTTAAGACAGGCTATTCAGGTACAAACCTGCACTTTAATACAATCAAATTCAGACCTCCTTGTGTCCAGGTTGGTGCCATAAGGTCTGTGTGCATGTTGTGACTGTTGCAGTGGCCTTTACTGTGTTTTGAAAAGCCCCTCCTCCTTATTTCCCCCCAGTGGCCTCGGTATTGTGGGAACCTTTCGGTGCAGCGGGGAAAGACCCCCTCCCCATGTGTGTGTGCACATTCCAGAGTTGGAGTCTGTGTCACAGACGGTTCCAGTGTAGGCACAGAGGCCCTGGGGATTACTTTTGTTACTTTAATTACTTTTGTTACTTTTGCTTGGGTGAAGCACAACTGTTGTTGTTCTGGGAGTTTGTTCTCTGTGTCTATCTAGTGTTATATCACTGGCCTCAGAGGGCCTGTCTGTAAGAAACAGGCCTCCTGAGAATTGAAATAATTCTACATTAACAACCACGCTGAGCAATGGTGCCATTTCCTTTCAGAATACTAGATTATTTTATATTGCTTTTGAGTGTGTTCAGCCTTTAGGGTGGGTCCCAGGGTGAACACACTCCTTGGGCACAGAGATGGGACTGAGCCAGCGCTCCTAGCAGTTCCACAACCACGGTGGGAACAGCAGACACACTGGTCCTCGTGTCTCCTGGTCGGTCAAAGGTCTGAAGATCGTAGTTTGCACCAGTTTTAGACCCACACTTGATTGTTTTGATCCGATCGTTTTCATGTGATGGTTATATAATCACAGTTAAAATGTAATTGACAGAATTTATGAGTGTTGTCAAACCAGAGGGAGAAGTCCTGAGGGTCTAGAGTGTGTGAAGGTGACCCTGCAGAGCAGGGCAGCCTGGTGCCTGTGTCCTGTTGACTGGTGCACCTGGATGTTGTGCCCATGTGTTTTGGGTGGAGGGTTCATGGCAGACAGTGTGTGTCCCTGGAGGATCTAGTGCTCTGATGCTGGTCCCAGACCTGTTGCTTTCTCTTGTAACCCATATTTCCTGAAGGAGGAATTCCTGAGAGGTTAAAGGCAGGAACAAGGGCAAACAGATACAGACTTCCTTGGAGCTAAGAAATAATACCCAGTCATTCACCTGCAAGAACTGGTGTGAGTAACAGGAAGAACTGGTGAGGACTAGCAGAATATTCCTTCCACGCCCATCCACGCCCATGCACGCCCATCCACGCCCATGCACAGAAGCTTTCTATTGTAAAAAATACAGCGGTTCCAAGAACAGATTCCACCCATGTGTCTCTCTGCATAGCCAAGAACACCATCAGAGGTCAGAGACAGAGGACATGTTCTCTAGGGCTGTTGGATATCACTAGAATGTCTTATGTAACTCATTACGGATCTTGATAATGGGGCTTCCAGATAGTTGTGTTTATCGTTGATAGCCAAGAAAATGGATGCCAGAGAGAGTGAGAGAGTCTCTGAGTGAGAGAGTCTCTGAGTGAGAGAGTCTCTGAGTGAGAGAGTCTCTGAGTGAGAGAGTCTTGATTACAGGTGGAGCAGCACAGATCAGCACTGATCGTCCTGCAGCGTCTGGGTCTGTATGTCCTCTGCAGGTCTGTATGTCCTGGGTCTGCGTCTGGGTCTGTATGTCCTCTGAGCAGCGCTCGTCCTGCAGCGTCTGGGTCTGTATGTCCTCTGAGCAGCGCTCGTCCTGCAGCGTCTGGGTCTGTATGTCCTCTGAGCAGCGCTCGTCCTGCAGCGTCTGGGTCTGTATGTCCGTCCTGCAGTCTGGGTCTGTATGTCCTCTGAGTCCTGCAGCGTCTGGGTCTGTATGTCCTCTGAGCAGCGCTCGTCCTGCAGCGTCTGGGTCTGTATGTCCTCTGAGCAGCGCTCGTCCTGCAGTGTGTGGCTTTGCTCAGGCTGTTGTGGCTGTAGAAGTGCTGCCACACGTGGGTTTGTAGAAGACTGCTGCTGTGTTCTGCCTTGGTCTCCAGGGTAGCAGGATCTCCTTCCTGTCCCTCCCCTTCTTTACATTGTACTCAGAGTTTCCTGCGCCGACTTTGGCACCGGGGTGGTGTGAGCTATCCCACAAGGCCCTGCTCTGTTCTGCTGGCAGAGCACGGAATGAATTAGAATGCATGTGTATCCAGGATGTAGAATACACATATATATGCAGTATATGATATTAAACAAGTGTTATGAATCCTTTGTGCTCTCTTTAGACAGTGTTGTTGGAAAGTGGTTGTACTGGTTATAGTGATTGGGGGTTGTGAACAGGGTGCCTTTGATTTCCCTTCCTGAAGAGGGCGTGTGTGACATGTAGGACATCAACAGCCACTTGTGAGGTTTGCATGCTTTGTCCTGACACAAGAAGGTAGTGTTGTGCTGGCAGGCACCACGCTGAATGGGGAATGGATGTTGTGCTCATATTTGCACAGGATTTGTGTTAATTCTTACAGAATCTCGGTTGCCTTTAATTCAAATTCCATGTCTCCAACTTCCACTCAGGCAGCAGTGACAATGATCAGCAATAGAACTGCTGAAAGACTTGAAACAGCTGTTTGGGAACAGGAAACAGGAAACAGGAAGGGGTTGGCTAACGTGTTCAGTAAGCAGGTTGAGTCTTTGGTGACCCTACAGGCTGAGAGGTGAACTGGCCAGAGTTGATGTGGAGTGCCTGAGGGGAAGGGATCCTGGGGCCTCTCGGTGGTTCTGCACCCTGGTGGTTCTGGTCTCTGGAAATTCTGCCCTGTGGTGAGCAGTGGCTTCACAGTGTGGTGTGCGCTGTTGTCTGGTGAGCAGGATGGCATGTTCAGTTAGCGAGAGTGACCATTCATTTCCTCACACAAAGATGGCACTGATCCCAGAGCCCTCTGGGGGGGCCACGTATCTCCAGGCCTTTTCATTCATTTTCAGTTTTGTCTCTAAGGACTTGCATAAAACAGGACAAAGTTATTGGGGTTCTTTGTCCACTCAGTGTCCAGGTTCGCTGTAGAGAGGGGGACTGTGGGTGGGGTGGATGTAAAACCACACAGTGTTGTGAGAGTTGGGATGATAGAACTTTAGGATGCAAAAGTCTGCTTAGTCACCACACTCAACACCACGGCACCATGGGATAGCAACATGCTCGTGCATAAGCAGCATTAAGCAAACCACCATAGTTCTGCCAGTCCAGTAGCCTTACTGAACTGTCAGTGTTGTCTTTGTTTTGTCTTGTATTCTCTTATACTGCACATGTGCTGGTCATTACAAGAGTAGAGGACAGGGACTAATAAACCCTCTGCCTCCTTCTCCAGAGGCCATTTACAAAGAAGCATCCAGGTGATGCAGGGGACAGGATGAGACTGAATTGATATGCAGGCCAGACCACATCAGGCTGGTCTACAGACCAGACCACATCAGGTCTACAGATAGCGGACATTCCCCTTTGTCTTCATCAGACTGGATGCTTAGTGAGTTCGTATTGGGTCTTGGTCTGTGTTATCAGAGTGACCCTCTGGATTAATGGACATGGTTATATGTGTGAAGACAAACTGGCCAAGTTTGGCTCCCTGTTTAATAATACAGCACAGACCGACTGGAGAACAAGCGCTCTGCTCTGCGTCGGTGTGTGTTGTTTTAAGAGTGTGTGTGTGTGTATTTGGAGCTGTTTGCAGTGCCTGCAGTCTCTGTGGAGCAGACACCTCGGGTCTGAGACGGCCTGAGACGGGCTCCACCTCTAGCTGCTGGAGAAGCCAGCCCGTTTTCATCTGTGTGTCCCCTTCATTTAAAATAGTGTCTCTTGCCTGATTTCACCCCACTCTCTCTCCCTCTCTCCTTCTCTCTCCTTCTCTCTCCCTCTTCTCATACTTTCTGATTTGAGTTGATGTCGGAGCCGTGCAGAAATACGTCTGATAAATGAAGGTTTTTCTCCTCAGGAAGAACATTAGCAACCAATTCCTATCGAGTGTGTGTGAGCGTGTGAGTATGTGAGCGTGTACAAACATAAACAAATGAAAGAATGAAGTTATATTGAAATAAGACCTTTCAAGGAACCCAAGGTCACTTTGCAATGAACACAACTTTTACATCAAGTAACATGCTGGTGTCCATGATGAACAGTGTTGAAATGACACTGTGTGCACCATGACGAGTTTGGAGCTCTGTGAGGGGACTTGGAGCTCGCTGGTATGAGCACCCAGATTCTGTTTGACGAACACCCTGGGCTTCCCCTGGTGACACACGCACACAGTGGGAGGAGCCTGGTTCAGTGAGGCTCTGAGGGTCTTAAGTGGCTCCTGATAGGATGGAGGTGTGTCTCTCTGGTATTTATACCGAAAACATCCCTTACATTTCTGCACCAAACATAACAGATTCATTGTAATGTTAAACTCTTCTGTGTGTACCTCAGAGACTGTTGAAGTTTGCTGTTTACCTTTGGATCAAAGCCAAGGCTAATTACAACAACAAAGAGAATGGGTGAATCATCTTCTAAAGAGTCCATGTTTTACTCTGGTGATGAGGGGCTTCTCATCCCCATTTCCAAGAAACAGAATGGATTACAGAACCTGCTTACCAGTCCTGCTCCAAACGAATCCAGTTCTTTTATATGTTTAATTAGCTGGTTTACCATGTGTCCTCATGTTGTTATGTGAATAGAAAACCATGGCTGCAAAGTCCTAAACGTATTAGCATTTGATTGGCTATAATCTTGTGAGACCTCCTCTCTCATTTGATTGGCTCTAATGTTGCGAGACCTCCTCTTACATGTTGTCCTTTCATGAAGGGAACACTACGTTTGTGTGTCACTACGTGTTTGTGTGTGCTGGGAACGTGTGTGAACTCCATTCAGTGTCTGTTTTGATTTCAGACAGAGCAGCACGGATACAGGGTGGAGGCGCACCATGTATTTGGTCCATTATGGTGTTGGTAAGGTGTAGGGGGGAGACTCTGGTTTATGATGTTGCTCAGACCTCCACAGCTAGGGCTAGCATGTGTGTGTTTCATGCAAAGCTGTATAACATATGCACTTGTCCCACTAAATGTTTCCAGTTTTGATTGCTTCCTGGCGATCTACATAAAGGACGGAAATACCATTCCAAACCTCAAACCTCTCTCTCTTTCACACACACACACATACACATACAGGTGTTTGGAAAACTTGGCATTTTTATGTTTATGGTTATATAGTATTTTTCATTTAGAATGGTGTTTTAATGTGTATGTAGTTAATCAGTATCCTGCCCCACTGATCACTGACCTCATGACCTGTGACTCCTGTGACTCCACGTAGTCCAGTCTGTGAATTCTGGTGTTCCGTTGAAAACCACCTCCTGCATTCCAAGTCAGTGACGGTGATCTGGGGTCTGGGGTCTAAATCCTGAGGTCTAAATCCTGGGGTCTGGGTCCTGCTCTGGTCTAGCGGGAGGGAGGCGGTGCAACCCCATAAAAACACTGACATAAGCTCTGTTGTGGCAGCTCTGTTGTGGCAGCTCTATTGTGGCAGCTCTGTTGCAGCAGAACTGTGGAGGCTGGTCGCTCTCCTGAAGCTCTATGTATATAGGAATTAGACCTGACACACTGGGCTAGGATAGAGCAGTCAGACTTGTCGCCATGGACACGGTTGCTGTAAGGAACAGCATCTTTGCTGTTACTGGCTCCCTCCCATGAACTCCGTGGGAATTCTGAAACTGAAAAGTTTTTTATTGATCAAACATGTATATAAGTGCTTATTACAAGCCCATGTAATGGTGTCCAGTTAGCATGCTAACATGCTAGGTGAATGGCTCTCCTTGCCCCATCCCACTCTGGTGTAACCTCTAAGTGAGACTATGAACAGAAGAGAGAATTGTTGTTGTCCAACACCCAACATTTCTGAGCTCTTCTAGGACAGTTGTATTCTGACTATAAGCAGCTAAACATTATAGGCCAGTTATGCTAGCTAGTGTGTAATATGAGCAGAGACTCACAGTTCACCCTGATGGATTTAATAGTCAGGAGGCCTGGAGCTGTGCCAACAAAACAGACATGCATCTGTAAAAAGATCTAAAAATGTGACCAGACTGCTGGTGTGGGGGGCCCTGATCTCAGAGCCCCTGGTGTGGTGGGGCCTTGATCTCAGAGCCCCTGGTGTGGGGGCCCCTTATCTTGAGGCCCCTGGTGTGAGGGCCCCTGATCTCGGGGCTCCTGGTGTGAGGGCCCCTCCTTCAGCAGCAGTTAGCGTTCTCCTTCAGCTGTTACAGTCTTGGCAATAGAGTTTGTTTGCATGCTTAAAATCTTTTGGTGTGACTTCCTGGACTGGAGGTCAGGGGTGTTTGTCTGAATGTGAGTCCCCGGTTATTAAGCAATGTGAAATACATACAGTATATAATTTATATTCATAGTGTCTCTCTCTGTGAAACTGGATAACCTGCTCCTGCTCTTCCTCTGTGCCTCTTCCTCTTTCATATACTCCCATTATTCCTACTTAATACTGTGGCAGATTTGTGTTGCTTGTGTGAGTTAACTGGGCTCAGAGCTCACAGTTGTCTTTTCTACTGGGATTTCTCCACCTCTTTGTGAAGGTCCTCAACTGAATGGTCTGTAGAACTATTGCTCACATCTCAGTGTGTGGGGCAGTCAGCTAAAAGGGGGGTTCACTCTCATAATGGTTAATTGCCCTGACCCTGATCTCTTTTCCTACTCCCTGATCTGGATCACTGATCCTGATATCTTCTGTCGATCTCTTCTCCTGATCCCTAACGATTACTGTCTCTGCAGATTATCACCTAACGTTTACTGTTTCCTTTCTTACAGGTCTTTCTCCATCGCCTCACCCAGTATGCCATGACTAAAATTGATAAGAACATCACAGAAGAGACTGTTAAGGTTTGTGTGTTTTTATATTAAACACTTTACTGTTGCCCCAAAGTTTTGTAATTCTTCATTAAAGAAAGGCTTCTTTCAGATGGACACAGAACACATCTGGGCTTTTAGACACAGCATTGGTTGTGTATGGGGTGGAGGTGCGTGGGGTGGAGTACAGTACAATAATAATTCAATGGGAGCCAGATTTGCAGCTGCTGTGATTTTGGCCTGTATGGGGCATCAGGAGGAGTGTTACGGGAGTGTTACGGGAGTGTTACGGGAGTGTTACGGGAGTGCTACGGGAGTGTTACGGGAGCACTCCACATCATTACTGCTGCTTAAACATCCATTACCCAAACTGTTATGTCTCCCTCTCAGGAGAGGTATACTTCACTCCAAATACATAAACTACACACAAAGCACACACACATGCTGATGGACAGTGTATATTATAGTGTGTGCTGTTGTATAGTAGTTTTGGTCATTTGTGAGTGGTTGTATATTGGGCTGGGTAACGTGTATAGTTGCATACTGCACTAGTTCAGTTGTATACAGGGACAGGTCACATGTATAATGTTACATAGTGGGCTTGTTGTGTACTGGGTTTGTTAAATTGTGCATAGCTGCATATAGAACTGGGTATGGTGTGTACAATTGTGAGTTGCAAACTGGGTTTGGTAAATAAGACACATGCACGTGGCTTCCCACAGGTGCTGTTCTCCAACCTGGAGGAGATCCTGTGTGTGCACAGGGATGTTCTGGCCATGCTGGAGGAGCTGCTTCAGCCTGACCCCCACCCTCACCACAGAGTTGGCCGCTGCTTCCTTCATTTTGTGAGTTTCAAAGGTCACTCGTTGCAGACCCCTTCCCAATCTCCCTGGTTCTACCTAGTCTCTCTGGATCTCCCTAGTCTCTCTGGATCTCCCTAATTTCCCTGGATATTCCCAGTCACATACTGGATCACCTGCTTTCACCCTTTCTCTCTCTCTCTCTCTCTCGCTCGCTCTCACGCTCTCTCTCTCTCTCTCTCTCTCTCTCTCTCTCTCTCCCCCTTTCCCATTTCATGTGGAATATTTCCTGGAATCCTATCCTTTTATTCCAAAATAGCATTAAATGTTTAAACCACTAACACAATTTCTGATTCCTTGTGCACAAATGAACACATTTTATAATTTGTGCTGTGCTGTGACTGTTGTGACTGTACTCTCACTGTGTTGTGACTGTGCTGTGACTGTACTCTCACTGTGTTGTGACTGTACTCTCACTGTGTTTGTGACTGTGCTGTGACTGTACTCTCACTGTGTTGTGACTGTGTTGTGACTGTACTCTCACTGTGTTGTGACTGTGTGTTGTGACTGTACTCTCACTGTGTTGTGACTGTGTTGTGACTGTACTCTCACTGTGTTGTGATTGTACTCTCACTGTGTTGTGACTGTACTCTCACTGTGTTGTGACTGTGCTGTTTTGTGGGAAGCTGCTTTATAGAACTGCCCTTCTATCCTGACACCCTGGATACCAGCTCACAAAGATATGTGAGTAAAGTGAATCATGGACAGAGGGCTTCAAAGCTTACTGACTGTGTGCATGTGTATGCATGCGTGTGTGTGTGTGTGTGTGTGTGTGTGTGTGTGTGTGTGTCCATCCTCAGAGAGACAGATTTCAGATCTATGATGAGTACTGTGGAAACCATGAGAAGGCCCAGAAGCTGCTGTTGGAGCTCAACAAGATCAGGAGTGTTCGCACCTGTCTGCTGGTAAGAGACATCTCAGCAAAAAACACACACATGTATATCTAAATCTCAATCTATCTTATTGCGATATTCTGAAGGTCAGATTTCTTGTCACTGTGCTGAATCTGCTGTTCGAGTGCTCAGAGTTTGTTAAAGTGGGCAAAACTAAAATATTTAGAGTGTAACTTTCTTCTTCTGCAGTGTAACAATCTTCTGCTGTGGAAGCTCAGAGTCGCAGTTCTGCCTGCTTCACTCTGCTTCACTCTGCCTGCTTCACTCTGCTTCACTCTGCCTGCTTCACTCTGCTTCACTCTGCCTGCTTCACTCTGCTTCACTCTGCCTGCTTCACTCTGCCTGCTTCACTCTGCTTCACTCTGCCTGCTTCACTGCCTGCTTCACTCTGCCTGCTTCACTCTGCTTCACTCTGCCTGCTTCACTCTGCCTGCTTCACTCTCTGCTTCACTCTGCCTGCTTCACTCTGCCTGCTTCACTCTGCCTGCTTCACTCTGCTTCACTCTGCCTGCTTCACTCTGCTTCACTCTGCCTGCTTCACTCTGCTTCACTCTGCTTCATTCTGCCTGCTTCACTCTGCCTGCTTCATTCTGCCTGCTTCACTCTGCCTGCTTCATTCTGCCTGCTTCACTCTGCTTTGTAATGCAACTCCTGCTGTAACTGGGCAGCTGGAGTGAGAGGGGTCTGTGAACTCTGTAATTTAGCCTTCGTATGTGACTGACCTGAGACCAGTTATGGCCTTAGCACGGCAGCAGGTGGCCTCCACCCAGTGGGGCAGCTGCACCTCACCCGCTGATTCTCCACCCGCTGATTCTCCGCCTGCTGGTCTTGCTAAGCCTTCATGCTTCGTGGTGTCTCCCCATTAGAACTGCATGCTGCTGGGAGGTCGCCAGAGCACTGTGCCCCTGGAGGGCTACCTGCTGGCTCCCATTCAGAGGATCTGCAAGTATCCCCTGCTCCTCAGGGTGAGTGAGTCCAATGGCACTGTGCTCCTCTCGGTGACCACATACTGAAACACAATGGCACTGTGCTCCTCTCAGTGACCACATACTGAAACACAATGGCACTGTGCCCCTCTCAGTGACCACATACTGAAACACAATGGCACTGTGCTCCTCTCAGTGACCACATACTGAAACACAATGGCACTGTGCTCCTCTCAGTGACCACATACTGAAACACAATGGCACTGTGCTCCTCTCAGTGACCACATACTGAAACACAATGGCACTGTGCTCCTCTCAGTGACCACATACTGAAACACAATGGCACTGTGCTCCTCTCAGTGACCACATACTGAAACACAATGGCACTGTGCTCCTCTCAGTGACCACGTACTGAAACACAATGGCACTGTGCTCCTCTCAGTGACCACGTACTGAAACACAATGGCACTGTGCTCCTCTCAGTGACCACGTACTGAAACACAATGGCACTGTGCTCCTCTCAGTGACCACGCACTGAAACACAATGGCACTGTGCTCCTCTCAGTGACCACGCACTGAAACACAATGGCACTGTGCTCCTCTCAGTGACCACACTGAAACACAATGGCACTGTGCTCCTCTCAGTGACCACGCACTGAACCACAACGGCACTGTGCTCCTCTCAGTGACCACGCACTGAAACACAATGGCACTGTGCTCCTCTCAGTGACCACGTACTGAAACACAATGGCACTGTGCTCCTCTCAGTGACCACGTACTGAAACACAAATGGCACTGTGACCACGTCTGAAACACAATGGCAGTGCTCCTCTCAGTGACCACGTACTGAAACACAATGGCACTGTGCTCCTCTCAGTGACCACGTACTGAAACACAATGGCACTGTGCTCCTCTCAGTGACCACGTACTGAAACACAATGGCACTGTGCTCCTCTCAGTGACCACGTACTGAAACACAATGGCACTGTGCTCCTCTCAGTGACCACGTGCTGAAACACAATGGCTCTGTGCTCCTCTCAGTGACCACGCACTGAAACACAATGGCACTGTGCTCCTCTCAGTGACCACGCACTGAAACACACTGAAACACAATGGCACTGTGCACCTCTAAGTGACCACGTACTGAAACACAATGGCACTGTGCTCCTCTCAGTGCCCACGTACTGAAACACAATGGCACTGTGCTCCTCTCAGCTGAAACACAATGGCACTGTGCTCCTCTCAGTGACCACGTACTGAAACACAATGGCACTGTGCTCCTCTCAGTGACCACATACTGAAACACAATGGCACTGTGCTCCTCTCAGTGACCACGTACTGAAGCACAATGGCACTGTGCTCCTCTCGGTGACCACGCACTGAAACACAATGGCACTGTGCTCCTCTCAGTGACCACGCACTGAAACACAATGGCACTGTGCTCAGTGACCTCAGTGACCACTGTGCTCCTCTCAGTGAAACACAATGGCACTGTGCTCCTCTCAGTGACCACGTACTGAAACACAATGGCACTGTGCTCCTCTCAGTGACTGAAACACAATGGCACAGTGAACGTACTGAAACACAATGGCACTGTTCCCCTCTCAGTGACCACGTACTGAAACACAATGGCACTGTGCTCCTCTCAGTGACCACATACTGAAACACAATGGCACTGTGTTCCTCTCAGTGACCACATACTGAAACACAATGGCACTGTGCTCCTCTCAGTGACCACGTACTGAAACACAATGGCACTGTGCTCCTCTCAGTGACCACGTACTGAAACACAATGGCACTGTGCCCCTCTCAGTGACCACGTACTGAAACACAATGGCACTGTGCCCCTCTCAGTGACCACGTACTGAAACACAATGGCACTGTGCTCCTCTCAGTGACCACGTACTGAAACACAATGGCACTGTGCTCCTCTCAGTGACCACGTACTGAAACACAATGGCACTGTGCTCCTCTCAGTGACCACGTACTGAAACACAATGGCACTGTGCTCCTCTCAGTGACCACATACTGAAACACAATGCACAAAAAAACTGAAACACAATGCCCCTCTCAGTGACCACATACTGAAACACAATGGCACTGTGCTCCTCTCAGTGACCACACTGTGCCCTCTCAGTACTGAAACACAATGGCACTGTGTTCCTCTCAGTGACCACATACTGAAACACAATGGCACTGTGCTCCTCTCAGTGACCACATACTGAAACACAATGGCACTGTGCTCCCTCAGTGACCACACTGTGTTCCTCTCAGTGACCACTGAAACACAATGGCACTGTGCCCTCTCAGTGACCACGTACTGAAACACAATGGCACTGTGCCCCTCTCAGTGACCACGTACTGAAACACAATGGCACTGTGCTCCTCTCAGTGACCACGCACTGAAACACAATGGCACTGTGCAATGGCACCTCTCAGTGACCACGCACTGAAACACAATGCCACTTTGCTCCTCTCAGTGACCACGTACTGAAACACAATGGCACTGTGTGCTCAGTGACCTCTCAGTGACCACGTGCTCCTGAAGCACAATGGCACTGTGCTCCTCTCAGTGACCACGTACTGAAGCACAATGGCACTGTGCTCCTCTCGGTGACCACATACTGAAGCGCTCATGTGCAGAAGGTCCATAAAAATATACATCAAGTGAACTTGATTAGTGTGGACACTCCCCTCTAGTGTGGACACTCCCCTCTAGTGTGGACACTCCCCTCTAGTGTGGACACTCCCCTCTAGTGTGGACACTCTCCTCTAGTGTGGACACTCTCCTCTAGTGTGGACACTCCCCTCTAGTGTGGACACACTCTCCAATAGTATGGACACTCCCCTCTGAATGCTCTTGTATAGGCCAGGGTTAAAGATTAGTGTCTTCCCCTCTCAAACATGTCATGGTGGTTAAACGTGTAAATCACAATATTGTTTTTGCTTCTTTTAAAAAAAACATCATTAGCACAGACGTTCGTTATTGTTTTTCTGTATTGATGTTTGTTTTATGACATTTTGTGTTGAAACCAATTGAAACTAATAATAATAATTTAATTTATTATTTTAAAGTATTTTCTGGGTGCATTTTGTTAATTTTTAGCATACAGCACAGAATGTAATACTGTATGTTTATTTAAGACCATTGTATGTGGTGTGTGTGTGTGTGATTGTGCCTGTGTGTGTGTGATTGTGCCTGTGTGTGTGTGATTGTGCCTGTGTGTGTGTGTGTGTGTTCAGGAGCTCTTGAAGAGGACTCCTAGGAAACACAGTGACTACCCACTGCTGCTGGAGTCTCTGCAGGTGATGAAGGCCGTGTGCTCCAGCATCAACGAGGCCAAGCGGCAGATGGAGAAGCTGGAGGTGCTGGAGGAGTGGCAGTCCCACATCGAGGGCTGGGAGGTGGGCGGGGCAATCACACACAGACCCACATGGAGGGCTGGGAGGTGGGCAGGGCAATCACACACAGACCCACATGGAGGGCTGGGAGGTGGGCAGGGCAATCACACACAGACCCACATGGAGGGCTGGGAGGTCTGACACACACAGACAGACAGACAGACAGACCCTCCCTCCCTCCCTCCCTCTCTCCCTCTCTCCCCCTCCCCACAAGAGCCCTGACAAGGTGTCTTTCATGTGTGAGTGGACATGCAGTTCTCCAGTCTCTGTTTATGCAGTTCTGCAGTCTGATTCTTGTCTGGTTTGGCTTGTGTGATGAACCTGTTCTGATGGCCGTACAAGGCTGCTGCCTCCAGTTGGTCTGGATTCACACTCAAGTCCCACAATATAAACATGTCTGCCCGACAAACACACTCAGATGGCTTTTTAAACTTTGAAAAAACATTTTGAAAATGTGTTGGTTCCTTTTCATTTTAAGAAAAGTCTGAACGTTGCTGTCTCTCATCTAGCCTATCAGGTACTGGTGTATCATGTACTGGTGTATCACATACTGGTGATAAGGTACTGGTGTATCAGGTACTGGTGTTCAGCTGCTGGAGTGTCAGGTACTGGTGTTCTGCTGCTGGAGTGTCAGGTACTGGTGGAGAAGAGGAGGTAGAGAACAGAGAGGAGGAGGTAGAGAACAGAGAGGAGGAGGTGGAGAACAGAAAGGAGGAGGTAACAGCATCACTCAATACTTTGTCTGCCCTTCGGTCATGTGCTCTTGATGACGGGCTTCAAAAAGAAAACAATAGAAAAAGAAACGTGTGTCGCCTTGGCGATGGTGGGGAGGCAAGGATCATGGTTTGTGAGTTGGCACGTGGACCCGCGTGATGTTTCACTTTGTTAGGATCCAAAACCCGCCCAGCGGAGAGATTAAGTCCTCCAACAGGTACCCTAGACCCTAACCCAGCGGAGAGATGAAGTCCTCCAACAGGCACCCTAGACCCTAACCCAGCGGAGAGATGAAGTCCTCCAACAGGCACCCTAGACCCTAACCCAGCGGAGAGATGAAGTCCTCCAACAGGCACCCTAGACCCTAACCCAGCGGAGAGATGAAGTCCTCCAACAGGCACCCTAGACCCTAACCCAGCGGAGAGATGAAGTCCTCCAACAGGCACCCTAGACCCTAACCCAGCGGAGAGATGAAGTCCTCCAACAGGCACCCTAGACCCTAACCCAGCAGAGAGATGAAGTCCTCCAACAGGCACCCTAGACCCTAACCCAGCAGAGAGATGAAGTCCTCCAACAGGCACCCTAGACCCTAACCCAGCGGAGAGATGAAGTCCTCCAACAGGCACCCTAGACCCTAACCCAGCGGAGAGATGACGTCCTCCAACAGGCACCCTAGACCCTAACCCAGCGGAGAGATGAAATCCTCCAACAGGCACCCTAGACCCTAACCCAGCGGAGAGATGAAGTCCTCCAACAGGCACCCTAGACCCTAACCCAGCGGAGAGATGAAATCCTCCAACAGGCACTGCTGCCATTGGCACAGAGCCAGACCGACCGCAGAGTCCCAATTCATGCTGTCAGTGAGCTTGTAGAACCTTTTCCATCACAGACAACGTCTCACTTCAAACTCCAGCCTCTCGTGAGTTAACATGACGTCAGCGTGGGTTAACATGACGCTCCTGCTCACCCATGTTCTGCCTCTCCTTGCACAGGGCTCCAGTGTGACAGACAGCTGCACTGAGATGTTGAAGCAGGGTGTGCTGCTGAAGATTTCCGCCGGGAATGTCCAGGAGCGCGTTTTCTTCCTCTTTGACAACTTGTTGGTGTACTGTAAAAAGAGGAACAGGTGATTGGTCTCTCTGAACCACAACCCCACTCTGACCACACCCCCACCCCACTTTCAGAGTCAGCTGTGCTGTCTTGCAGGAGGTTGAAGAACAGCAAGGCAGCCACAGAGGGGCCTCGATACCTGTTTAGGGGTAGAATCAACACAGAGGTGATGGAGGTGGAGAACATGGATGATGGTACAGGTGAGGGCACACGGGTGAGGGCACACGGGTGAGGGCACACGGGTGAGGGCACACGGGTGAGGGCACACGGGTGAGGGCACACGGGTGAGGGCACACGGGTGAGGGCACACAGATGAGGGCACACAGATGAGGGCACACGGGTGAGGGCCTTAGATCTCATTCCACCCAATCACACAGCTCTCCCTCAGATGTCAGATTTGCATTCAATTACAAAATTACAGATGTATTTTCAACTTTTAAAAAGTACCCAATTGAACTTTTATGGTCAATCCAAGGCTATTTTTAAGAAACACAAACAAGAGCTATTGTGAAGCTAAAGCTTGTCAGGGCAGGTTGAGGAATACCACTTACCACCAATATCCACTTACTGTTTTTAAACACACGCATTCCCATAAATTACATATATGGCATAACAATCAATGATCTGATCAGATTCTTGGCACTATGCAGTTTTCATCTGGACAGCATGAAACTACTTTTGATGGTACCTCTTCTGTTTTGCCAAAAAGCTTCTGCACAATCCAGTGTTCTGCACCACTCCATGGTTTCTGTTTCCGTAGCGGACTACCACAGCAGCGGCAACATCGTGAACAATGGCTGGAAGATCCACAACACGGCGAAGAACAAGTGGTTCGTGTGCATGGCCAAGTCTGCTGAGGAGAAGCAGGACTGGCTGGAGGCCGTTCTGAAGGAGCGGGAGAGGAGGAAGAGTGAGTGTGGGGCAGGGGGCCAGCAGGGAGGGCCAGCAGGGGGCCAGTGCAGGGTCTGCCCAAACGCGGCCCGGGGGGCAAGCACACGGCTCGTTCCTGGGTTATGATGTGTTCAGTGAGGCTGTAGTTGGTGGGTTATGATGTGTTCAGTGTGACTCCTTCATCCCCAGGTGGATCCCTGATCTTTAGCCCACCAGTGTGTTAACACCTGGGTAACATCAAGGCCTTTGGTCTGAGAAAGAGCAGAGCAGACTGTCTAATGTTCCTTACATCAGCACTGAAGTCTGAAATGATCTCTTGTGCTTTCTCTCTCCCTCTCTCTCTCTCTCTCTCTCTTCTGAAGCGCTGAGGTTGGGCATGGAACAGGACACTTGGATGATGATTTCAGAGAAAGGCGAAAAACTCTACAACCTTATGAGCAAACAGGGCCACCTCATTAAGGACAGGAAACGCAAGCTCACCACCTTCCCCAAGTGCTTCCTGGGAAGGTGTGTCTGCAGGACTTTCATAACTGTGACCACTTCACCTCAGCTGTCCACAGAGCATGCAGAAAATGCTTCAATGAATGCAGCTGTATACTGAAAATATGAAACTGTTTGTCTGAAGTTTATCAGGTAAAGAACAGAGACAAGATGATAGTTCAACAGTAGAGATTAAGAGTGAGTGTGTGTCCCTGTCTGAATGGTGGGATGGATGTGGCGTCTGAGTGTGAAGGGAAAGTCGGTAGCTGGTCTGGCTGTGGACGAGCGACTCGTATGTGCTGGACAACGTGGTTTTGCTCTATTGTTCGCTGGCTTTGCCTGCTGAAAAACATTTCTAATACCTATAGAGAACACACTATTAACAGAGCTATGTTTGAAGTCAACCCAAGAGACCAAAAACAGCTGAAACCTATAAAAGAGGGTGGGGTTATAAACAAGAAGGCGTGACCGACAGAACAAGGAACAGGATGATGAAAAGTGATGCTCACACACAAGCATACATGCATGCACACACCACACACTCACACACATGCACATGAACCTCCAAAGGCTGAGAGTTTAGTTTGAGCTGTGTGTCTGTGGCAACTTCAGGTCTAGCTCTACTCATTCTGTGTTTGTTTTGGTTTATAATCACGCTAATGCTGCCTTTGGGATTACAATTCATAACCACGCTAATGCAGCCTGTGGGATTACAATTCATAACCACGCTAATGCTGCCTGTGGGATTACAATTCATAACCACGCTAATGCAGCCTGTGGGATTAGCATTCATAACCACGCTAATGCTACATGTGGGATTAGCATTCATAACCACGCTAATGCTGCCTGCGTTGTTGCCCACAGTGAGTTTGTTGCCTGGCTGATGGAGATGAGGGAGACTGATAACCTGGAGGAGGGTGTCCACCTGGGGCAGGCCCTGCTGGAGAACGGCATTATACACCACGGTCAGCATGCACACACTCTCAGTCCCATGCATCCTCTCTCCTCTCACCTATTGCTTTACCTGTCTCACGTGTGATATAGCCCCTGTGGGATTACTGTCCATAACTACGCTGATGCTGCCTGTGGGATTACTGTCCATAACCATGCTAATGCTGCCTGTGGGATTACTGTCCATAACCACGCTAATGCTGCCTGTGGGATTACTGTCCATAACCACGCTAATGCTGCCTGTGAGATTACTGTCCATAACCATGCTAATGCTGCCTGTGGGATTACTGTCCATAACCACGCTAATGCTGCCTGTGGGATTACTGTCCATAACCACGCTGATGCTGCCTGTGGGATTACTGTCCTACATAACCATGCTAATGCTGCCTGTGGGATTACTGTCCATAACCACGCTAATGCTGCCTGTGGGATTACTGTCCATAACCACGCTAATGCTGCCTGTGGGATTACTGTCCATAACCACGCTAATGCTGCCTGTGGGATTACTGTCCATAACCACGCTAATGCTGCCTGTGGGATTAATGCTGCCTGTGGGATTACTGTCCATAACCACGCTAATGCTGCCTGTGGGATTACTGTCCATAACCACGCTGATGCTGCCTGTGGGATTACTGTCCATAACCACGCTAATGCTGCCTGTGGGATTACTGTCCTGTCCATAACCACGCTAATGCTGCCTGTGGGATTACTGTCCATAACCACGCTAATGCTGCCTGTGGGATTACTGTCCATAACCACGCTAATGCTGCCTGTGGGATTACTGTCCATAACCACGCTAATGCTGCCTGTGGGATTACTGTCCATAACCACGCTAATGCTGCCTGTGGGATTACTGTCCATAACCATGCTAATGCTGCCTGTATGTGAAGCTTCATTCTGCTGATGCTCCTGTCTCTGATCCAGTCACTGACAAGCACCAGTTCAAGCCTGAGCTCCTGCTCTACCGCTTCCGCTATGATGACGGCACGTACCACCCGCGCAGTGACATGCAGGATGTCATCTCCAAGGTAATCTAACAATCTTCATCCCTTCTTCTGAATTGTTTATGGTACTTCTTTATTAATGGTCCCTCTCCCTCTCTAACTCTCCCTCTCTGTCTCTCTCTGTTTTGTCTCTTTCTCCCTGTCTGTTTTTCTCACTATCACTACCCCCAGGGTGTGAGGCTCTTCTGTCGACTGCATAGCCTGTTCTCTCCGGTGATCAGGTGAGGGATTGTGGGGGTGTGTGGGAGTGACTCCTCACATCTGTGTGTGTCTGCTCATCAGGACTAGCTGTGTTTCCTTCCTCTGAAACTCTAATGCCCTGAGACTGGACACATGATTCAGCACTGCACATAAAGCACTTCCTGTGCCACTTCCTGTGCAACTTCTTAATCTGCCATGTCCTGGTGGTGTTGAGCTTGTCCTGCTTAGTTTGAAGTCTGAAAAGTAAAGGGTGCCTTGTTTCCTGTTCTTCAGCTACTTGTTCCTCTGGAGAGTTTTTATGTCCTGGAGGCAAATGACATGGGCAAATGACACAGTCCCTGGAGTGGAGCAAACCCGTTCCACAAACACCAGGTCTTTTCATGTGGCTGATTCTGGGGCCACTGTTTATAACCAAGTGCCTTTTAGTAGAACACGGTCAGGCTGCCTCCTCCTGTCTAACCGTGGGAGTGTAGCAGTTTAACACAGAACCTAGTGGGATGTTTACAGAGCACTGTGTGCTGACAGACACTGTGCTGTGTGTGCAGAGGCCTTTGTGTGGGGCCTAACTGAACAGTCACAGTGACATGTGGACTGATGGGGAGCAGGTGGGGAGTCCATACAGACCTCATGGTGCCTTTTGGCTGTTTGTCATTTGTGATGGACACTGGGGGGTTCTTTGCCTGTTTAGAGCCGTCACACACTGTGAGAAACCACATACACTGGGCCTCAGTGCAGCAGAGCTGTTTGATTGAGTGGAGCAGAGATAAGCAGGATGTAAGGTGTGTGAGTCTCTGTGTAACGAGTGTTCTCAGCACTGTCTGTGTGTTGTCAGGACTGTCTGTGTGTGTGTTGTCAGGACTGTGTGTGTGTGTTGTCAGCACTGTAGCGTACAGCAGGTACAGTCAGAGATGACGGTTTGTCACACACACATTGTCCTGACACACTGGGCGTTAGTGGCTACTGCAGGTTCTCTGGCTGAGTGATCTGGGAAAGGGCACTGGCTGATTATTGAGACTGTATAAGTGTAAATCACACAAAGATAATCTAGTGTCTTTGTTGAGTTGACAGGGTTGGGGTGAGAGGTTGATTTGAGTTCCACCATGGGCTAACCCTGACCCTAACTCATCCTAACCCCTCATGCTAACCCTAATCCTACAGCAGAGGGCGCAGCTTAGCTCGAGGATGTCAGTGGTTAGGTAGAGGAGGTGTGGTCAGTTGTTAGGCAGAGGAGGCGTGGTTAGGCAGAGGAGGTGTGGTCAGTGGTTAGGCAGAGGAGGCGTGGTCAGTGGTTAGGCAGAGGAGGCGTGGTCAGTGGTTAGGCAGAGGAGGCGTGGTCAGTGGTTAGGCAGAGGAGGCGTGGTCATTGTGCATGTGGGGGAGGGGTGGAAGGCCTTGATTACTGTTCCCTGTTGGCTCAGTGTGCATGTGTCATGGCCTCTGTCTCCTCTGTCAGTGTAATGGCTTTATGGTGCAACAAGCCAGGCACTGTGGTTCAGTCCGGCCCAGTACAGTCCAGCCCAATACGGTACAGCCCAGTACGGTCCGGCCCAGTGTAGTCCCTTTGTGTTCTACAGAGTGCAGACACCTTTGGCTGGATTTGGTATGAGACTGTGTGTGTGTGTTGGCGGTGTTGTACTTCCTGGAATCCTCTGGCCTAGTGTGTGTCCCTTGGGAGACCATTGGTTTCATGGGAAAATCTCTTCTGTTTCCTAGTGAATTCCCAGAGTCAGACTACAGCCACACAAACGTTTCATCTGCCTCCCTGAACCCCACAGCTTGGCGGCAGCAGCAGAGCTAGAACCTTTGACCTCAGTTGGAAAAAGAGAGCTAATTGACTGATCTGGAATCAGTTGCAGGGGACGTTTAGAGCTGAGGACCAGTGCAGCTCACGTCTCCTTTGACCTGTGACAGTTAACCACTGTGATTAATTGATCGTTAAGTCCTTGCACATGTCAGGAAGCTGCGGTTTCCTGCACTGATGATTGTGCCAGTTTTGCTGCTTTGAGTGGTGTTTTTCTCATATGAACTGGGTCTCAAATTAAAGAGGTTATACCATGAAATCATCTTATAGTCTCATTCGAGATTAGACCAGCGAAAGCCCAGAAATCAGTAGAAATGCACAGACCACCTGGGAATTAATGAGGGGGCGGTGATGCAGAATAGCGAGGAAGTTCAGCTCTCTCGGTAGGGCGGAGCTGAGATCTGAGGTCATGGGTCAAGTTAGAATAACTTCCTGCAAGGTCTTAATCCATTTAAGTAACAGTTTTTTTTTGTGTGCATTCAGGGATAAAGACTACCATTTAAGATCATACAGATCAGTGGTGATGGCGAACAAGCTCGTTGACTGGCTCATAGCACAGGTAAGACCACTGTCACAGCACAGGTAAGACCCCTAGTCTGGCCTTTTCCACTAAAGCACAAAAGCATTTATCACTCATATCACGACACTTTCAGGCTTGAATGTAGAGGGTGGTTGTAAGTTCTGGGACGTCAGTGGTGTTTTAAAATGGAGTCACAACTAGACTGAACTACATCCTCAGTTATCACTTTTGGATGACTTTGATATAAACGTGTTTTCACTCGAACATGAGACGTGTGGTGGAAAGGTGGATCATGCGCACACGGGCAGCAGTGACGGGTCTCTGTTCTTCTTTGCAAGGGTGACTGTCGTACAAGAGAGGAAGCGTTGATCTTGGGGGTGGAGCTGTGTGACAATGGATTCATGCATCATGGTATGACTGGCATCTCTCTCACTCTCCTTCTCCCCCTCACTCTCTTTCCTCTTCCTCTCTCACATCCTCCTCTCCCTCATTCTCTGCCTTTTCTCCCTTTCTTTCTTTAAAGACAGTAGACTCATACACTCCAACAAGCAAAGCCCCCCTTGTGCTCTGCTGGAGTGTAATGTTTGGTGCTTCCTCTCCACCCAACCCTGCCCTGGAACTGCCACTACAACCAATCCGTGGATCTTGTTAGTGTGATACCATAAGCACCTGCAGACGCCCTGTATGGCCCATCGCTGTAGCAGGGTTTAGGGTTAGGGTTAGTGTTAGGGTTTAGGGTTAGTGTTTTGGGTTAGTGTTTAGGGTTAGGGGCTAAGGTTAGGGTTAGTTTTAGGGTTTAGGGGAAACTGAGGCAAATAAGAAAGAATACCATTCAGGTTTTTTTTATTTTGTGGAATGGGGGGATGAATTAAGGCCTGCCGTTGCTATGGAGATCTTTAATTCAGAGCTCAGGCCCTTCTCAGCAGACTGGACCCCCTCAGCCCGGGCTGCCCCTCGCCAACCTGCCCCCACATCTTACTGTTTCTCTGCTACCTCTGCTAGACGTCTCACACCCTGAACTTTGGTCCAGTTTTCAGCTGCCTTGAGGCCTGAAAGTCAAAGAGATCACAAAAGTGTTATGGGCATTTATGACACTGAGACCTGCAGAGTGTCTGGACGGATTTCAGCGTTTAACTCCAGGGATTCTCCTCTCGCAGTGTTGGAGAAGAGTGAGTTTAAGGACGAGGCTCTTCTGTTCCGGTTCTTCGCTGATGAGGAGATGGAGGGATCCAACACCAAGCACAAGCCCGTGAAGCACGATCTGAAGATCGTGGAGAACATCGTTGCCAAGTCACTGCTGGTAAGAGAGCAGCTCTTGACACACTTACCATGAGGTGGAGTGGCACTGTGGATGGGCAGACTGAGGAGGCGGGGCAGTGCTGGCAGTGTGGTGGTGGGGGGGAGGGGCAGTGCCAGCTTAAGCTGCTGTTTCATTCATTCTATGTTCAGAGCTCTGCTGGCTTCATTCAGAGCCAAAGTGTCCCTCACTAATTAAGAATGGCTGCTCTATCATTACTTACACACTGGGAGTTGGCTGGGGTCAGACCATTAGGGTCAGTGCTGTGCATTAATGAGTGAGCTGAATGAATGAGTGAATGATTATATGAGTGAATGAGTATGTGAGTGATTGAGTGAATGCTGGGAGCACTAATGCAGGAGCTGCTGTAGAGGCTCCAGACTCACTAAACTAATGCAGTGGTGTGTCAGGGAAGCTTGAGTGTCAGTAAGCATAGCCCAATGCCCTGTGCCCCAATGCCCTGCGCCCCAACACCCTAATACCCTACGCCTTAATGTGAAGTATGCACTTTTCCCTACAGATAAGGCCCAGTGATGGGGGATTTGGCTTCACCCTAGAGGACCGTAACAGAGTCCCAATTGTCAAGTCCGTGGAGAAAGGCTCGAATGCAGAGGTACATTTCTGGAGTTTTTCCTTGAGTTATGTCTGAAATGTCTGCAGACATGCATGCGGTCTCTTGAGTAGGGCACCAACTTTCCTCCTGGATGTCAACCATTTGTGTTGGAATTGTTAGATAAAAGCCTTTCTTAAAATTCAATCCAGCAAATAAAGATGTAAAGCCATGAATGTTTTATTTAACAACAGTTTGAATGTGTTGAAACTCCGCTTGTGGCTACCCCAGTTTCAAAATGTGTCAGAAGTGTGATATTTGATAATGTGATATTTGTGTCTGCATGAAGCCTAGTGTAACACTGTAGGCGTATAGGGGGCAGACACCAGTGCTGAGAGTTCTGTTAGAGGGGTCAGTTACTTTACTTACCTTATGGTGCCGTCATTTAAGGCGCAAAAGTAAACATTCAATATTAACTTGATTTTGCAATTCCTGAAGGAAATACATAGTGCTTGAAAAGAGATGGGGGGGAAGGTTAGTCTGAAGGGGTAATTCTTGTTGGTGAGGGGTTTGGTGAGGGGCAGGCGAGGGGTTTGGGGTGGGGTTGGGAGGTCTGAAGGGGTAATCCTTGGTGGACAGTAGGTCTGTAGTTGTATGCTACGTAGTTGTATGTAGTTATATCCTGTGTGTGTGTGTGAGTGTGTGTGTGTGGGTGGGGGCATCAAAGGATACAATGTTTATGGCATAACAGGAAAAACCAAACTGTAGAATGTGGTCTGTGATCTCCCTGTGCACTCATGTAGATAAGAGGCCATCTCATAAATATCCTCTTCATGTGACTCACCCTCTCTCTCTCTCTCTCACACTCACACACACAGACTCACACACACATTCTCTCTATGGTACACACAAACACAGTTTGAAGATAAGCAGGTGAGAGAAAAGGCCTTTCCTTTTTCTGCAAGGCTGACTTGGCACAGGATGTGTGTGTGTGTGTGTGTGTGTGTGTGTTTGTCTGTGTGTGCAGCATTTTTAAGCAACTTCACCACTTTTGGAAGTCAGCAACTGCTGGGTTGAGTAATATACAGTCTCTGATATGGTAGTGATTTGATAACATGGCATTTCAGAAAGCTGAATAACAGTGTGATGTTTGTCCCTGCAGATGGCTGGTTTGGAGGTGGGGAGAAAGATCTACGCCATCAATGGAGAGCTGGTCTTCCTGAGGCCGTTCCACGAGGTGGAGAGTTTTCTGAAGAAGTGCTCCAACAGCGAGGGTCCTCTTAGAGTCCTAGTCAGCACCAAACCCAGACAGTACGTCCAGAACACAGCTCCCCCTCTGAGACTTGTCTGCTACATCTTAAAGTCTCTCATTCACAGTCCAGTATTCCACTGTGATCTGGGAACATGAAAATAGTGTGTTGGGTGTTGACAAGTGTTCTCTGTTCTCATTAAATTTAATGAGATTTTTTTCCAGGATGAAGATTAAAGTGGACATTCCTAGCAAAACCGGGACAGATGACAGCCCTATTTCTCAGGTTGTTGTGGTTATGGGTATTTCTGTCTGTCACTTTGTGTGTGTGTGTGTGTGTGTGTGCAGGACTGTAAAGATCCCGGATTCAGCAGATGGGCTGGGCTTTCAAATCAGGGGCTTTGGTCCGTCTGTGGTGCACGCAGTCGGCAGAGGTAACGGGGGGGGGGGGGGCCGCTACTCTCTGCCGTTTCATTTTGTGTGCATGTGTGTGGAAGGTCCAGCCACCTTTAAATGGTTGTGTCTTCCCTGTGCAGAGCGTCCATTGTCAGATACCATCATCCAGCACTACCTTTGAAAACGATGCTTTAAATGCCCTTTAAAGTCTAATTAAATCATTTCCGGAGCAGAATAAATCTGTGAAGAAAACTGAGTCAAGCGTTTAGACCTTAAACCTAAAATATAAACCTAAAACATAAACCCAGAGTTAATGTTGAAGATTCCACACGTGCTTCTCAGCATGTGTGTGTGTGTCTAGAGAACTTGCTGGCTCTGATCCTCACCCACGATCCTCACCCACGATCCTAACCCACGATCCTCACCCACGATCCTAACCCACGATCCTCACCCACGATCCCGTCTCGATTCTGACCCACATCATTGCCTATGCGACTATGTGGAGAGACTGTGTTGTGTTAAGGGTTAGTAACCTAGCCCTAACCCTAGACCTGACCGTTGGGGAGGATTCCTGTTGTTTGGATCCAGAATGAGAGACTGTTCTGTTTTTGTCACTGCTTGTAAACACAGTGAAGTGCTTGTTTAGCAGGTCCTTTATTGAGAGGGAGCAAAAAATCAGCCTCCTTCATGTTTCTTCCTGTCTGTGAAATTTATTTACATGACCATTTTCATTTACTGTATGACTATCATTCACCATCATTCACCATCATTCACTATCATTCAGTATTGCCAAAGCAGTAAACAACATGAATTAACCTTTTAAGGAAATTAGAAACTGTTGTATATTTTAATTATTAACATGAAAAGAGTAATTAGCATAAAAGCTCGGTGGGACCTCGTCCTTTTGGGGCAGTCATGGTCTGGTGGTTAGGGAACCAGTCTTGTGACCGGAGGGTCGTGGGTTCGATTCCCAGGCCTGAGGCCATGACTGAGGTGCCCTTGAGCAAGGCACCTAACCCCAACTGCTCCCCGGGCGCCGGGCTAGGGCTGCCCACCGCTCTGGGCACGTGTGCACCACAGCCCCTAGTTATCACTAGTGTGTGTGTGTGTATGTTCCCACACATCTGGTCCCTAAATGTCTGATTCCCACACACCTGATCCCCAAATGCCTTTGGGAACAACCTTGCAGGAGGGAAGGTGTGTGAAAAGTGTGAACTCTCCCAGATGCAAGTCAGGGGTGACAATGAAAGTCAGCATTGCTGCATATGGGTATCATCTATAAGTCCAGGCACAGTGGTGTCTGAGGTGAACATATCTGAGGTGAACATGAGAATATTAAAGAAATTAATATAAAGGAAAGTAAATGAAGGGGAAGAATACTTTATTAAATAAATGCTGTATATGAAGGTATTTACACAGGTGGCAGTACAGAGGAGGTTAGAGACATGGGCCCCATTCAAGCCCCACAACCAGCAGTGAACTGTACGTCACATATTAGGCACTGTACATCACATATTAGGCACTGTACATCACATATTAGGAACTGTACATCACATATTAGGCACTGTACATCATCCAGCTAAAGTTTCTTTTCTCCTAACTGGATGGGTGGTGTGTTAGACACAGACAGCTGAAGTCAGGCTGGATCATCACTAGCGCCTCACTCTTTCTGTCTTTCTCCATCTCTCCCTCCCTCTCCCTCCCTCTCTCTCTTCCTCTCTCCCTCTCCCCATCTTTCTCTCTCTCTCTCCCTCTCTCTCTTCCTCTCTCCCTCTCTCTCTCTCTCTCTCTCTCTCTCTCTCTCTCTCTCTCTCCCTCTCCCCATCTTTCTCTCTCTCTCTCTCCCTCTCTCTCTCTTCCTCTCTCCCTCTCCCTCTCCCCATCTTTCTCTCTCTCTCCCTCTCTCTCTCTCTCCCCTCCCTCTCCCCATCTTTCTCTCTCTCTTCCTCTCTCTCTCCGTCTGTGTTCAGGCTCTGTTGCTGCAGCGGCAGGACTGCACCCAGGTCAGTGCATCATCAAGGTCAACGGCATCAATGTGAGCAAGGAGAGTCACGCTAGTGTGATCGCACACGTCACCGCCTGCAGGAAGTACTGCAGGCCTACTCAGGTAAGCCCCGCCCACACCACCCTGACCGCATAGGTACGCCCTGTGCCCTCAGCAGAGTTGGGGTCACGGGTGACAGCAGCAGTGTATGTAGTTTGATATGTAGTTTATTATGTACTGTAATATGTACTTTGATATGTAGTTTAAAATGTACTTTAATATGTAGTCACCATTACAGAGCAGTGAGTACGGAAGCAGGATGCAAAGCTCTGAGTTTGACAGAGAGCAGTCCAGATGTGCTGAGCTGTCTGTGGAGATACAGCAGAGAGCAGTCCAGATGTGCTGAGCTCTCTGTGGAGATACAGAAGAGAGCAGTCCAGATGTGCTGAGCTCTCTGTGGAGATACACTGGAGCACAGGCTTCTCCTGCAGTTCACCCATGAGGAGCAGCCCTGAATCTGAGCTCTGTGCAAACACTCCATCTGACAGAATGGGCAATATTAAATTCATCTGATGCAGGGGGCTTCTCCATGGAAATGTGAGTCACGGCAGGACATATGTCGGTAACAAGGTGCAAAGGACCAGCAGTTTAGAGCACAAAACGACTCACTTAATATTCGGACCCGCTGCACATCAAGACCTGTTTGGAGTGTGTGGTGCGTTTCTGAAACCTTTTGGCAAAGCTACGGCTTCCTCAGCAGTTTAAAAGACGACTCAGCTGATATTCAACTCAATATTCAGTAAGGATGAAGAAACTTCACTGCAAAGGTGTTACTGTAAATGCACACAGCAATGTTAGCGCTGCTCATTAATCTACTCTGAATGTTCTGGTCTTCTACTGCTGCTGTAGCATTAAAAATAGACTCTTTAATGTGAAAAAGACTCTTTATAGGAGACCTCCAGTTAAATACACTGTATGTACTTTATAGTCTAATTACAGGTGACTTCAGATTAAATACACTGTATGTACTGTTTAGACTCATTACAGAAGATCTCACATTAAATACATTGTATGTAGTGTGTGTCTGTAGGCGCCTGTGCTGTAGGTGCCTGTGCTGTGAGGGTGAAGAAGCCCTGGGGCTCCAACATCTTCTCCAGCACGTAACACTTCATCCCAGCTGTGCTGTCATACTCGCAGGCCACAACATACTGCAAGAGCACGTTGTCCACCGTCAGACTCACCTGGTCCTTCTGGCCATCGATCATGGCAATGGTGTTGAACCTGTCCGTGACCTCTGCACAAACAAGCACACACACACACACACACACCAGTTGATATGGAGATCACTTTCAAAAGAAAAATAGCTGAAGGGCATTAGTGTGTATATGTGCTTGAGTATATGTGTGTGTGTGTGTGTGTGTGTGTGTGTGTAAATGAGGAAGAAAGACACCCTCAAACAACTGCTTAGTGAAGCCTCAGTCACCCAACAGCTTATTAATGTATGAATGTATTTATTTATTTTTTCTTATATGGTCATTTACGATGGAGAAAATAACTTCCCTTCTGTGTAATGGCCTGCTCAAGCAGTACGGCAAACTCATCTGCACTGATGTGCAGGGGGAAGGTTTCCCTGCTGAAGTGAGACACAGCACAATGGGAACCACCTGAAAATGGAGCTGGCAGGGAGGCTGTGTGTGTGTGGGTGGGTGTGTGTGCGCATGTGTGTAGGAGTGTGTATGTGTGAGTGCGATGGACCTTCTACTTCACACTCGACCACACCCCCGTTCCCTGAGGTGGACTTCTGACTGGCTTTCTGGAGGCCACCATGTGCACTCTCACTGTTATTGTACACCCACTTTATGGAGTCTTGCTGAAATAACAACCAGAAAAGAAAAAAACTCTGATATAACTGTGAGATGGCACTGATATTCCAACTGACTGTCCAACTCTCCACAGAGCCTTTGTTAACATACCAGTTGTTACAGTACACAGAGCAGTCTAGCCATAACCCAGACCCTAACCCTAAACCCCTAAAGTGGATAACAGGGTTGGGAGTCCAGAAGAAATCTGTATATTCTCTGTAAAGACATAGAAAGATCCCGTAAATGTTATGGCAGAGTATGTAAAAAAAAAACTGTGTAAAGTCTCTGCAAACGCATAGAAACATTCTGTAAATATCATACCAGAGTGGAGAAAAACTACATAAAGTCTCTACAATTGCATAGAAACATTCTGTGATATATAGACATTTTATGTAAATTTATGTAAATTTCCTATGACCAAAAAAATCATGTGATGCACTAAGCAAATCACATTTCTTCACAACAACAGTAGTACTTGTAAAGGTGAGATGGAATTTGTAGACCTCTTCATGAATTACTTTTTTCTGTAGATTTACCAAAAATACCAAAAAAAAAAAAAACACAAATTGCTTCATTACGGTTACAATTGACCTTCACCAGAAAATCACCAAAGGGTCAGGAAATATCACGAAGACATCCCTAGCTCTGATATAACACCAAATTGGCCAAAAGCCAAAAAGAAACATAATTCGGCTACAAATGTTGCCAAAATCATCACCAAACTGCTTGCCAAAATTGCTCAAATCATCACCAAAGTGCTTGCCAAAATGGCTCAAATCATCACCAAAGTGGATTTATGGTTGTAGATTAACTTCACCATAAAATCACCAAAGTGGATTTATGGTTGTAGATTAACTTCACCATAAAATCACCAAAGTGGACCAAAAATATCACAACGCCTTGCCTAGGCCAGATATAACACCAAATTGGCCAAAAGCCAAAAATAACCATAATTGGGGTAATTACCAAAGTGGAATTAGGGATATGGTTGGACTTTGACCTAGATTCGCACACAAGGTCACAAGGGCATGCCAGACAAGGATGCAACATCAAATTGGCAAAAAGCCAAAAAAAATAACTTAGTTTTTATTACCAACCTGGTCCAAAATATTACAGAAGTGGAATTAGGAACACACCCATGGGGCCCCTGAGGGCCAACACCACAGGAACAACATATTGGAAGCACAGACCCCTACCTGCCACGGTTTGGGCGTGGCGAACTTTAGAAGGTACAATTTCAGACCTATGTAGTTATACTAACTCTAAGTGTCATAAGCACACCCACGGGGCCCCTGAGGGCGAACACTTGCATGTGCCGGCACGTGCATTTAGAGTGTGGTCCTGCCCCACACCAGGAACAACATATTGGAAGCACAGATTCCTAGCTGCCATGGTTTGTGCGTGGTGAACAATTTAAGGTGCCATATTAGGCCTATGCACTGATAATACGACCCCACAAGGTGTGTCACGGGCCAACGGTTGGAGGTACCGGCCCGGTGCTCCAATATAGTGGTCCCTGTTTGTCCCTGACGTACCCTACTGATTTTCAGCCCCCTGGGTCTAAAGGTACTGGAGCCCAAAAGAGGCTGTTTTCAGGCCTCACATAGGTCATGCACAAGACGTTGTGGGCTGCCGAGGGCCAACGGCAAGTGCTAGGACCACTAAACTCGGTGGGCTGCTTTTTGGGATGAGGTAGACCAGATTTGCAGTGTCCGTTTGACCGTATCCCTGGCCCCAGGCTACTTGGCCTTCTGGCCACCAGGGGGCACTGTCCTTCTAGGGGGTGCCTGGGTAGGCACCCCCATAGGCCCCTAAACCAAGTCCCGAAGCCCTAGGACCAACTGTTTTTTTCTACCAGGGGGCATAATAGAGTCATACACCATTGCACTATGCAGTATTACGCCTGTGGGCTCATCCACTCCCATTGTATTGATAGACTCCATTATAAAATCCCATTAACCGAAAAACTAAGCGCATATTACTAAAAAGTTTACTTTGGCGCCCCCTAGTGGCAAGGACGATCCACTTCAGTTAGTTCCACTAAGTCAAAGTATCTGGAAGTGCCAACATACACTAGGTCTACTTTATGGCAAGTCATCACTGGCTTGCACTGAGGCAGCAACTTGTTTTGCTGCCTCAGTAGGTGGACCTCGTTCGTGGTGCTGGCCAGCTCCTCTGTAATGTCACTGCACTTTTATTTGACGCATTGTATTTGCCTCTGGCAACTGGGGTTTTGGCAGAACCCCTCCACCTCCAAAAGGCATTGGGGGGGGGGGGGGTCTTCTGCAGCAGCACCAAGACCAATGTCCTACCTCTCTAACTCTTGCTCCTGCTTCTCTAACATTGAGCGTGGACATCATGGATATCGCTCGTTTAGTTGACCTTAGTTCTGCTAACTTTGCCAGAATGTGCTTTCTTTTCAATTTTTTGAATTGCCTCCTTTTGAGCTATAGACAGCGTACCGTGTGTGCGTATGTGCCGGTTGACACGTGAGGACTTTTCACTGCATCCTGGCACTGGACAGGTGTTCACCCTGACACCATCTTTAAAAGCAGGGCCCTCTCTTCTGGATTTGTCACACCATTGCTGCACTTAAGAGATGTACAGTATTTCAGATAGGACAAGCCTCAAAACCCATTGTTTACACTGCATTAGAAGGACAACAAGAAAAAAAGATCAGAATGATGAGCTTAGCTTCCATACACAGGGCTCCAGACAAAAAAAATACTCAAGGAGACAGTGGCTGCTATAAGGCAAAAATTGATTGCCAATAACTTTCTAGGTGCCAAAATAATATACAAAATAATAAACACTGCAAAACTCACGAAATCTGATATTTTTTGCTTTGTCATTTTCAACAAGCTAACACTTAGTACTAAGGTTTCAGTTCGGCTACACTGAAAAGCTTAAATAAAAAGGTACTTCCAAATAAAGTATTTAAAACTAAGCAAGAATACAGAATTGCTAGCAAGCCAAGGATTGCAAGTAAGCCAGAAGCATGTATGTAGTGGTGCATGAGTGGTGCTAGTCACCGGTAGAAGACTTGGCACCATTTAAGGTCCGCTAGCCATGGACCACCTTCCCTGCATGCTGTCCTAGTGGACCCAGGGGGGCTGGATACTTACCTCCTGCCCAAATGACCTTTTGTTAACACCGCTAGGTTTCCCAAGGCCATCTGAACAGGGCTTGAAAAAAGGGTCTCATCTTGGGGCCTACCCTGGCAAAACCTCCCAGAAGAGAGGAAATTCAGGGCCTAGTCCCCCAGCACTCCAAAAGCAAGAGCCAGCCACAAACAGAGCGCTGCTTCCCAAACCTTCAGTGATACTGGGTTTCTGTGCCCAAGCTATCCACAGAGCAGGTGACTTGACCTTAGCAGAGCTAAGGGGGGGTGGCATACTCCAGTAGAAGCCAGAAGCCCAGGGCCAGCCACAAACAGATCACTGCCTCCCAGGACCCCCAGGGTCTGGAGTTCATGCCACAAGCATACCATTGTTAATACAGCAAGGTTTCTAAGCAGCTTTGTAGGAGAGCATACTCCAGTAGTGCTGGAGCCAGGTCATAGATGACCATAAAGGTACACCTAGAGCCTATACCCCTATATACTGTTGGCAGGTGGCCAGGGAAGCAGGTACCATGCATTACATCACTTCCCCGGTGGCCTTGGGTTAAAGTCCAAGGTAACACATAGCTTCCATATGATTACAATAGAACCTTTAGGACAATACTAAACTTCTACTGCTTTGGACACCACAGGATTGTACACCAATGGCAAACAATCTCCATATCTTGTTTGCATAAAGCAGAGGAAAAACTGTCAGGCTTCTACAATTGGCACTCACCTTACCTAACTTGATAGAGGCTCTGGCCTAAACAGGTCTTTGTCAAAAGTACATTTTACAGTCATGGAATACCATTTTTTGACGTCATGTCCAAGTGATACAACAGACAGACGACATTCTAATGCACAAAACAGCTTGTTTCTGGGTGCTTCCGTAGATATGGTCATTTAAAGTTGTTTATCTGTACATATTCAAATTTGTTTGCACTCCCTCCCTCTTCCTCCTCCCTCCCTCCCTCTTCCTCCTCCCTCCCTCTTCATCCTCCCTCTAACCAAAACATAAATGAATACTAGTGATGGGCAAGTGAAGCTTCATGAAGCACTGAGGCTTTCCTAACAATTGTACCGAAAAACATTCAAAGCTTCAAGGCTTCAGTGATGGTGACATCTGGTGGACAACTGAAGCCATAGCAACCTCTAAAAAGCATCACTGAACCAATGGTACTGATTCAATCCTATGACAGCAATAAAAGTTCAGAAAAGTCTGAGTGGTCATTCAAGTGTTTTGTTCATTCATACCAAATAATGATTATATTGTCATTACAATTGCAGATGCTCTCCCCAATACTCTAACACATTCCAGTTTAACCAATTGAATAAAAGCAAATAATATTAAGCGTTAAATTTAGGTTATGGGTGATGTGTAATGATACATCTTATATAGCTGGTATGGAACCAAACGACTCAAATCTCTCAAACCTGTCAAGCTGTCATTGGCTCAGAATGGAATTAGAACACTGTGAACCAATGCCACACACTTTTTGAAGCAATGAAGCGCAAAGTGAAACAGCGATGACGTTTGAAGCCGTCACTTGACACGGGTGTTTCGATACAAGGTCCAACACAGCGTTATTTGCATACAGCAGAGGATTGCCCAAGTGATAGAAAAGACCGAGGACATTCTAACACACAAAATAGATTGTTTCTGGGTGCTTCTGTTCCTTAAATATGGTCATTTAAAGTTGTTTATCTGTACAATTTGTTGGCACTGCCTCCCCCCTCCTTTCCTCCCTCTTCCTCCTCCCTCCCTCCCTCCCTGCGGCTGGGGCTACACTTAGGGTTGGCGGAAAAGGAGGGGTTAAGTTTAGGGCTAGGGGAGGGGGATAAATTATGTTTTACAGCTAAGGGAGGGTTAGGGGATAAGGTTAAAATTTAGGGCTAGGGGAAAGGGATAGGGTTAAGGTTGGAGCTGAGGGAGGGGGTAAGGTTATGTTTAGGGCTAGGGGAGGGGGAAAGGGACGTTTTTCAGCTTGGGGAATGGTAGGTTAACTTTAGGGCTGGGGAAGGGAGAATGGATTGTTGTGGTTGAGTTCAGAGCTATGAGATGGATAGGTTACATTTTTGGGTTGGGGAGGGAGGGAGGGAGGGGTTTGCATGTCAGGTATTGGGCAAATGATGAGAATGGTTCTCGAGTGCAGTCCCGGTATCTGGGATCACACTATGTAGGCCACTCCACTGCTGAAGACTCACTAGAGAACTTTAATGTAAGCCATTCAACCTAATTAAGACAAACATGATTTAAAATGTCAGTGTTTAATGAGTTTAAATATTACAACAGAATTTATTGGCAAGCAAATTCGCAGCAGTTGGTTTTGGTTTAGGACCTCTAGTGGATAAATGTGACCCCTAGTGACCAAGCTGCAAAAGCTCTCCAGCTTTCCTACCATGATGTTGGAATTAAGTCAGCTGGGTCTTAATTGAACAGTATATTCCCACAGTTATTTTAAATGTTTCCATGTTCTAAATTATAAGCATACTCCAGGATTCAAGTAGTTTTTATTGTGATCTACATAGAAATACTGTGAGGGGGTTGTCTGCTGGTAAGCATGGGTGGGGGGCAGGTGTTGTTGGGGGTATGTGTGTGGCATGTGGCAATTCATCTGTATACGTTTGTCTTTGCACACCTTATCTTACTGTAAATTAACTTAGTTATTTGACATATCTTAAAGTGTTCTGGGTATCATTACTTTAGGAATAAATTTGCTGTTTTTATAATGTTTGTATTTTTCATAATTTCAGGAATGTACAGAGGAAGTAAATCTCAGGAATATGTTCTCCTTGTCAATGGATGGACCCTATGTTAATTGAAAATTTGTGGAACACCTGTAAAAAGAGCATGCTGAGCAATTTGCTGGGAGACAAATTCAAACTGTCGAAAGTTGTGGTCTACATATCCTTCATAATGCGTTTAAGATTGGTTTTGAAGTGTGGTCTATATATTCTTCATATGTTAAATTATGGTTTTCTATTTTGTTATCAAAATGAAAATTAACGTGTGGGAACTAGGAGAAGGAACACAAGTGCAGTAGCACATAATGAAATTCTAGACTTGATATATTGGTATTTTATATCCAAGTTACATGAGACAGCACAAGCAAACATGAAACCACAACCCAACTGAGAAACCAACAAAGAGTTACACACAGCTAAGATTTGAACTAGAATCTGAAATACAATTGACAAAATACAAAATTGGTAATGGTGAGGGGCAGGGAAATACAGGAAGTATTAATACAGCAGCCTGGGAATGAGCAGACTTTCACTAGAATATAAACCAAACGAATCATAAAGAAAAACCAGAGACAGCTAAACATTGCAAACAATGGGTGGGGAGAAACAGAGGGCGTGACAAACAGAAGGAACATCCAAGGAAATCAAAACAAAGATGACACCAAGGAAAAACAATGGCATGACACAGGGTAGGGAGGTGGAGTAGACATGACAATGAATATTGTTAACACATGGATTTTAACAGTTTTTATAAGACAAACTCTTTTGATTTGAAGTGTTAGCCTCGTCAACATATACCCAGAGATTTGACTTCACATTTCTGGTATCATGTGATTATTGGGTTACAAGCTTTCCTTTTCTAATTGTGATGCTATGGATACTATATGTTGACATTGTTCTTGTGCATCAAATCTAATTCATGGCATTCTAATTTGTGGCATTCTAATAGTAAATGACCTGAGACTGAATAAAGATGCAGGCAAACTCTGTCCTTTTTCTGCTAGATTTAAGTGCCGCTTTTGACACTGTTGATCATGAAATACTTCTTGATCGACTACAGAGCTGGGTAGGCCTTAGTGGCTTAGTCTTAGACTGGTTTAGATCGTATCTAAATGGGCGCAATTACTATGTTGCATTAGGTACTTCTTCCTCCATACATCAAAAAATAACATGTGGCGTCCCCCAAGGATCAATTCTTGGGCCTTTACTGTTCAACCTATATATGCTTTCGTTACAACATATTATTAACAAACATGGTATTAATTATCACCAATATGCAGATGACACTTAACTTTACATTTCTCTAGAACCTAAAGCCCTAAAATCAATTAGCTCACTGTTTGAATGCATAGCTGATGTACAGACATGGATCTCTGACTTTTTCTGGAATTAAATAAAGAGAAGACAGAGGTTCTTGTTCTTGGTAGTGATTCACAAAGGAATGATGTTTAGACTTATCTAAATCAAATGAATCTGAAAGCCAAACAATGTGTTAAGAACTTAGGCGTCACTTTTGATAATGAGCTCAGCTTTAAATCACACATCACGACTACATTGAGGACAGCTTATTTTCACCTTCGAAACATCGCTAAGGTCTGAGATATGCTCTCTCCTGCTGATAGTGAAAAACTTGCCCATGCATTTATCACATCAAGGGTACATTATTGTAACGCAGTTTTATCTGCTCTCCCAAAAAGGTCTATTTCCCACCTACAGTGAGTTCAGAATGCTGATACAAGGGTCCTGACCCGCAGGAGAAAGAGGGATCATATTACTCCTGCACTCCACTCACTGCACTGGTTACCTGTCAGTTTTAAATAGATTTTAAGGTTCTGGTGATGGTTTTTAAATGTCTTCATGACCTTGCTCCTCTTTACCTTAGTGAACTTATGGTTAGATATGTTCCAGTCAAGTCTCTCAGGTCTTCAAAAAGTAATCTACTGGTGAAAGTCGATTAAAGTCTATTAAAGTTTGAGTGACCCAACAGATGATTCAGGTTCACAACTTGTAAATATGCATTATGATTTGTGATGTTTAAAATAAGCAATGCAGCTACTACAAGCGTTCAAGTGTGTTGCACAGCTAAACCCACTGCTCAGCTGTAAGTGTTTCAGCAAATGATGCTAACGACAGTTAATCTTATTATGTTATAATGGATTTTCTGAGAAATCACCATACAGAGGAAGGATGTAATTAAAGAACATGAAGGATTCTGGAACAGTTTTATTTCATTTTGGTCTTCAAAGATTGTTCACAACATATTAAGTGAAAACATGCTGTTTAACATGAGGACCATTACCTACACCACCTTGCGTCAACCTCAAAAGATACAGACCAATAAAATCATAAGCTATAACTCTCACTTACTTGTTTTAGACAGGTCTACAGGTGAACAGTCACAATAAACTATACAGTCACAACAAACTATACAGTTTCAGCAATAAAGGTGATGGAAAAGAAAAATGGAACAGTAAAGAAAACAGCATAATATAATTCAGAGCTTTCCCTCGAGTTATGTGGACTCAAATTAAGTCCTCTATTGAAGGTGATGCAATTTGAAGTTAACATACAGAATCAAACTTATATGTATGGTTATAGATATGATTATAATGATTATAATGTTTATTGGTGAGTGAGAGATGTAGAGATATTCAACAATGAAGAGAAGGTCATGCATGTGTAAAGGCTGCAGGAGTTTATGGTGAGCAGTATCGGCCACAGAAGAGAATGCTGCGTGTTGGCTTGTGCTGGATGAAGAAGAGGAAGGGATGGTCTGCCACGAATCTCGCTGGAGGGGTAACAGGGAGGCAACATCCTACCATCATGACTGCTGTAGCTGCTGCAGCTTCTGTCCCTTCCTCGTTCACCTCCACAAAGGACTTGTGCACCACCTTGGATAGCACCAGGCCAGGGCAGGAGGACATGAGGGAGAAATCACACTTGCTGTGGTTGAAGGCATCCACCATGCCCATGCTGATCAGCAGGTCATTCATGTCATAGGTCTCTGACAGTTTGAAGCGGGGTACTGTCACCTCCACCTCCACCTGCTGCATCACACTGGGCTCCGTCCATGCCTTGAATTTCTCATAAGTGAGAGTCTGCTCCAACTGAGACAGAAGCAAATTGATAAATTCAAATCAAAGTGCAGCTATTAGTTTGTTGTGAATGTACACAGATTAGTTTATTGTGAATACTGTTTGCCTTTTCCTCTGCAGTGCCTATTATGTAATTTAAGCTGCTTCACATTCTCTGAGCTCATTTGCGTGTGATTCCCCGTTACCTTCTCCAGGCCGGTCGTGTTGTCCGCTATCTCATTAGGCAGGATGATGAACATGCTCACTTCTACTCCCACATATCGCATCTCCAGAATCTGACATCTCATATCAGGGATTTTGGCCAGTGGAAACCTGTCAGTCTGATGCATCATCTGCACTGGCTTAGTTTTGTTCTGCAAATAATCAAAAGTAAAGCACTGCTCTGCTTCCAAAGCCTGACCTGCACATTCAACTCTGTTTATTACTGCATACCGCATATGCTTTCTGTACTAAGCGTTAAAAAACGTTACATTTGTTTACTGTTTGCTGATTCGCTGTAATGTATTTTGTTTGATGGTCTTTGAAGCCTCCCTGAATGTGAGAAAGGCTATTCATAAAAAAATAAAAAAGTATTGTATATGTATTTCAATGCTGGAATTTTTTAACCCTTTTGGACACTGTCATGAGGCACTGGCAGTGTGTACATTGAAGAACACACAAGTCAACAGAGTGAGTTAAGCAGATGTTACCCAAGTTTGGTGTGCTTGTGTTCTTAAATATTTAAAGATTATGGCAGACACAGGACAATGTGAATGGCAAATTACTGTAGAAGTACATAATCATGTTTCAAAGGGTTTGAAAGCATTTGGTCTAAATTATGAGCATAAACATACTGTGACATTCCCTATAATACTGCAGAGATTTCAAATTATTAAAGAATATATATCAATATCAAGCATATCAGAGGACTGGACTACACATTCCATTTGGTTATGTCAATCACAGCACTTTTTGAGGTGCACTGGTTGCCAGTTACCTTGCTGAGTTTAAATGGAAGCTCCCTAGTAGCCTGCCCTTTGAACTTATTCACCCAGGTGCCCTTGAAGTAGATGGCATTCACCAAGATGAGACTGGTCGCACTGTCAACAGCTCCTTTAGCCAGCAGGTCCTTGATCTTTTCTATATTGAGCATTCAAATACAAGATACAATATACTACAAGAAATAGTAAAACACACAGTGTCACGATTAGCCCCTCCTCCTCCTGTCAATCATGTATGTTTTGTTTTGTTAGTCATGTGCGTTTCTCTGTCCCGCCTCATGATTTGTAACCCTTCCCCTCATTAGCGTATTCAAGTGTTTCATGTGTAGTATGGTCTATTTATATCCTAAGTTTGGTCTTGTATGTGGCTGGTCATTGTTTCACTTACAGCCCTGTGTACGTTCGTGTTCTCCAGCGTACGGTTTGTGCTTGCTTGTTTTGTCATTATGTATATTCGTCTTGTTTATGTTTCTTTGTCGGACTCTCTCTCGGACTTGACCCAAGCCTGTTTGTACGACCCTGAATACGGAATGCCCTTTAATAAATCTCGCTCTTCTCAGCGTTTGTGTCCACCCTATCGCTCCTTAACGCGCCCAGAGTTACACACAGACTGAGGAGTGTAGAGTTTGGTGTTTTTTCCTAAAATAGAGCAATATAGTTGCTGTTGCAGTTTCTGAAATCAAATATAACAAGGAAATTTAACAAAAACTATTTTTCAAATTTTATGAGCCTGAAAAGTAAGCTTGCTGAAAAGTAAGCTTGTCAGGGTTGGTTCCAGCGCGACTCTCTCGGTCGCCACTAGAGGGAGCTCGCGGACCCGCATTCCTCGTAAACAGCAGTGAGTGGCCGCAGCTGTCTTTCCTCCTACTTAGGGGAGACGGTTGCGACTACTCACTGCTGGATTGTTAGTAGTATTCCTGCTTTCGATCAGACTCTCACTGCTCTCCTGGTGTTTTTCGCCATCTCCATTCTATTTTCGAGTTTTTGGTCATGTGCCATTCCTGGCCTACCTCAAATTTTCCTACTCTGTATTTTTCCTATCGTTTGTTATTTTTTCTCCCTTTATATAAGGTGTTTGCCACGTTGACCGTGTGCGTTTTGAGTTTTCCCGTTTTCACGTTGAGCTTGCTCCGTGTTGCTTTGTGTTTCCCTTTTCTCTTTTGGTTTCTTTAGTGCGTTTATGTTCTCTCCTTTTCCCGCACTAGTTTTGGCGGAGGTTTCAGTTGTTGAGCTTAGGTTTGCCCCTGCGTCCTACCCTAAAAAAACCCGGGTGGCCAGTCCTCTGGATTGGCGCACCCTTACAAAGCTGTGTTGTCATGATTAACCAATTTGCCTGAATTATACAATACATTGGACAGACATTTCATTTGTGTTTTCATCCTTTTTATCATTGTTTTCTCCCAATTTTAGTCATCTTTGATTCCACCCACTAGCTAACTAATTGCTCCTCTCATTACATGCAAACCAGGTAAAGATTAGCATATGTGGTACACATATGGCCAGCCACCATATCTTTTAGAACAGTCACAAGTGAAACATGACTGGTTGGCTCAAAACACTTGGAGAGCACCAACCACCTGTTCTGAATGGCACATTCATGATGTCATGCATCTGCAATTTGTCAGCAGATTTTCTTTGCTCAGGGTTCAAGTGGACTTAATAATGTCTGGCTGCATTATGCTTGACTGGGAATGAGATGTGAAGAAAGCTACTTTAGAGAAATTTGGATATGCTCAGTTTCATTTATGGTCACAAAGAAGGTATAAATCTACTATAAATACACAACAATGAATAGATTTATTTCTATGGAGTACTAACCATGTGTTTGCTGCTCTACCCACTTATTAATCTGGATACGAGCTGCCTCCGCTTTTGATTTGAAGTCAACCGTTTCCAGCTCAGCATGATAGTGAGTTTTTGTGTCATGCAGGAATTTCTGCAACAAAGGGAAAACAGTCTAGTCAGTGGGTTATACACAGATTAACATATGCTACCATACAATTTTTTAAGAACAGCTGGGCTCAGATAAGTGCTCACATAAAGGCTTCTGTTTCATTTAACATATACAATTTTCCATTCCATGATTCTAAATAAAGGCTAATTAGGGGACCTCTGTACACTCCAAACCAGTGTCAGAGGGTATTTAAATACATGTTCATCCATTTGGAATCTGGTAAATTAGCAGTAGTGGATGGCTTATCAAAAATAATGTAGGGTTTCACCTTTTGTGTGATGAAGGAAGTTGGTGAAAGAATGATTCACCAAGAGAGAGCTTTACAATAGTAAAGCCAGACATTTTCAATTTATCTGTAAACAAACGTTTTACCTCCAGGAACTTGTAGGATTTCTCTCCGTACAGACGGTTGGCCAGGCTGACTGTATATGGAGCTCCAGCCTTGTTCAGTGCACTTAGCAACTTGTCAACAGTGGCTTTGACATCACCCTTAACTTTGTTAAAATGCAGACACTAGAGGATAGGATGCTGATTAATAGGGGTTGATTCAACATAACTTATACAGTTGGAAGACATTGGGAAAAATGACAAAAGCAAACTCCCTAATGAGGAGAAATGTAGGCCTTTTCCCTTTAAAATACTTATCAAAATACAAAACACTACACATGTTCAACATACACCCAATTAGGACACTGTTTCTGTTTGTAATTGTAATTTGTTTTAGAGAATCAACATACGCTCACTAGTGTAGAAAAGAAATGATTAAAATGCAATTAGTATCTGAACTAATACAGCATACTTACATTATAATTAAACTGCTCAAACAATATAAGAGACTGAAGAATAAACTTGGATGCTTCACAGTTTTGAAGCCAATATTACATTCCAATCTACTGCTTATAAAGAATTGGTTAATATGAATCTGGTCTTAGGTCCTAATACACTCTGCACACACTATTTCATTCAGTTCTTCTCAACAAAGTGGAATCAGTTCTAATGTTGTGCATCATGTACAGCTGCAGAGAATAAGCATAACACACAAGTTCTGACCTCTGATATCTGGGCTGCAGTGTTGCCTCCAGCTCCTAGCAACACCATACCCAGAGCAGAGGAGATGCTCAATGATGAGAAGAACACATTGTCAGTTTTTTTGCTATTGCTGATCTTCTTTAACAGGTCAAAGGTAAAATGTGTGTTGGCGTCTGATAGGGACTCCATTTCCCAAACCTTGAGGAAGAAAGAGACATTAATGTGTTTACTCTGGGGCCATGCCATTCATCTGTGGAACAGATAAAGGTTAAATCTCTGAAATGCTAAGATTTGTACATAGCTACAAAGATGCCTTGACATCTTATTATGAAGCATATTTTTTGTTTATGGATTCAGCAGGTAGCTCTGCATGGACAGAATGTTCTATTTATGCTAGCGGCCTTTGCTAGGACACGCTGAGCTATCAGATCAGATATATTACAGTGTTGGGGTACCAGTGCACATATTTGCCTTATTCACAGACACACAGCTACACAGGGCGTTTTTAGCCCTTTAAGAGCCTATTGAGAGAGGCTGGAGTTCTAAGTCTGGCACGATGTGTTCTTTAGGAATCTTTTGCAGGTGTTTAGAGTTAATTCGTTGATTCAGATGATTAGGTTAATAGCTCGTTTAGAGAACCTTTTCATGATATGCTAATTTTGTGAGATAGGAATTTTGGGTTTTCATGAGCTGTATGCCAAAATCATCAGTATTAAAACAATAAAAGACCTGAAATATTTCAGTTGGTGTGCAATGAATCTAAAATATATATGCAAGTTTAATTTTTATCATTACATTATGGAAAATAATGAACTTTATCACAATATGCTAATTTTTTTTAGAAGGACCTATATATCCAGCTCATACCAAACTCATGTCTAAGTATTTGTGTTAAGTCATGTGTTCCAAGTCACGTGTTAATGCTGAAACGTTCGGAAAGCGTAGACATTATGTAGCTTAGAATAATTTTATAAGTATGTGAGTCACATGTGCTGTAGTTACATCAGCCAGATTTTCCCTCCAGCCTGGTAGTTAAGGGTACATGTATGTGGTAATTATGTTGCAACACCTGAGAACTTTAAGGACGTGATATGGCAACTTGTAAAACAAAATATGTACTTGGATTTCTAATGTGAGTAAAATAAAATTAGGAAAAACCTCTTTAAGAGAGGCGCAGCACGCGCTGTGTGTTTAGCAGGCTAGTTTGTAGTTTGTTGGAACTAGGTTTCCATTTCAGTCGAACTATTAATAAAAGTTTCTCTCCTCGGGATGTTTTAATAAGACGACCCTCCGCCGTATTCCAAATGCTTCAGCGACATTATTAGAAAAAATTAAACATAAGCTAATGTTAGTCCTGGTTGCATGACTAGAAAAAATGCGGGTGTGACCCGTGCCACAGTGATGACGTGCAGCAGTTTTTGTAGAAGAAAATACAATTACTGGAAAAGACTGATCGAAGTAGAAGTGCAGAGGGTTTAGTAGTGCTCTGGTCTACACGGAATTTGCTGTTTCATATTCAGTTATAAAGAATGAAAACATTTCCAAACCCTCTTAATTTTTACAAATGCTGAGTAATACAGGGTTGCAAAATCACTTGGAGTGAGATTTGAATTTATTTTTTTGGGGGGTGGTGGTGGTCAAATGGACACATTAATTGTGTCCATTTAATTAACCTATTGGGGAGTGTATGAAAAGGAAACTCCTCTCTGCTGCGCCTAAAGCGATCGATCACCAGTGGTTGGCGCCAGAGCGAACTAGTAACTCATTGAATCATAGATGTAGATCAGAGATAAATAAAAAAAATTCAGCGTGAGAAATCGGATGTATGGCGTGTGAAGACAGTCAAATGCGTGTGTCTCACGCTCATTGCGTGAGAGTTGGCAACCCTGGTAATAGCTCCTAACTGCCATCCAGACACACCCACCAATGCCACCAAAGCGTGAACAAGATTTGGCAAAGATAACTTCAGGTGAAGGTGTTCTTTGCCAGTTCTTCTTCTGTTACAACAAGACATTTTGTAGGGAGTTGTCTCTTACATCGTAATATAGCCAAGATTATTCAATTTCCAGAACGGTGGCAACTTCACGCTACTGTTCTCAGAGGCTTAGATAGAAAAAAGCGGAAAAAGTAGCTGATTAAAATTCACTCACATATCTTGTGAAACTGAAGCTGATGCCTGTGTATGTGCAGTACGATTCAAAATTGCTGTCATTTTTGTGTAGCGTCCAAGATTAAAAATATGTTCATCACAACATTTTCTCAATTTCTTCTTCTGTTACCAAAACGAGCTGAAATTTGTGGCTGTACACCCAAAATGATTTACTGTACAAAAATATACTTGTATTTGTCTTAATATTCGAAAATAAATGACTTCAAGTAAAAAATACTGCTGTTGTATTTGCGAGAGAATGGTTTAACAATATTCAGATTTTTTATTCTTCAAGTTTATGAATGCAAATGCAATTTACCTTCTCAGGAGATTGTGGTGTGGTTGCAAGCTGACAGATTACTGCCTCAGCAGTGACTACGACAATCGATATGTAGATACTGTGGTGAAGTCCTACTTGCCTCCTATTGGTAGAACAAGATTAACTATTTACAGGACATAACAGACAAAACATTATTATAATTATAATTCTTATTATTTTATTACAAATATTTGTTATTATTGATGCTGAGCAAGTAATTTGATTCTGTAACTGTCAGAGTGACGTTTTATTGAAATGTTTATTAAAAAGTTCATTGTCATTTCAGTTGGCAAAATCCATAATCACAGTCCACAGATTATTAAATATGCTGTCAGAAAAGGAAACAAAACCAAAATGGGGTCACGTATGACCACTCCCCTCCTGTCAATCATGTTCGTGTTTTACTTCCCGTGTTTTCTTTACGTTTTCTTTACGTTTCCACGCTGATCGCCTACCATTCCTCATGTTATTCATTGTGTCTAGTTAAGATATTCTTGGTTAGTGGTCGTTGTTTCTTAGTTGTTTAAGATGGTTTGTATCGTAGATCTTAAATTTCGTGTTCCAGTCGCGTTCCTGATATTTGCTTCACGTAAGATTTTCAGTTCTGGTCTTGTTCGCTCTACCTTATGTTCAGGGCCATCTTTAGGCTGCAAAAAAAAAATCAGCCCCCTCCTTGTCGTGCCGATCTTTTGAACCTGCACTTTTCAGTCTAAAGTAAAAAACAACAAGCCAACAACTGTTGAGTTCAGTTCGATTCGGAACTGTGGAACACTAACGAATTTACACAGTACAGACGTCAAAATTCAATGTTTACCTTTTATTAGAGTTGGGCAGCATGCAGAACAGCATAATGCATAATTATGCATTCCGTTTATTTCGCCCCTAAACCATTTCACCCCTAAGCCATGGCCTAGTTGGCCTAGGACAAAAGGTGGGACTGCTCATGTTTTAGTTTAACCCTGTGTCCTGTGTATTCCCTGTCTCGTTTGTGTTCAGTGTGTTCATAGGTACCTGTTAGTTGTGTTGCGCTTCTCCCGCTTCCCTCCCCATGATCTTTTTTGATTCTATAATTCAGTTGTGTCTGTTTCTTATTCCAGTTTCTTAGCCACGTTTAGTGTTGTATTTTAGTTTGCTTTCTTATTTGGTTTTTGCCCTGCAAGTCTGGACCTACTGAATGTATTGGTACTTTAACTCTTTCCCGTCCTACCTTGGAGATCACGGGAACAAAAAGCACACGAAATAAAGCAAAGTTTATTTATATAATTTAAAAACACATGTCTGGGTTCCAGCCCTAACAGACTCTTATCAACCCTAGACAACAATGATGTGGTTGATACGAACAGGACAACAGAACCACCAGCAACTAGAGAGACAAAACCCTGTGGTTCAAATGCACAGGTAAACAAGCACTAACAAGACACAGGTGTAACAAGCAGGTGGAGACACCAAATAAAACAACAGAGCAGAGACGCTAGGGGAGGGAATGCGTGACAAGAGAACTAAACAGTTACATAAATGTTAATAAAAATACATAAAGTTTGCTGTTTTCATGTTCATCTATGAATAAACAAAACGTCCCAAGAAAAAAACCTCTCATCATGTTTTATACATACTCCAGGACCAGTTGTCTGTGCCTTAATCAAATAGCAGCCTTAAACACTACATCACATCAGCAGTGGACAGTGTCAAGTTCAGTTGTGGAACGCACCACTGGGCTGCTAAAACGACGTTGTCATTGTTTGGATGCATCAGGTTGAAAAATGTTATACCGACTAGAAAAAGTCTGCTGGATTGTGATGGCATGTGTCATGCTACACAACATGGCACAGCAGAATGAACTCCTCCTTTTAATCACTGACCAACAGCCCAGAAACACTGAACCAGACCCACATCCCTACCCACCAAACGTTGGTAATCTTTTGACAGCCAGATTGCATGAGGATGTGATGTTGCGATTGTGAATATCATGGAGCCTAGCAAAAAGGTGTTTAAAAGTCTGTTTCATGTTGCTGAAATTTCAAACATCTCTTTTCAATTGTGGTAATTAACACAGCATCTGTGAGAACACAACCTCCACTAAAGGCACGTGGGGCACGAGCGACAACACTATGACAGCCGCGGTGGAGACAGCCGGGGCAGACACCCCACTGGGGCTGGGCTTACAGTATTCAGCTGCTTCCTGACCACTCTCCTCATGCACAGTCCTCTCTATGAATATAAGACTGTGACATTTAAATAGATTAAACAAATATAGACCACAGTTTGTCTTGTGTCTTTGATATAATTATTTAAAAACTGTACCTGGTTCTCCTGTTAAAGTCTAATTAGCAAAATCAGTATCTCAGAATATCAGAATGATACTGCCTGAAGTATCTGCAAATACATATGCATGAAAATCATGAGACAAAACGAACAAAAACAAACTAGAGAAACCAGAGACCTTATCGAGCCTTGGAGCTTCGCCGCCAAGGACTTTCACAACAACCCTGGTCACCTCGGGCTCTGCTTCCTCTGTGAAAAGCGTGCAGGTGGGATTGAGAAGATACTTATAGAAAAACTGGACCTTGTGATCTACACATGATACTCAATAATAGCATATAAGTTCACATAAACACTGAGTAGCAAGGACATGAAGACCTTTTTGTAGGGTATCATGGTCCAATTTTGAGGTAATAAAAACATGAACTAAATTTTTTGCTTCATGTATGCATAAGTGTAAAAGTCATGTTTAGAAAGGTATTGAAGTGTATTTGCTCTAGATTATTTTGTTGGAAAGTTCATGTGTTTGTCCACTAGGTGGATTGTTTTTTGAGTAAGAACGTGCAGTTTTTCTTCTTTTTCTTAGGGTTTAGGGTTAGTACAGGGTGAGTCAAAGGTTTTATTACAGAAACAAAAGGGAAAATGACAATCTGATTGCAGCAAATAATTTCTGAGACAATTCTGTTCTTTGATATGCTACATGACCACCTACCCATTGGAAAAACTTGACCTTGATCCAATATGGTCTTTCAAGATGGAGGCCATGTTCTTGACATTCTTCTAAAAGATAGGCTGCCCCACCCATTACTTGCTGGTGTATTCAGAAATGTAACTTTCCCTTTCATTTCTGAAATAAAACGTCCTGTGGCTTTTGACTCACCATGTATATTCTAATTTTGTAATATTTTGAAGATTATGGAAGGCTATAATATTACCTGAATTTAGATTTAAGGATGGGACAGGATCAAAGTTTTCACAGGTGTTGGATGCTTTCGTAATTATATTATCTGAACGATGTAATCCAGGACTCCACCTCATAGGAGCATCATATCAGGCAAGGTAAAGTCACTGTTTATATAGCACTTTTTACAACAGGGGTTGTCACAAACAAACTTTACATACGTCTGTCTCCAAGTACATATAATCAGATGAACCTGCTTTCAGTGACTGAGTACTAAAATAAAGAAATAATTGATTCATAGTTTACTAGCCAACATGTTCCGCTTTATTTTTCATACCATTGGATTAGTGAATATAGTAATAACAGCATTTCATGCTTGTTACTGAAATAATCATAACAGTATGGGCTACATATGGTTAAGGCACAGGAATATGCAGGGTCAACTTTAGTACAAGACTTTGTTATTAAATTCACTCAACTTCTTTAGTTACCACCTTTACCCTTTCCATTAACTAAAACTTGTAATCTCTTGAATAGCCAGTGTAAAAGCAGCATTAGTATGCATCGATGTCTTATATAAAGTGCCAAGATACCTTACATGGTATACATGTTTAAAGCCTGAAACAGTTTATGGTGAGCAGTATCGGCCACAGAAGAGAATGCTGCGTGTTGGCTTGTGCTGGATGAAGAAGAGGAAGGGATGGTCTGCCACGAATCTCGTTGGAGGAAGCATGGCACAGCGTAGCATCATCACAGCTGCCGTAGCTGCTGCAGCTTCTGTCCCTTCCTCGTTCACCTCCACAAAGGACTTGTGCACCACCTTGGACAGTACCAGGTCATCACAGGGGGACATGAGGGAGAAATTGCACCGGCCAGTGTCGAAGGCGTCCACCATGCCCATGCTGACCAGCAGGCTCTTCATGTCATAGGTCTCTGACAGTTTGAAGCGGGGCAGTGCGACCTCCACCTCCACCTGCTCCATCATATCGGGTCTGGTCCACTCCATAAAATTCTCATAAGTGAGAGTCTGCTCCAGCTGAGACCGAAGCAAACACACAAGATCAAACCAACGTGGAGCTAGTTGTTTAATGCAAATGCCATTTTCATTTCAATCTCCCATAACCATTATATGTCATTTAAGTTGCTTTACATCACACCCATTTACGTGTGATTCCCCGTTACCTTCTCCAGGCCGGTTGTGTCATCCTCTATCTCATTAGGCAGGACAATGAGCATGCTCAGTTCTTCCCCCACATACGGCATCTCCAGAATCTGGCACCTCATATCAGGGATAAACGCCAGTGGAAACTTTGCCTTCTTATGCATCATCTGCACTGGCTTAGTTGTGTTCTGCACGTCATCAAAAGTAAAGCGTAAATGTGCATTCAGACACATCAGACACTTAGTGACAATGAAACTGCTCTGCCACCATCGCCCATTTCACTTTTCTGCATCTGTCTGATGCTTTTATAAAATATTTGCAAATTACAAATATTCACTAGTATAAAGTATATGTTCTCCACTGATGGGAATCCACATGGCAAATCACTGCAGCACATAATTATTAATTATGCAGAGATTTCAGATTATTAAGAACATCAATCAGGTAACCAAGCTGTACTACACTTTGGTTATGTTAAGCACGTTTTGAGGTGCATTGGTTGCCATTTACCTTACTGAGATTAAATGGAAGCTCGATGGTCCCCTTCACTTCAAACTTCTTCTCCCAGCTGCCCTTGAAGTAGATGGCATTCACCAAGACCAGCCTGGTCAAACTGTCAACAATTCCTTCAACCAGAAGGTTCTTGATCTTTTCTAAAAACACAAGGTACTGTTATAGTAAAACACAGAGCACTGAGCAGGGGGCGGAGAGGTCCCGACCGAGGGCTAAACAAACCAAACTTGAGTGGCCTTTCTGATGCATTTATCTGGATGGCTCATGATGTCATGCAGCTTCCCGGAGTGGGCTAAAGGCGTCTGGACACTTGACGTTTGCCTTGCTTTGGCAAAGCGCATGATGTAACAGCAAAGAATAAGAACAACCTGTCACGCACATGGCAGCTGGGTGTTCACCCATGGATGACAACACTAGGCTGCATAATTTGTGGCTTGGTCGAGCACTTTGGCAGGCAAAACTAAACTGCAGAAAATACGGCTTCAGCTTCATGCAACCCTCATGGATGTCATCTGCAACACGTACACTGGGGCCTTAACTGCTGTCAAGCTTCATTGGGCTGACTGATGTAACCATGACTACTTATTAAATTAACAAAGAAATTAACAATATGCTCGGTTTCATTTATGGTCACAAAGAAGGCATGAATCTACTATAAATACATTTATTTGTGTGGTGTACCAACCATGTGTGTGCTGCTCCACCCACTTATTAATATGGATACGAGCCGCCTCCGCTTTTGATTTGAAGTCAACCGTTTCCAGCTCAGCATGATAGTGAGTTTTTGTGTCATGCAGGAATTTCTACAACAAAAGAAAAACAATCCAGTAAGTGCGTTATACACAGATGAACACATGCTGCCACTGAACTGTGTAAAAACAGGTTTAAAGTGATATTCTTGGATTTCAATTAACATACAGATACAACAGATTATTTTCATTAAATGATTCAAAACTAACTGACTTCTCAATGACAAATCTGTTATAAGGACTAAACTAGATCTTTGTACACTCCAAACACAGGCCTTTTGTGTGATGAAATGGTGTCAAAGATCGATTAATGAGAGAGCTTCACAGTGGTCAAGCCAGACATTTTCCACTTCTCAAGTCTTACCTCCACAAACTTGTAGGATTTTTCTCCGTACAGACGGTTGGCCAGGCTGAGTGTGTATGGAGCTCCAGCCTTGTTCAGTGCACTTAGCAACTTGTCAAAGCCAATGTGGACATCATCCTTTGCTTTGTTAAAATGCAGAGACTAGAGGAAGGGATATGGATAAAGTGAATAAAGCAGGGATTGATTCAATACAAGTTATAAAGTTAGAAGCCACTGTGGAAAATGACAAAGACAAACTCCCTGCTGAGGAGAACTGTAGGTAATTTACCTTCAAATCCAGGTCATGTAAAATACAAACACTTGCTTACAATACTGTAAGACCAAATACATACTGCATATATTCTATGTATGTGTTTAATATATTAGGTAAGGCAGTCCAAAAAAAAAATGCAAGCAAACCCTGAAAATCCCAGGGATCCTCCACCAGAGGAGAAGCACCTACAGTCACCATAAGTCTACCATCACCAGCATTATAGCCATTCTCATGCCCTTCCACCATGGATGTTAGTGTCTCCTCAAGGATTCATATGCAGTGACCTTTTGCATTTGCAGAGCTGCTGGCAATTGATCTTTCTGGGCCTTCTGGGTCTGCTGAACCATTGCTGGTTGAGCAGATTTAGGCTTCACTGGTTTGCTGAAGCCCAAAACCTACAGCACCACACAGACGAACAGAACTGGGGAACCACATATTTCCAAAAGCTCACTGAAGGACTTCACATTAACATAAGAGCTATTGTATTCAGTTCCTGAACAGTTACACATTCTGCTCAAACAAATAAATGTTGTGGGCATAAAATCACATTATAGGATTTTATAGGATTTATGTAATATCCAACAGCTATTTGTGAAAGGCAAGAACCCTCCATGTGGGACTGGTTACACAGGAACCTGGCAACAACCTACTTATCTTTTATGGCAGTCTTGTCTTTATCATTCATTCTATAAGTAACCTTTGTTAAGCATGGTCAGAGAAGACCTGGAAGTGATTATATTGTCAATTTGCACATACATCTGAAAGCAGCAGATTGTACAGTTGACATGTTGAATTTAGCATTTCTATTGAATTCAAACTGTACTCGAACTAGTGACAAAAAAAAAAAGACAAAAATAAAACATTATACCGTAAACGTTTTAAGTAGTGTTTTTAATTGTAACTCTAATTTGTTTTAGACAATCAATGTGGATTCAGTAGAGTAAAAAATAAATTATTACTTTATATAGTTACTTTACTGCTCAAATATAAGAAACTGAAAATTAATCTGGGTTTTCTTCAAAAGTAATAGGTTATGCATCACCTTAAAGAATTGAATGAAAGTTATATTTTCAGCTTAAAGAGAATCAGTTAAGATGATTGCTCTTGGGTTCTGCTGTGGACATCTGTATGCCTGCAATTTATATTATATTTATATGCAGACAATTGACTCCCATTATGAGTGTATCCTTTGCTTTTCCCTACATAAACAAATCAATGAATCAACAAAAAATGCAAACTGTTGTTTTTTTATCATTTAATCAAGCCATTTCAAAAAACCACAAACTCATTACCTAAGCCTCAGTCTAAGGCAAAAAGCCAGGCATTTTCATGACTGACAATAAATGTGTCAAGTTGCTGTGGAAACATAACATTTATGAGTAATTGACTGAATGACTATGCTCAAATATTTGAGCAAACATGGGCATTGGAGATTTTTGCAACCATGTAAACTCTGCCCCTTTGAGCTGAAGACAACGTGATGAAACAAATCAATGTTGAGAAAGTTAAGGAGTGTCGACTGGGTGTATCCAAAAGCAAATGGAATTGAGTCATGATAGCATGCCTGTGCAGTAAAATAAGATAATGCCAACAAATGATAACTTACAAAGGTTACCTGTGAACTGCCTAAAGTTCAGGGCCTGATCTCTGCTCAGTACACTCAGTATAACACAATAATACATTAAATTCGTCAGCAAACTGGAATCAGTTCTAATGTTGTTCAGCATGTACAGCTGCAGAGAATAAACCTAACACACAAGTTCTGACCTCTGACATCTGGGCTGCAGTGTTGCCTCCAGCTCCTAGTAACACCATACCCAGAGCAGAGGAGATGCTCAACGGAGAGAAGAACACATTATGAGTTTTGTTGCTTTCTCTGATCTTCTTAAACAGGTCAAAGGTAAAATGTGTGTTGGCGTTTGATAGGGACTCCATTTTCCAAACCCTGAGGAAGGAATAGATAAAAACATTACTGCTGTCAGCATATTTCTGTGGAGCAGAACAAATGTAATGCTCTGAAATGTCAAGACATATATATATATAACTTTTACAAATCGTCTTGACATTTCAGAGCATTACATTTGCACACACACACACACACATATATATATATATATATATATATATAAAATTATACGTGTATAATTTCGTTGTGCCAGTTTCATTTGATTGTTGGAATGATTTACTTTTGCCCGGGACGCAGTGCTTTCGCTGCCCGCCCTCCCCGGTAGACCAGCCTGCTTATCGAGCTTAAGCTAGGCTACATTTTAGCTATCTTGGTCCGGTTTTCTGTCAACACGCTATAGGAATTCACACTAAACTATCTAAATAAATGTTACTAATTTAAGCAAATTGCCCAATAGAATTGCACCTACAACGAGACTGAAAAATATGGATACTTTCTTCTGGTTAAAATAGCTAATGCGGACTGAACGAAAGCAAACACAACTAAATTCAGAAAGCTGATTTTCCACTGAAAGTAAAGGTTTTCAGCTTTTTGTATCCTTCGTCATACACTTGTTTATGCCTTCGCCATAACTGTTAAGGCGAGTGGATTTAAGACTAGGGCGTTAGCTGATAGCACCTACCTGAGCGCGGTGCAGTGTAGGCCGTGGTGTTCCGGTAAATATGAAGAGGAAAGGCTGGGCTATATATCTGCAGGCGGGGTCATCACCGTGGCGCTCCAGAATGGCCAATTGCACAAAGCATGATTTACTTTCTCACGATATTAGGGAGTGACTGCGAACTGACAATGACTAGAAAAAATGCGGGTGTGAACCGTGCCATAGTGATGATGTGCAGCAGTAAGCCTACTGGAAAAGACTGATCGAAGTACAAGTGCAGAGGGTTTAGTATAGAAAGGCATGTACTTTGTGTAATTGGGTGCTCAGATCTACACGGAATTTGCTGTTTCATATTCAGTTATAAATAATTAAAACATTTCCAAACCCTCTTAATTTTTACAAATGCTGCGAAATAGCTCCTAACTGCCATCCAGACACACCCACCAATGCCACCAAAGCGTGAACAAGATTTGGCAAAGATAACTTCAGGTGAAGGTGTTCTTTGCCAGTTCCTCTTCTGTTACAGCAGGCATTTTGTTGGGAGTTGGCTCTTACATCGTAATATAGCCAAGATTACTCAATTTCCAGAACGGTGGCAACTTCACGCTACTGTTCTCAGAGGCTTAGATAGAGAAAAGCGGAAAAAGTAGCTGATTAAAATTCACTCACATATCTTGTGAAACTGAAGCTGATGCCTGTGTATGTGCAGTACGATTCAAAATTGCTGTCATTTTTGTGTAGCGTCCAAGATTAAAAATATGTTCATCGCAACATTTTCTCAATTTCTTAATAGCTCTAGTTGTGGGTTTAAAACATATAACAAGCCAATAATAATAATAAATAGATACCCATCTCCAACTAAAACCACACCATCTTTAATAACAACGATAACAAGGCTTGAGAAACACCACTCCAACCTAACAAGATTTAATCTCTGCAGTAGCTGGATTTTAAATTTATTTTAATCTAAGTGTATGGGACTAAAAATCAATTAGTGGGTTGCTTTGAGTTTGGGGGCGCAGAGAGAAAATCTAGCCCCCCCTAGCGCTGATCTGTACCCATTCTTATTAATCTGGCTGAGCAGATTCAGGCCAATGCATAAAAGCCATGGAGAACATGCGTCACTTTTTTTTTACCACACTTTATTATTACCTGTGCAATTTTTTTAAGATGGCATCAAGTGTTGCGTCCATGTTATTGGACATGCAGGGTATTGGTCTGTAGTTGGATGGTTTTTGACCCTTGTTGGGGTCCGACCAGTTCTGTCCTGCCTTCTATTAGCCAGCCTGGATGTTTAAATGATGACTGTTCCCTGCTCTGGGAGATCGAAGTGCTCTGCTGTGAGATCTCATTACCACTGAGTACTGGTTAAGTTGATGATTCATTCTCCCATACGGTCTTCCAGTACTATTTAAGCTCTGGGTGGATCCACAGACTGGGCTGTGTTTCACCGTAGCATATCCTCTTTTGTTTGCTGCTTCAAGTCGAGCTTATTTGTCATTTGCATAACCGTACAGGGCATTCATGCATTGAAATGCTTGTGGTGAGGCACAGCAAATCACTCTACAATAGCAGTTTAGCCTTAGTACACATGACTAATAACTGTAGACAACCACAACATAATAAATATACACAAAACAAAAAAAAAAAACACAAAATAAACAGGTATGGAGTCCTGCTAGTGACATCCTATCTTAAAAAATTAAGGCATGGCCAGATCCTGAATGCACCAAAACAAGTTAATAAGGCATAGGAACAAGGCCATTATGGCAATGAGATCATTAAATGAGAGAGCACAGCAGGCTATAGAAGTTATCCAAGCGCACTGCCATACAGGGATGTGTGCTATTAACCCAGCCTTACGTCTGCACTGCAAATGGAAATAGATATTTGGGTATAGTTGATGAGGATGATCAATGATGTCTTTGAATGTTATGAATGAATGTCTTTGAATTCATAGAATGTTACTGTTTTAAATGAGCATTATCCCAAATTATAACATTAAAACTTACCTTGCTACCCTGCATGTGCTGAGATGCACGAAACCCAAATACCACATTTGGAGTCTTCACACGAGTACTCTAGCACACTTGAATTACAATAGGTTTTTGTCAATCTATAATCCAGGGCTCTCCCATTTTCCACTTTAGTGATAACTAAATCCCCCATAAGCAATCAACAGAAGGACATAGTATTTTGCAATTGTCAGGGTGCGCCAGGTACCCTGCAGGAAGGACACACCCAGTGATACATATACACAAACATCACACCTGCCCTGCCAGCTTGCTAACCCTGAGCATCTGTGCCTTGCTTCTTCTCTCTCTTATTCAAAGCCCACAGATGCTCTCCTCCACCGTTGCGCAATGCTTGTCTGGTGCCACTTTGCCATGCTGGTATTGCCAGTTGGTTGCTTGTTTTATTGATTATTGAGGTTGCTCAGTGCTGTGCGTATTGTTGTTACATTATGTAGAATAAGGACACTACACAACTGCCCCCGCATCTCGCTCACTCCCTACCGCCATCATGGCAAACTTCTGTTTTGAAATCTGTAGTCCGTAATCATAGCTCTGTGAAATCACATTTTTAACACACTCACAAAAATCTGTAGAAGTTGGTTAGGATGGCAGAAAGCAGGCCAAATTTCCTAAGCTTTCACAGGAAGAAGAGGCACTGATGTGCAGATCTTGCTCTGTTGGTGTGGAGGGACCAGGTGAGGTCATCAGTGTAGTGTACACTGAGGAACCGAACACTGATTATTTCCACTTCGGACTCCAGTGATGTATAGGGGAGTATGACCGGCTCCCTGTAGTCCATGATCAACTCCTTTGTTTTACTGACAATGGGACAGAGAGTGTTGCCATAGCACCATTTTGATAGAGCACTGACCTCTTCTCTGTAGTCTGATTCATCTTCATCTGCGATGTTTGGCTACACAGTCCTGTGTAAACAGCGAGTACAGGAGGGGGAAACAGGGGCATTCAAATATTAGATAAAAGTTTGGCAAGGATGATTGTGTTAAATGCTGAGGTCTATGAACAGCATTCACCCATCAGTTTTTCCTGTCAGGTGACTGAGGGCAGTGTGTATTGTCAGTGCAATGGCATTGTCTGTAGCAGCAGTATGCGTATTGGTGAGGGTCCATGGTGTCTGGAAGTACGGAACAGATGTTACCTGTGACCATCCATTCAGAGCACTTCATGGCTCTTGATGTCAGTGCATTGGTCATTCAGGCAGGTGATAGCTGTTTTCCTGGGAACTGGAACAGTTGTTGTACTTTTAAACCATGTGGAGATCAGTCTTAGGCAGAGGTTAAAGATGTCAGTGAAAACCTCAGCCAGCTGGTTGGCGCATGCTCTGTGCACACAACTGTGGGCACCGTAGGGACCGGGGGCCTTGCGTGGGTTACGTGCCTTGAATGCCAGTGCCAGTCTGAATGGCAGTGCTGTTAACAATTGTTCGGAGGACTCTAGGGACTTATGGGCCACCCATTTAAAGTCTGATATAGCCAGGCCCCATATTTAATCCTTAGACCCTTCTGGAGCTGGTCAACTTGTTGACAATATTGATGCATTTGCTGCATTCTTATCTGGTAGTGTAGAGTCTCATGGTATCTTAGCCAATGTTTAACCTCTACCTCTACCTGATTGGTGTTATTGGTATTCTATTCTCTGGCCTTACCCATGAAGTCCTATGCAAACTGATGGCAGAAGTATCAGCTATCATAAACTCAATACAGCATGTTCCTGTTTCCACAGATGTACACTGAGTATTGATACTTACTGTATCTCCGCAATGTTACCCAGAAGGCCAATGTTCAACCTCTACCTCTACCTGATTGGTGTTATTGGTATTCTATTCTCTGGCCTTACCCATAAAGTCTTATGCACGCTGATGGCAGAAGTATCAGCTATCATAAACTCAATACAGCATGTTCCTGTTTCCACAGATGTACACTGAGTATTGATACTTACTGTATCTCCGCAATGTTACCCAGAAGGCCAATGTTCAACCTCTACCTCTACCTGATTGGTGTTATTGGTATTCTATTCTCTGGCCTTACCCATAAAGTCTTATGCACGCTGATGGCAGAAGTATCAGCTATCATAAACTCAATACAGCATGTTCCTGTTTCCACAGATGTGCTCTCACTATTGACACTTACTGTATCTCTGCAATATTACCCAGAAGGCCAATGTTCAATGTCTACCTGAGATTGTCACAGGAATAAATATCTGTATAAACATCAGTGGTGCCAAATTCAGAGCTTGGGTACCTCTACACCCTGCAAATGTGTTGTAAATGGCTGGAGCCACTACCAAACATTCAACAGTGACCCTGTGCTATTGAAAAATGACCAGACAGTGAGAAATTACTGACCAATGGCATTAGTTACCAGGGTGTCCCAAGTGATGATGGAAAGGTTGGAAAAATTTCGAATTTAAGGTAACCATAAAGGGGACATGCAAGAAGCTCCTGAGACCTGTATCTGACATCATCCTGATCAACGGAAAACTGATCTTTTAGAAATTTCAGAACATTTATAGGTGGCATCTTCACAGACACCAGGTGGGACATGTTCTGTATATGAACAATATTACCCCTGCTGAGTTTGGCAGGTATTGACTGACCTTCCTTTCCAAACAGGAAGCAGTTCAGTTCAAAATTCAAGCACCCATGCTTTAACATGAAAATCTAATCTCAACATCTCAACATTATCCACAACATCCAGAGACTTAAGGAACTCAGGGTGGATCTCATCCACCCCGGAGCCTTGCCAAGGAGTTTCACAACTATCCTGGTCACCTCGGCCCGGGTGATGGACAAACCCCCGTCTGAGTTCTCTAGTTCTGCTTCCTGTATGGAAGGCGTGATGGTGGGACTGAGAAGCCTCTGCAACGGTCAAAACCGCAATCTGCTTGGCCCCCTGTACTTGTCTGCGACCTCCCACAAGCCCGGTAGGACTCTTTCTTTAGCATGACAGACTCCCTTACCCGAAGTGTCCACCATCGGGTTCGGGGATGGCCGCCACGGCAGGCAGTGACAACCTTGCAGCCACAGCTCCGGTCCGCCGCATCGACAATGGAGGCACGGAACAAGGCACACTCGGTCAAAGCTCTGCCGGATGTGGGAGTTAAAGATCTTTCTGACAGGTTCCTCTGCAAAACTTGATCTGCAGGTTCCCAACAAACCCTCACGATACGTTTGGGTCTGCCAGGTCTGTCAAGCATCCTCACCCGCCATCTGATCCAACTCACCACCAGGTGGTGATTGTTTGACAGCTCAGCTCCTCTCTTTACCCGAGTGTCCAAGACACACAGACGCAAGCCCGACGACACGACCACAAAGTCAATCATCGAACTGTGACCTAAGGTGTCCAGGTGCCATGTGTACTTATGGACACCTCTGTGCTCAAACATGGTGTTCGTTATGGACAGATTGTGACAAGCACAGAAGTCCAACAACAGAACACCACTCGGGTTCCTCCCAATCACGCCCTTCCAGGTCCTACTGTCATTGCCCACGTGAGCATTGAAGTCCCCCAAAAGAACAATGGAATCCCCAGAAGGGGCACCTTCCAGTATATCCGCCAAGTAGTCCAAGAAGCCCGGGTACTCGGCACTACCATTTGGCGCATAGGCACAAACGACAGTCAGGGCCCAAGGCGCAGGGAAGCAATCCTCTTGTCTACTGGGGAAAACCCCAACACACAGGCAGCCAACTGTTACCTTAGCTTTCGTTTTGTCTCATTGTAATGCCTGCGGCATCAAGGAGTTATAAGGTGGACACAAACACTGAGAAAAGTGAGATTTATTAAAGGGTAATCCAAACTTGGGCTCATACAAACAGGCCATGGTCAAATCTGAGAGGGAGTCCGTACATGAAACATAACCACCACGAAGAGACATACTAGAGCAAACAAGCACAAACTGTAACGAGACACTAAAGAGAAACACGAACTTTAACAGGCTGTATGCACAAGCATCCAAACAACGAACAGCCACACAAAAAACCAAACACAGGGTTAATATACACAAGACTAAACACAAAACATGGTTAACAAAACAAAACATACATGATTGACAGATGGGGAGGGGCTAACCGTGAAACACATAAGGAGAGCGTTAAACCTTTATATGCAAGACCATTAATTTCCTGATGCAGTCCACATAGCTTTGAAATGTTTATTTTAACAATGTAAGGCCAGCACGTAGATTTCATAAGCAAATGGCTTGCATTCCATAGTCACTCCTTCAGTCATCATGTACTGTTGCATATTGTTGAGTAAGCTACATATCTGATGGGATAACTTATGCTTTATTTTGTTACTCTTATTTTCCTTATAGTTTCACTCCTGTCAATTGGGTGTACGGTTCAGTAAAGCTCAGGGACTTGGAAGCTACATCCGCACTCTTGTATTTGGAGATTAAACAAATTTAAGTCAGGATGTTGCTATTGAACTGTGTTCAAATACACACACAGACAGAACAGTACCAGAACAGTGGTGTTTCTGCATTGCGCACATACTGCTACATCATATTCATACAATCAAAGAACCTGAAGGGTTTACAGAGTAAAGATGTTCTTCATACCATGAAGCTTCAAAAGAACAAACATACAGTATCTTTCTTGTTTAAGATGTATAGTACCTTTGTGGATTATTGAAATTTTTGAGGGGAAAAGGTCAAGTCTGCTTATTATTGACTTGGTTTTCACTGAAATGTGAGAAATCTGATCTTTCAGTGATGTAAAATATCCAAGAAATCCCCCTCAAAACATTCCTTTTTATAAGGCATTGAGTCATATTCCGCCCCGGGGGGAGGTCAGGTGGGAGGAACGAGGTTTGCATTCTTGCATTGGATCATTGTCCGAGATCCAACTGTGACCCCTTCTGATGTCACGCACAGACATATTTTGTTTTTTCACATTAAAACTACTATGATGGAAACATAACGTGATGCATTTTAAAATACTGTCCAATGGCGACCCTCCAGTAAAGCCCTGTTTCTCAGACAAAGCCCTGTTTGCTCTTCAGTGTGTGATTGGCACCAAAGCACACAGAACACACCTAACCTCAAAGTTCCTCATTCAGGTTCAACACAACTCCAGTTATTGCCCCAATGGTGCAAGGCGGTTTATTAGGTCATTGTGTACTGTACTCTTTAATTTTCTGTACTCTTCCTGTTAACAAAAGGCTAGTGTGTTACATCATATTAAAATGTATAGTGAAACAAAATCATGGCAAATCAATAGGGTGTCCTACAGATTGGCATATTTAATATAGGTGCATGGGGTGTAAGGAAAGACAAAGAGAAACAAATCTATGTCAGGACTTAAAGATCGAAAGGAACAGCTGGATTTGGGAAGATGGCAGAAAGCCATGGTAAAGAACAATGGGACTGATACGAGCTGTTCTGTGCAGCTTCTGTGCAATGATTTTGGTAAGAATTCAATGATGACATACACATACTACAGTTTTTGTGTCACACAGCAAGAACCAAACATTTTTAAATATTTTATTGCTGTTAAATTCCAAGAAAAAAAAAAGAAGTTTGCATAAATTCCAAACTCCCTTTTGAAATATATTTAACCTTTTCAATACATAACATTAAGGTATCAAAGGTAACAGTAAACATATAATTGAAGGTCGACCCTGTACCTTTTGTCTGATACAGAACATTGCAAGTTAATTGCAAGTTTAACAATGTCAAGTGGCAGATTCTTATGTTCTTATATACACAACAGTCTCCCATGGAGTTTCCATTCATTCCATCACCAAAAAACAGTGTGTATTTTCCAAGTCACTGGTGGAATTTCAGTGTTCCGGAGATCACCCTTCCTCTCTGGTTTTAACTCAAGCAAAAGGCTTTTTCAGCAGTTACAAATTTGGTAAAAGTGGAGGTGTGGTTGGGTCCAGTGGGTGGGGAGGTGGACGTGGTAGTGGAGTGAGTAGGAGTGATTGCAGTGGCAGGGGCATGGTTGCCTATACTCAACTATATGGAATCACAGGTTTTCCGCTGTACAAACCTAGACAGGGAATGTGAGACACTTAAGAGGCTTAAAACAGGAGGCACACTGTGGACAGTGCTGTAGACAGTGCACTTCCCTCCCAACATTCCTCAGCTGGCTCACCACAGCTGTCTGTATGGCTCATAATTAACTTAGTTTTGCACAACGGTTAGTGTTTGGTGATTCACTTCCTCATAGTATAGTGTTCCAACATATATTATTTCAAAACCTGGTTCTGCATCAGTGCAACAAGTGGAATTATTTCAAATGTTTAAATCCACCACATATGCAATGGCAGCCCAGATCAATGACTAACATGTTAATAACATGTGGGCTGAATGCCTGCAGGTACAAAGGCAGGAGTGCAGAGTGGAAGAGCATCACCAGTGCAAACGTAACTAACACAAACCCACTGAGCCTGCATCACACAGAGGAAAAGAATCACTGACAGGGGAACCAAATGACATGGCAAGGCATATTACCTTAGGAGGATGGAGCCCTTTGGCACCACCTAGTGGCAGCATTATGCTATAGATTACTTGCACAGCAATACTGAATGGGTGGTAAAATAGTATATCAGAAGAGTGGAGCGTTAATGTTACAGGTTATGAACTTATCTTCATATCAAGCCTTCAGGATTTTTTGTTGGTATAGTGCACATCACCATAAAAACAAAATGAAAAGTTGAAACAGCAGCACTTTACCTTAGACAAACATGATGCTTGAGTGCCTAAATATGCATTTCACATTAAATCAACTGGAAAATGCTCTGAAAGGTTAGTAAATTAAATATTACCATTACTACAAAATTCCCTTCTACTGAGAAACGCCACTTATACATTCATAGAGTGCGGCTTGCTGCACATTAGACAGTTTACAAAAGACTCATAATTCCCATTATTGTAAAACATGTAAGAAAAATTTAGCCTGGATCCCTGGGATCTCAAATATAGAAAGTATAGAAAATTTAGTTTCCAAACTGTCACTCAACAGTTTGATAGTAAAAGCTGTGTTAAACATGCAGTAACTAACCCTGGTCCTAAAGCATTTATGATTGTAGTAACAATCATTTACGACATGTGTAAAATGCTTTCATGTTCTCGAACATGCTACATCCTGTTGAGGGACAGTATTTTGCCAACACAGATACTGTTTTGGACTCTAAAATACAATATGGCAGGAACTTATGCTGACCTGAGTAAAAACAAAAACATAAGTCTTTTGGGAAAAGTCATCCCAAGTTCATTTTAAAACCTCTTAATTACAATTAGTTATTAACTTTGGGAGTTCCAAGTTTGCATATGTGCAATCTTCTAATAGTGGAAAACTATATTCTTAGCTATTGACATCAACTTTAACAACCTAAATATATCCAAATATATGTAAAAGTCTATAATAAGCATAGTTTCAATTATACCACCAAACTGCAATTTAAATATTTTCCATTTGACTTCAACGTGGCCTTGCTAAAGTCTATTCTCACTTAACAAGAAATTGGTCACACTGAGAAAATCACTGATGCTACCTGCAAACCCACTGAATCCTTCAGAGCTGGACTAGGTCTGCTTCCCCAGAACCTTTTGATTCAAGAAAGAGCAGAGACCAGTAAGCATGGGCTGCGGCCCTGTGCCAGTCGTCAGTGTAAGTGACCCAAGTCAACTGGTATTCACTGGTAGGACTGTGTGTGTCCCTCAGCTTTTGTGGACACGTCAGGCACAAATACTCCAGCTCACCACATCCTTAAAGCATTTTAAAAACCGGTCATGTGTATATACAGTAAACGACCTCAAGACTTCAGCCAAGTGGAGAGGACCAGGCTCAAGTGCTGAACCCTCAGTCAGGATTGTGCTCTAATGCTTCAGGGTGGGGGGTATATTTCAGCCGGAAGCCACCTGGAAGAGGAAAGTAGAGATTTGGAGTTCAGTTATCCAAAGGAATAGTGCTGACCTGAGATCAGTTCACCTTCCCCACATTAACATGACGAATACGACATACTCTAAAGGACACAATGTGGACAGCTAACCATCATGCCTGGATGAGCTTGCTGGACATCTTTATGGAGCTTGCTTTGTGCACAAGTTGGAAGCATATAATGGACCAGGTGTCTTTTTATGCTGTTGCATCCATATTACTCTCTATATTCATAAACTGACCTCCTCATTCAAGTTCCTGTTCACTGTGCAAGGATGTTTTCATTTCTATCCTCATTTTCCATTTAATTTTTTTGTACATCTTGGTAGAGATGTGCTGAAGTGAACACATGGATGACATGAGGAGGTCTGGAAGACCTTCAGCTTCTCCTCGGCCACTCCAGTGGTTCTCGGCCCACCTTACCTTGCTGTGTAGCGTCCATGGGTGGCTGTTTGCAGTCCTGTGCGTAGTGCCCACTGCCTCCACAGTTGTAGCAAGAAATGCTGCCGTTCTTCTTGTTGACTCCGCCGGTGGCGTTTCCAAGGGCGATGCCCGCTCCGCCGCCCGGACCGGGCACCACGGCGCCGCTGTACACGGGCTGGTAGAAGTGGTTGAGGCCAGGCAGCTGCTGCAGTCTGAACGCGGCTGCCTGTGAGCCCAGCACGTGCTCCGGGTGCGACTGGCCGTGCAGGTGGAGCAGAGGTCGGCTAGCAAACGCACTCGGGCCAGCGGGGTAGAACGGCAGCTGGGTGGTGCTGTTGCTCTGCGGCGTGGGGCTGATCTGGCTGACGTAGTTGCTGCTACACATTGAGGTCAGCTGAAAGACCGGGGAGATGTTGAAGACTTGCCGGGGAGCCATCTGGGTGGGGAAGTAGTAGCTGGGGGCGTGGCTACCGCCACAGTTGCCCCGGCACCCGCAGGCGTGGCAGCCCCCGGGCTGCTGGGAGAGGTTGCTGTTGGTGGCGCTGCTGTTAATGTAGCAGCTCCCATCACTCTGTGCGGTGCTGTGAGTGAGAGCAGGGGCGGGGCTGGGGGCAGGGCCTGGGGTGTGGGTGGGCACCGCCGGAGGGGGCACCTGACCGCAGGAAGCCGTGCCCATAGCACATATGGGGGTCATGCCGGTGGAGGGGATGGGTAGGCCGAGCGAGGGTGGCAGGGCGGAGGGCAGCGTCAGGCCCGGGGATTTGCTGTGAGACTCTGCAGGAGTGAGCGAGCTGTGGACTGTGTCTGTGCTGGCGAAGGCTGCAGGCAGGCCTGGGGGGTAAGGAGGGCCACACTGAACAACACTAATGGCCCCTACTGGGGCCTGGTGAGCTCCCAGCACCCCACTCTCTGCCCCGGACTGCCCCCCCGTGACCTTAAACCGCGGCAGGAGAGGCTGCAGAGCAGGACTGCCAGCCGGCTGGAGCCCCAGAACCGACGGGTTAAAAGACTGGACAGCAGATGGGACGTCAGACGGGCATTTCTCTCCATCATCTACAGTCACCGACTGTGTGGGCATGATCACAGGATGTGGCATCATCAACTCGGGGCCCAGCTTGGCATTTAGCCCCTGCGGGGCAGCCCCAGGAGGTAAGGTGTCTGCACGCGTGTGGATTGTGTACGGCGTGGGGTTGCCAAAGTGCAGTGGGGGAAACTCCAGGGCAGGACCTCGAAGAGAGGGCCCAGACTGCTCCACACGGGGGTGAAAGGCATCCACACACCCTCCTGTAACTGGGCAGAAAAGGACAGAGTCTGCAACAGACTTTCTGGAGTCGTCTGATTGGCTGTCTGTATCTATAAGAGGAAGGTGGAGGAAGAGCAAGTTTAGCTTGGGAAGCTGAGCAGTATGTTAGATTTTAGAAGCATATTTCACTCCAGGATCCACTGCTCTGCACATTGTAGCCTACCTCAACACCCACAATCCATCTGGTCAGATCATTATCAAGCACTTTCTGAGCTGCAGCAAGGAAAACTGTGTAGGGTAGCAGCCCCCAAGATGTAAGTCGATAAACCCTTATTTCACACTACAGATCTTCAACTGACCTTTGCCCTTCTCATCGTCACTCTCCAGGCTCTCTCTGCCATCATGGTGGGGGCTGGAGGGGGAGCTGTAGCTCTCCGATGATGTTTCTCCATATGCGTTGTGGCAGGACACAGCATCTGAGCACACAGATGAACAGAAAATGCAGAAGGAAGAAAATTACTGACAAAGAGGAAAATCAAACTGTCTGGTCTATAACTTATGTTTCCATTATGTTTAAATATTTCAAAAACTGTCTCAATATTTGCTGTGTCAATATTCTGCTCCCAACATTTGTTCCTCGTGCTGGGTATTGAGTGTAAAACGTCTCAATAAAGTCATTTTTTCAGAGACATCCTTATTCATCACACTGTGATGAAGGCAGAGGGCCACAGTCCCTCTGCCTTCCAGTTGAAAATCTTTATTTATTACATAGTGAAATGCGTTGAGAACAAAATAACAAAAAATGATCAATGTAAATCAAAATTATTATTCCATAGAGGTCTGGATTTGGAATCATTCTCAAAATCAAAGAGGAAAATCAAATGACAAGCTGATCCAACTTCAGTGGAAATTGCTCAAGACAAGTTAAAATAAGGCTCAGTAGTGTGTGGCCTCCACGTGCCTGTATGACCTCCCTACAACGCCTGGAGGATGCTGCAGGCAGCAGAACGTTCTCCGCGGCGTCTCCAGACTCTGTCACGTGCTCAATGTGAACCTGCGCTCCTCCGTGAAGAGCACAGGGCACCAATGGCGAATCTGCCAATCTTGGTGTTCTCTGGCAAATGCCAATCGCCCTGCATGGTGTTGGGCAGTAAGCACAAGCCCCACTTGTGGACGTTGGGGCCTCATACCACCCTCATGGAGTCTGTTCCTGATAGTTTTAGCAGAAACATGGATATTCGTGGCCTGCTGGAGGTCATTTTGCAGGGCTCTGACACTGCTCCTCCTGTTCGTGTTACTCAAAGGAGGAGGTAGCAGTCCTGCTGCTGGGTTGTTTCCCTCCTACGGCCGCCCCATGGCACCTGGTGTACTGGCCTGTCTCCTGGTATCTGCTCTATACTCTGGACACTGTGCTGACAGACACAGCAAAACTTCTTGCCACAGCTCGCATTGATGTGTCCCGCCTCATGCTACCTCTATGGTGAGAGAACTAACAAAAAGCCAAAGTGACCAAATCATCAGCCAGAAAGGATTAGAACAGAGAAAAGGTCTGTGGTCACCACCTGCAGAACCACTCGTTTTTAGGGGGTGTCTTTCTAATTGCATCTTATGTCTACCTGTTGTCTGTTCCATTAGCACAACAGCAGGTGAAATTGATTCACAATCAGTGTTGCTTCCTAACTGAACAGGTTGGTTTCACAGAAGTGTGGTTGACTTGGAGTTACATTGTGTTGTTTAAGTGTTCCCTTTATTTTTTGAGCAGTGTATATGAAAACTGACATATACTGAAAGTGTAATGGAGATGACTAGCCTGATACAACACTAAACCCCGATATAGTGTTATCAGTAGTTGTGCTCTGGTATGGTGTGATCAATAGTCCTCCTTAACAACCAATAACTCAAAGAATGCCAAAAAGCTGAACATATCTGATTATGTAGTGGTAGCATAGAGGAGAGATCCTAATGGAATGCTAAGACAATACACAAAATCGTATACTAGTAGACAGAAAGAAACAGAATAAAGTGTAAGAATGTAAAGCAAAAGAGGAGCCCTGTTTTTATAAATTGTAAATATTTACAATAGTATAACTGTAAATGTTTACCTTTCCCTTTGGAGGGGCCCAGTAGTGATGGGGGTGACATCACCCCATTGGCAGTGTAAGCTCCTCTTACAGCTCCTCCCTCCCCCTTCATACTGTTTCAAAACACAGAAAGGGGTCCATTACATTTCACACTGTGTTCGCAACTATACTTTTATTCCTTTGGTCTGCATCAAAGCACAAAGATATACCGTTGCACTTTAGTTTGATTTCATTGATGTTTCATAATGACCTTTTCCATCCATATAAGGACATTTTACAAACGCTGTATTAATGTGTTGGTCCGACACTCCAAAAGGACCATTTCAACAATTTAACTGCACTGCACTGGTGTTCTGCTTGATTTCACTATGAATGATATAAAATAAGTAGGTAGCACTTTACTGAAGGGCAATGTTTTGAAGGCTACATGATGCCTACATAAGCACTTCATGACACTTGATAAACACGCATAAACGTTTATACATGCTTCATTCCAACACGCTTCAGCAGTCATAAATCCTGCTTTTGGCAACTATGATATTGTAAGAAAAAAGGTCAACATGCAACAAAATATGGGGGCACCTTCATAGCTTTTTTACCCTTGATAAAATTAGACTAATTTCCCTCGATAAATGGATGCCCTCATTTACAGTAGACCTACTTGTCTGGGGAGGGGGTGTCAGTGTGCAGAATAAATTAATTTTGTATGATATGGTGCCATGAAAAAGCACATGCACTTCTTGCTCCCTTAGTCCCCATAATAATTTTATTGATAATCCATATTGCTTGAGTTCCACGTATATCTGAAACTTAGTGTATAAATAATTCTAATTATACATTTTTAAGATAAAGTGGTTGATGGGTAAAAATGTCACATCTTATTTAATTGATTTAAGATTCAGTCTCCGTAAAACATGCCATACCCCAGCATGGCCTCCGTTTCAAGCAACATTTGCACTTAAGAGCTCAAGAAGAAATGAAGGAACCTAAAAGGTACCCTGCCTTCGCCCGATGATGTTGGGATTGATCGGGATTAATCGGTAAAGATACTGGATGGATTGGAAATTCTGATGATCTGGTTGGACTTACCTATTAGAAATGGCTGTTCTGGCTTTTGCCCTGTAGCTTGAACTCTCTCCATGACCTGTGAGCTGCTTTACGAAAAGGGTTCAACACAACATCTCGCATTAATCTTTAGACCCTTGTGTGATAGCTTCTTAAAGCTTGTTTGAGAATATGCACATGTTCCAGTTCATACTATACACCTAAAGCACACCGCTACAGAGTCAAACACATCAGTAGAAACTAGCAGAGCCCTACACCAGCAGAACACACAAGTGTAAGTTAGCATAACGCAAACGGGTGCGCATCTACTCACGTTAGCGCTCTGGCTACAGCTGGGTTTCGGCATGCAGACCCTTTTCCTCCACTCGCTCTGGTTGTCGTTCCCCGAGGCGGGATCTGGTCTCCGGCCTTCCGCGCTCCACGCGCTGCAGGAGACAGGAGGACGCAAAGCCTCGTCACGCACTCAAACGGGTGTGCAAACAGCAAACACCATTTTAAGTCTCTTACATAGACAACAGCTGAAAGATATATGCAGCAGGGATTTTTCAGTCATTACCTGACAGAAGTGAATTGCAGGGTTAGGATTAAGGAACTGTAGTGAAGTGCAGATAGATGGTTTTAGGGGGTTAGGTTTTTGTTTGTTTAATAACCAACATGAATTGCAGTAGGGGAATTTCAGCATCGCCTGCAGCAACTGTTTTAGAAGTCAATCTATTAAACAATATAAAAATGTTCCCGTTACTAAGTAATCAGAGTATGACCTCTTTGGTTCATATTCTTTCCAATTCATGAAACCATATAAATGATTTTTGGTTAAATGTAAGAAATGTACAATTATAAAATAATATTTCTGGTATTCATTCATTAGCTAGAGACTCTAGTTACAGAGTGCATTTAAATTAGTTACACCAGCATGACCTAGCTACTTATAGGAAATAGCAGTCGCATCATGTGCTGTGATTACTCATCAGTCACGACACATGTATATTAGATTACACATTTCATAGGAGTGCCTTTTTTGTGTTAAGCAAGTTTACTATTTGCTTAACCTATCCACTAAAAGTGGGAAAGTGGGTTTAACCCTAATCTCAAGTTACTCTTTAAGAGATGTTTTTATATCATGAATAGAAAAGCCAAACAAATACATAGGGAAATACAAACACACAGACTCTCTCTCTCTCTCTCTCTCTCTCTCTCTCTCTCTCTCTCTCTATATATATATATATATATATATATATATATATATATATATATATATATATATATATATATATATATATATATATATATATATATATATAAAAAAACATAGGGAAATACATATACACATGAACATACGAAGGTACCGCCCACTTGTGAAAGATTTTCTGCAACTGTTGCATGACAGGATGCAGGACACAACGAAGACTCTGGTCATGCACTGGAGTATTTGGCTAGAATAAAATGTCATCTGGGTATGACTGTACAAATGCTCCTAGGGAGTGGAAACCTTGACTGAGGTTAAGGTTATCGCTTGCCAAATTGTCAGATTCACACCAAACTACTACCTGCTTCAGATAAATATACCATTCTAATTTTAACTGCGTCAAACACTAACATTTTGATGAATACATAACATAACAGCTGGCTATAGCCCCTGGTAACCGAACAGTCGACTTTCTTGGCACTATAGATGCCTCGAGATGAAGGACCATGTGTATAAAGGACTTTAAAAGGTCTTCAAAGGTCAAGTCCCCCTGGACATACAAATCCAGCTAGATAAGTGATCATTACAATTGTGGTGTTAAATGATAATAAAGCAAAATATTTGTGATGTTAGAAGAGAATACGTGAACACTACATTTGCATGGTTAGGAGAGAATACGTGAGCACTACATTTATGTGGTTAGAAAAGAATATGTGAACACTACATGTGTGTGGTTAGGAGAGAATATGTGAATGCTATATTTATGTGACTAAATGAACACTCACTTAAAACTGGGGCTTCTGCTGCCAGGTTTCTTACGATGTCCCTGGGTTAACAGTTTCATATCTGAAATAATAAATTCTTATTATTTTAAAATGTTCAACATACAATGTATCAACTATAGCAACTGCATTCACAACAAGCCTCAGGAATGCTTGTAGATCAGTTTTGCTTTCAGCATCCATACTGATGTGCAGATAATAGAGAACTCAGACATGCAAGCAGACACAAGCCCTGTTAGCATCCAGATCCTAAAGATGAGAGCTTTACAAGCCCTTCATGAACAAGCGTAGTTAAAACAAATTCACTGTGCTTTCTAGTTCATGCTCTCCAGCATTAATACATCAGATGTTCCCAGAAGGTCTTTAAATGCTCCGTATTTTGGAAACGGATACAAACGAAATACAAATACATAGATCCAACTGAAGGAAAATGACAAACTAGTCATTAAAAATCACTGAAGACCGACAAACACACACCTTCCTCTGGACTCGACGGCTCGGAGCACTCCTCACTGTGGGGCGGGCCTGAGGAGATGTGCTTACCTGAAAACAGAAGAGTAGAAAGGCAGACATGAGAAATCTTGATTAAAGTGCAAACAAACAAGTCCAAGAGATTCTCATAGAAAATGATGAAAATGTTCTGCCGCTCTGCCCTGTCAATCATTACTGTAGTGCTGGCCACTGAAATACTGATTATATGGCAAAGGGCTGCAATGTGAGGTTGTAAACGAGTCCCCTAAACACATAGCTAATTTTGTTATCGGCGTACTTATCAGTAATACTCAGTGGACTCAGTTGCTATTCTAGTGTATTTTGATGACTCAAGAGATTCTCAAAAAAAAACAAATAATTTGAATTGTAATAATGCTTTTAACACAATCTGCAACCACGTAACCTTAGAGTTCATCAGTGAAGTTGTAATATACATGGGATATCAGTTTCACAATATTGGCATACTATGGCACAATATTGCCAATATGAGAGTGCGTGACATCACCTGACACACATACACAACAAAAAAAACCCTAATAAATAAATAAAATCACCACACCCTAACAGAACAGCATAATAGGTAGAGGATGAAATATGATCTGCTGGGTTCCAGCTGGAAAATACAACCTCAATCAACACAGGGTTTTCCCCTCTGTGATGACGAGTTAGTTCACCAATGGAGCAGTTGATGGCCGAGTTTAGGCTGATTTAAAACCGGGATGGCATTATTGAGAACACAAGCAGTCACGTCATGCTGACGGGCTTGGTACATTTACGTAAAGATTTGTGATTGTAGAAATTCAGATGCTAGAAGGTAGCATATTTAAGGGTTTAGGTTCTGGTTACATGACCCAAAAATATTGCTAAACACTAATTATTGACAAAGAGGCAGCCCCAATAGATTACCTCACCAATCCCCCCCAACAATCCAGATGCTAATTCAGTTACTCAGATCGTGCTAAAGAGGACACCACAGAAGATATTCCAACTCTTTCAGCATCATCACAACCACCCCTAAGCTGGAAAACAACACACAATCATTCTCAGGGCAAGGTCTGAATTTCATCACAAGGTGATGATGTGTGTTAACTTACAGTAGAGGCTGGGGAATGGTGAGGAGCCGCAGTGGAAGAAGACACATACTTTCCCCTTCTGACGGAAAGCATGGGGTGCTGACAGAAACTTCTCTCTGGCAAGGAAATAGATATCAGCCAGTCATGGTGTTCATTTTTCTTTAGTGGAAGGACAATATATGAGGGGTCGACTAATATCCCCAACTGATTATCAGAGCCAATATTCATAATTTTTTAGATGATCAGAATCAACTTTTCCTTTCTGATAATTTAAGGTATATCTGATGAAACCACAATCAAAAAACAAAAACCCAAACAAAAAACTACCCCTCCACACTTCAGTCCCACCCAGTTATTGGACTGCTTGAAATGTGGATGACACACCAAGATACGCAGGCACACACACACACATGCGTGCACACACACACTTCTGTACTTTGTTTGTAGTGTTTTTTTTCTGAAGCACAAGTACACTCTAGCCAAACAAACAGAGTTGTGCATGCAGCACAAACCCTGCCTTTTTGTTTGGTGAGAGTGCCATTTCTGTGCATAGGATCACATATCACTGCTTCTTTAATAGCTGAATGGGTCTGGAAAATCAGCCCACAGCCCATTTTACCCTAAGCCCAACAGGAATGGGTTTGAGCTACACATAAGCCTTCTCAGTGGCACTTATATTAAAATATCCGTTAATATTTGGTAATCTGGTTTGGTTTCTTGGTATTAATACTTGTTTTTTTTCTATACATGATTTAAATCAAAGCAGCTTCTGTTATGAGGAGCATGTCAGTTCCCCAATACAGAAGAATCGTAAAAACAAAAATGAAGAAAAGTCTAGACGTTGCTCGTGGATTATCTTAATGCTGCCAAGGAAAACTATAGCCTAAGCTTGCAAATTTCTGTTTTAATTATGGATCTAAATTGTAGGATATGTGAAGCATACAAGCAGCAAAAACAGACCCAAAGCGTCCTTTTGCACTTGCTGCAAGCATTACCACTTACCACTGAAAAGAAAAAACAAACAAAAGCAAGCACATTGGTCGACCCCTATGATACAGTACACACTGTCATTTCAGACACTTATAATGGCAGAACTACACTTACTTCAGCATTCTCTCCACTTCTCTGCAGTCATGCTTTTGGCCCTGGCTGAGTAGTTTTAAGATACCCCTCTCAAATGAGTCTGTGGATGCATCCTTTGGAAGCTGAGCAATAGAAACAAGAGGAAGTACAATGTCTTAAAGAATCCAGAACTATAAAACACAAACTGCTTCAACCACCACATTCGACACATTACAAAAAGATTATCCTATGTATCCTATCCCAAATCCTATGTTGAAATTAAGGCCCCAAGATTTGACTGATAACACCAAATACCTCCAGCAGGAATTTTTCCAGTTGAAGATGTGTTTTTGTAATGGAGCTTGTTGACATATCAGACCATTTCACCTAAAAGTAACACATATTAGTTATTATATTAGTACTATGGTTGAACGCTTACACCAACAGAATTTTCAGGTAGTCATAATACATTTTCTCACAGTATTACAATTATCACTTTAAATTTATATAAAGTGTTTATGTTTTCAACTATTTATATAGCACTTTAAACAGCTTCATCTTGACCCAAAGTGCTGCACAGACAATATGCTAAATATAAACAAGCAAACAGTAGGAAAAGTAAATAAATAAATGTTAGTACACCAACATTATAAAGTAATAGAAATAAAAAAAAGATAAAAATAGAGACAATAAACACTAATTAAGCAGGTCTCATGCTGGGTTAAAAGTCAAGGAATAAAAATGGGTTTTAAAAACGGACAGTGACGAGGCCTGTCAAATATAAATCGGGAGGTCGTTCCATAATTTAGCAGCAGCAGTTGAGAAAGCTCGATCCCCTCTGAGCTTCTAAAATGCACGGGCAACCAGTGAAGGGAAGCCAGAATAGGAGTTATGTGCTCCCTCTTACGTGCTCCAGTTAAAAACCTGGCAGCAGCATTCTGTACCAACTGGAGACATTTGAGGCAGGACTGTCTGATTCAAAGATAAAGTGCATTACAGTAATCCAGCCGAGATGTAATGAAGGCGTGGATTACTGTTTCAAAGTGCTCGTGTGCAAAGATTGTCTTGACCTTAACCAGCTGCCTTAGTTGGAAAAAGCTGGACTTTACTACAGCACCAATTTGAATTAAATTAAAACAAAATTAAAACATTGTGATAGAATATTTCTTTGTTTCAGGAGTGAAAAATGAACCATGTACAAAAATGTGCAACGTTTAAAATGTTTGCAAATCTATTCATGTCCGTGTTAACGTCCCACTTCTTTCTCCATTTGGGTCATTGCCACTCATTACCAAGGACGTTCACATCGTATTTGACATTACAGTGCAGCAATCTACATTTGAATCTTATGTTGACTGTTGACCAGATCTGATTTATATTCACACAAATACAACCCAGTACCTCAAAATTGTATTCCCGTTCAGTCTTGCCCAATGAGATGCCCTTCAACACAATCTTCTCAATGTGGACTGCTGAAATGTTAAAAACAGGACTGAAAATCATTCCAAATCAATGAACATTAAAACATTTACTTACAGGCTTACACAGGACATTAAAATATAAAAAAAATATATTAAAATATAGCAATACTTCATCAGTGTGTTGACAATGTTTAATGAGTCAAAAATAAATGGCTGTATTCTCAGCATGAGCCTTACTGTCTCTCTCGGTTTTTCTGCTATGATGGGCAGGGGTGAGGTGGGGAGACTGTGTCGTCTCATTCTCACAAACCTCTGCACTAGCAAAGGGGCACTCTGGCTTCTGTTGCCTGTTCTGAGATAACAAAAGAGAAGTGTTAATGTATGCTTTCAACACGTATGTATTTATTACCAAATACATAAAGGTATAATATATCCTTTTGTGTTTGAAAGTTTAATTGCCGTCATTCAGAAAAATGTCTCTTTCAGAATCAGACCGTATTTATAACCCATCAGCAGAAATAAAATGTTTTACTAGAAAAAAGTACATAAACATACATAAAAGTACATAAACAAGATTTGTAATCTCTGTTCAAGTAAGATTTCAAGAGGAGGTTTGATACCAAAAATAAAAATCTCTCAACTAAAGTCCTGCTACACCATTTGAAAATATGATATCCCACCCTGTATGCAGAATACAGCAGAAATTACAGAAGCAAAAAGGATGGATCCTGCTAACACACTGCTGCTGTTTTTTTAACTGGAGCACTTTAATTGACTGGAAAAATGTTGCCTTCTCTGATGAATTCTGGTTTGTGCTGCATAAAGTGAGTGCATGGTGGCTTATATGCTGCCAAGTGCATGAGAACTGCCTCCAAGAGAGAACAGTGGGCCAAACACAGGGTGGTGGCACATCTGTGGGATGATTTCCTTGCATGATTACACGGCAATGGGTACATGGCGGCCCTAGATGATCATGCACACCTGTATATGTCGACATTCTTCCTTCCATGGCCTGCTAACTCGTCCAATGTCAATTCATGGAGCGCATACAACATCAGGATCACCAGGTTCACCAAGCTGACCCACAACCCCACATTCTGAGGGACCTTGGTGCTCTGCTGCAGTTGAAATGGGCACAAGATATCTCCCATCACCTAATACAGTCCATGCCGCAACATCTCAGTATCCTTAGCCTCTCTTGGAGAGGATTCCACTGCAGGGGTTCAGAACAGCCTATGCAAAACAGTAGCAGGGAGAGGTCATCTCCTTGGCTTGAAGTTGGCCTCTAGGGTTATCATCGTGTTCTTCAGCCCCATCGTGTTCTTTATGAAGGCACTTAATGTCCGGTTTGTGTTATACAGGCTCAAGCATTCCAGGATCCGTGTGGAACACTGAATCATAGGCCTTCTTGTAGTCAATCCAGGTGGTGCACAGCTTGGACTGTCTGGTCTTACGGTCTCAAGTGACAAGTTATCCACTTGCCAATGCCTTTCATGTCTCAGCACATTAACTGAGCCATGTGCTTACTCATCTTAGCCGCAACTATGCCTGACAGGACCTTCCATGTTGTGCAGAAGTAGGCTGGATGAAACTGCCCTTTGTGGGTTATGGAGTTCTAGCTTCTTCATCCAGTAGGCGTGGACCCTATCACGACTGGGAGGTATTCAGCTCTTCATACTTCAGACCCTTTTTTAGACATCTGATAGTGTGATGATTACTAGATCCTTTTCAGGGAGGTTGCTATGGTCTGCTTTCAGGTACAGCAACCACAAGGCATTGTTGTGTGATGCCTCCTTCTCCCATATGCTCTCCCAGTATTGTACAGTCTCCAGCTTGTGTGGGTGTGTTCTCATGCTATTACCCTGCCATTACCCTTGTAAATGTGCATTTAGGAATTATTGGCAGGAAAAAAAGCAAATTAAGTCATGTTTCCATCCTCCATGTTTATGTGAAGATACTTTAGATGGTATAGGTTACTGTTATTATGGGTATCATTGAAACAGCTATTAAGTAACAGTTAAATTACAGCTTGATCAGTCATTGTTCATTCAAAAACCATCTTCCATCACTAATAACTACATTTTTGCTTTAGCGTTGTCAAAATTCACAAAATGCTGGTGGATGGAAAACCCACCATTGTCACATTTAAGAGTAAAACAGTCATTCCAGTCCAAATTTGCATGTGCTCTAGTTCTCTTGTTTTCTTCAAGTATTTTCCTGTACTTGGCAGCATTTATCCATGCCTAGCATGCCTCACTCATTACCAGTCTAGGGTTAGTATGCCTCACTCATTACCAGTCTCCCTGTACCTGCTGCTAAAAAGCAGCCCCCTTGCGTGATGCAGCAACCACCATGTTTCATCATAGGGACAGTATTAGTTAGGCAGTGCTTAATTGTGGCCAGACATAGTGGGTGCTGTTCTGCTAAAAGAAATCAAAGTTCATTTCATCAAAACATTCTTCTGTTAAATAATTAATAATCACAGAAATGATTAAATTCTGTAACATTCAATGCTATAAATATTATGAATCTGTATTGTGGGTAAGAGAATCAAATTACACATGCTAATTTGACTCAGATGGGTGACAAACGCAAGCCAGCTGCTTCAAGCAACAAGAAGACAGTGACCTAGCTAGCATGACAATGCCAAGTACATAGATTCTCTCACGTCCATGACGTGTGGGCATATTTTATGTACATTGCGGATGACAGGCATGACAAAACCAATATGAAAACGGTGTTCCTCCACTGTAAAACAGACATTTGGCTAAAAAGCACCGTGACTTCTACAAACGGCTAAAAGGTCAACAGACTAGCAAAGTTAAAACCTACACCTGTGAGCTTTAAGTGATTAGTTAAATGTACTTTTGAGAATTTGACTATTTTTTCAAAAGGGATAAGCTAAATACTTTTCTTGCCATGTGAACTCATGATGTTCTCATCTAGCATGTAGTCTACTTAAATCACCAAACATTATGTGGGATAAGTGGTAAAACATTTTTGTTTAAAACAGCAATGGGAGTAAAACTTAACCTCAAATTAAAAACCTCTCTCTGTTTTTTTCACTCAGAACTCAAGATATTCCAGTCAGGCTACCATTGCATATGCTAGACAGATCCACAAAATAGGGCAAAGACTCCAAAGAAACCCAAAGAATTAACAGAGCTCCAGCTGTGCACATCTGTCTGGACCAAGTGCCTCTATACGGCTGACATAACTGGATACAGAAATATGATATAGCAGTTAAAACAAAGTATGATGGGCCTGGTAGAAATTACTTCATGTATATAAAATTACCAAAACGACATGAAAACAAAAAGTTGCAACTCATTCAACTCTGCCACCTACCTGGATCAAACGGTCACTAAGGAGGCTTTACAAATGAGCTGTGACAAAAGTGTTGGAGGGCTTAAACTAAAATCTACATTTTTGTCCTAAATGTTCAAATTCAGTTTGCAGAAAAAAAAACCCTGACAAAGACAAACAAACAAAAAAATATATCAGGAGTATAAACGCTAGTTGCAGGATAAGCTTGGTTGCCTAACGGTAGTCCAGAAGCATCATGCATCCAGTGGGGTGCCGACCTTACTGAGTGGACCTACATGGGCATGTTTACTGTGAGTAAATGACCAAGTAAATGTATGCGTTTCGAACATTTTACTTGGTATATTAAAATAGGATCTCATCTGGTGATGATGGGGATGCATTTAATTGAAAGTGTAAACATGTTACATCAAGGTGAAAACAGGCCCCTAGACACATCTTAAAGATAAATCGAGCAAACAGAATGGACATGACCACAATTTGCAAACCATGTGAACACTTTCGTGGTTTCAGTTCTTGAAAAACGTTTTCATTTAGACATTGTGGATGATTTAAATTTAAATTGATGGGTAATGACAATGTGCTGCTACTTCCTTCCAGCTGGTTTACATCCTTTGGATGTTGGATTTTGGATGGAGTACTCATTGCTTTGTTAGGGGAGTCTTGATGTCAGCAGCTTGCAGATTTTCCTTTGGCCTGCTTATTGTGTCTACTGGGTATTTGATTACTGGCAAGCCATACACTTGTATGGCTTTGACCTAATTATTCACACTGAGCTGGCTCTTCATGCCTTATCCTATGGAAGTACTTGGATGTTGCCGTCCTTCTCGTTTCTGCCTCATGGTTCCCATGTGAATCCCCAGGTATTTGTAGTTGTACTACTGTGTTGTATGGCTTGGTGGTGTTTCAGTTCACTCTGTCCACTACACACTGGCATTCCTAAATTCTTGGGTTCTGGCATTTCTGGTGCAACAGAGGTGGTTGCTATATTTGACATTTCCACTGTATTCTTCCATTTGAAGTTGTGATAGGAGGCTTCATTTGATGACGTTTGAGAACTGAGTAATTAGTTGCTCGTTTGTGAATGTTGAGGGAGGCACTATAATCCCATAGATCTCTCTTGCACCCTATTTCTTCATTTAGCTTGGTGTTGGAGTACTAACTCCATTCTAATAGATGCATGGCTAGTATATATAATTGCAAAAAAACCTCTTGACTGCAAAGATAAAGCAATAAAAAATATTCTATGAACTTCCCAAAAGTAGGAAATGTTAAATCCAAGTCATACAGTAGGACCTAAAATGCATTTCAGTATTTAAACTCCCATCTCTCTCCAAATCTAGACATTAGCTGACAAAATGTGAACAGTTCCTTTGAGGTTTTTCTCCATGCAGCCCTGCACTGTATTTAAACATTTCCATAATCCAAACATACTTGATGAATTTGTTTTTACAAGATCTTTAGTTTTAAATCAGCTTGTTACAGCAGGTGAAGGAATTAGGCCTAATAGGTAAACATTAAAATGATGGCACTCCAATTGTAAACACTAACCTAGCTATATATTAATACTACTACTACTAATAATAGAAATGTTATAAAGCTAACATTTATCCAAATCTAAATGAATCATTCAGGTATCCAATAAAGATAAAAACACAAACTACTGACCACAGAATACTTGTCATATCATGCTATTATTTCAATAGTTAGGCTAACAGACCCAAAATTAAAAGATAACAAAAATGTGAACAATTACAATAGGGTTCCCACACCATTGGTGAAAGACAGACCTTTTGATCCCTTAGAAATTGCTGTGTGACAGTAGCAGGACAAATGAGTGCACACAGACTTACATATATTGTCAAGGCAGAACAAAAAAGCTGCATAAATACAGCAGGAGAAAAATAACTGTGTGTGTATATATATACACACACAAGTGAAATGATGTAGTTTAAGCATTTTTAAGTATTTTTAAATATGATTCTGATTAGGAGCAGGGTTTGCAGAGTGGGAAAGTGTCATGTATAAAAAATGCACCATTACAGTTTAGGCTGAGATGTATTACAGTGCATTTTGACAGAGTGTGAAGTGGTTCAGCAAATTTCGGACAGTATGACATCAGTGCCATCTCTGCGGCACTCACAGTAAAAGTCTACCGCTGAATGTGCTTCTAATTATATAAAAAAGTGTCAATCTAAGAATGTTCTGGGTCATTATAGTATTGTAAGATAGTCAGCGGTGAATCTAAAGACTACTTCCCACAATTCCCCTTTTTGTTTACAACAAAGTCTATTGAATAATTTAGCCATATATCCATTTCAGGTTTCCTAAAATACTAGCTGACACGACAGCCAGTGACAACTAATGAGCTTGCTTAAATCTTTAAATAGCTAGCTGATTTGTTTATTTAGCTTGAAGGCTTATTAATGAAACAATATTTACCCGTTACTCTATTGGCTAACTAGCTTAATGTTGTCGCCGAGCTGTTATCATAGTTTGTCAACGACTAACAAACTCGTTACAGATAAAGTACCTAATGAGAACGGAGGTTGACTACCTAACGGAGGTTGACTACCTAACTTTGGTAGTTAGCCTTCTGTAGCGTCAACAAAGCTTGTTAGCTTTAGCCAGCCCCGCCGCTATCGAGCTAATGCTAGCAGTAGACGGGGAAACGCCACAGTTGGACAAGTAATACACATTTGTGCATCGGTTATAAACTAATCCCGACGTTACAGAAATTAGTTCGCCAACTAGCTAGTTTTGGCGATAGCTATTTAAACCTGGAATAAGAAAGCAGCTGGCTAATAACATAATTATGTATGTAAACTGAAATAAACTATTTTGCAAATGATCAGAGGTGCTGGTGCTGGCTGCTAGGAAGGCAGCTAGCTGTTTAGCTAACTAGCCAGTACAGCTAATTTCATACAAACCCATTATGGATCGTATAGAAGCTTCTAAAGCTCTCTCACCTGGGGAGGGACACTCTCACCTGGGCAGGGACGTTGTTTCGGGTGTAGTGAGGACTGCTCTGTTCCTCGCTGAGCGCCACCAAGAGTTTTTCGAGTTGAATTCGTAGTTTGTCCCGCTGATGGAAAAGAAAGGCAGGGTGAAGTGTTGCCATAGTGAAAAGGACCGCTAACTGCTCCAAGAACCCAGAGCGCGACTCAACCAACGGATCGAAAACGCGGTTGTGCATCCCGTCTCCATCCGAACCCCCAGACAGTGAACGAAACGGACCAAAGGCTGAGTCTGGTCGGGAAGACACCAGAAGGGCGGGATCCACATGGCTCAATATCCGAAATAAAACCCCAGCACATTCCCTGTTATCAGATCCCAGAAGAGACAGACAAACTAGTAGCTTAGATCTCGTCACTGGGTCGATTACATCCGTCAAAAGACCCAGTTCACCGGGAGAATTCGCTCTTATTTCAAAGTCTCTCAGAACGTGGAAATCTTTTCGGGCCAGGTCTTCGAGACAGGAACCTACGAAGCGCAGTTCTAAGGGCTGGCACATATGAAGCAATCCGTATATGAATTCAATGCGGTTAGCAGGCTTCATATGTAACCCAAACCACTCATAAACAGTCTCTTTAGTCAAAAAGGGAAGTCCAAGCTCCTCAGTAGTTCTCTGAAGTCGGTAGGTGGCTGCATTAAAGCCCGGTTCCGAACGGAGCTCCGGTTGTTCCTCCTCGGCCGTACCGTCTCCCTCCGCCTTTTTTATGGGTAACTGCATTTTTAACATTATCAGCTTTACGGTAATGCCAATAATTAAGGCTGCATTGCTTAGTACGTCAGCTCGTCGTTGAATGACAGTAATGGCAAAATATTAACGTTAAACAGATGTTCTCGAATTATTAAAATGACACTCGACTGTAAAGCTCTACATCTCGCCTGTTAGCCACCCTGCTCCACTCTGCTTTGCTGTGTTAAAAAAGTGCTGTCAATCATTAACAAACTCCTCCCCCATCCCCAAACCCCTCCCCTGTCCCGGAACGTGCTGGGTCCTAAGAATCGAAACTTAGCTCACAGCCCATTTATAAGGAAACCACTGTTCAGCTAAGAAAGAGTGATGTAAACAAAGAAAGAAACATGTACAATAATTAAGCACGTATTGTAAATTTGGTAGGCTAAGTATATATAATACATTTAAACTTCAATTTCTTAGTTAATGCAAGCAGTTATTGAATTAAATTTGGCCAAAAATGTGCCAAAGGGGGAATGACCCAAAACTGGGGAAGTGCGTGTGTGCTTGCGTGTGTGCGTGTGTGTATTTGCTCAGGTGACTCAACAAAGTCCAGTTTTCTGGGCATGAGTTTGGAGAGGGCAATTTGCTGTTGTATGTCTTTTGAGAGTTTTTATGGGAATATATATAATGTTCATGGACAAATAAATGACAAGTGTCCTTATGAACATCTCAGAAAATAGCCTGTGCATATATCAGATAAATATATAAAGAAAAATAAAATAACCATTTTAACTCCATTGTTTCTTTGGCATAGACAATACATGCATTATACAAGACTGATAGTCTGACGTGCGACATTTGTGTGTCAGTGCTACTTTTCCCTTCTCTGATTCACACGTAGTTCCTACTCTGCCCCTTAAGTTACTATTGTTTGCATTTCACAAAGAAAGAATAAATGAGGGAAACCACAGGAGCTATTGGGGCTTTTAATCAACTGTGTTAGGCTCCTGTGTGTTGAAAAGCTTCTCATTTTGTGATTATTTTTATCTTTTTTTCTGCATTACTTTGTAACATGATACTTTTGGAAACTCAACCCTGATCTAATTTTATATATGCAACATGATCACTTTGAGACATATTTGGTAACTTGACCCATGTCTCATCTTATATATGCAACATCTAAAATTTAAGCATGGATAATCTTGGATAATCTGTTTGAGATTTTGTGTTTCATTCTTCTTTGTATTCAATTTAATCTGACAAAGGTTATTGACAAAACCTTTCTTACATCGTCTCTTGAAATTTTTCATTTTTGGTTAATTTATTAACATTTTGTATACTAATAGAAATCTGGGAAGTCTTTTATAAGTTTTTAACTTCCTGTTCCCTGTAATTGGATGTTTAGACTGCTCTGTGTGTGTGAAGAAGCACCGGAAATACATTATCCTTCTGACACCCTTCACATCAACATCCGCAAAACACACATAAGAAATCTTCTTTGACTGTTTTTTTTTGTTAGATGTGAAAGACCGCCTGGTTTTATTTATTTTGTTTGCTTTATTGATTTATTGGTCCTATTTCCTCGCAAATAAACGTTGTATTTAACGACTTGTATTTTGAAATAGAAATTTGTGAAGCACAAACATGGCAGCAGACAGCGAAAGCAGCCGAGCCTGCGGTTGAAGTTTATAGATGTTTATGAAGTTTAAGAGTTGTCGATAATGAAACTCTTTCACCATATTCTCTTACTTGAAACTACAAATGCAGATCGTGTGATCCGAGCTAGCTAGCTCTATTTTTCCCAGATTCCCCGTCGTTTTGATTCATGCTACTGACATGATTTTATGGAAACTAATGAATTTTAGGGCTCTACACAGCGTTGCATTTGTTGTACGAATCGTCTTTGTTGGCTTTGGGATCCACCAAGACGCAGCCGCTGTGGTCAAATACACCGACGTTGACTACCATGTGTTCACAGATGCATCCAGATTTGTAACACAGGTGAGGTGTCAAATTAACTAACAGGCAAGTAAGTGTGTTTATACTAGCTAGATGGTCGCATTGTAGCTGTTAACTAAATTTACTTTCGATGTGGAATTGATCATTATTGAACTATAGATAACCAACCGTAACTAGTGGTTTTACGTATTAGTTATTCATGTTATTTTTCCATCCCATCCAGTTGTACATATACTGTATTGTACATGTATTGTACAAATGGTAAGAAGAAATTGTTTGTTCTGAACTATATGTCCATAGGGTGAGTCTCCATACAAGAGATCCACGTACCGCTACACTCCACTCGTGGCTTGGATGCTGACACCAAACCTCTATATGACCCCCCACTTCGGGAAGCTGCTGTTCATCACCTGTGATGTGCTCTGTGGTGTCGTTCTCCACCGCCTCCTGACTCTTCGAGGTTCATCGAGTGAGGCAGCCTGTTGTTTCTCTGCTGTTTGGCTGCTCAACCCCTTGACGATTGGTGTGTCCACGCGTGGCAATGCTGAAGCACTGCTGTCCCTTCTGGTCCTCTCCACCCTCCTGTGTTTAGAACTGAACAGACATTTAACAGCAGCAGTTCTCTATGGCCTGTCTGTTCATATGAAAATTTACCCGGTAACATATGGCTTTGCCATTGCCCTCTCCATATCCACTCAGGGGCTGTTAGGAGGGCAACGCACAGGTTTCTTCAGGATATTTCGAGGACTTTTCAATAAGGAACTGTTGCAGTTTTCTTCTGTATCAGGAATTGTGTTTTTTGGACTGACTTTGGCCTTTTACTTCATGTAAGTCCAAATGAAGGGAAAACATGACAAAATCTATGTGTTCATAATGTGTTCTCAAAGCAAAATACATAAGTCAGTGTGTGTTAGATTGTGATAGGCCTTGAATGTAGAGAAACAGTATGAGCTGTTCATACTCTTGGTCTATGACCTGATTAGTACTTTAGATAATCTAAATAAATCTGAATGACAGAAGTTTGTTTCTACACAACTACAACTCATTGTAGGGTTATTACCTTTTATGTATCTGAAAAATGAAACAAATCCCATGTGCCAAAAGCAAAACGATATTTATCGCAAAAATGTCATTCAGTTTTAAATGACTGTAAATTTGTTGTGGTTTGTTCCACCTTTTACTTTAGCTTAATCTTTTCCATCTCTCTTTTAATTCCTCAGGTATGGCTGGGATTTCCTCCATGAAACATACCTCTACCACTTAACCAGACGGGACATTCGACACAATTTCTCCCCCTACTTTTACATGTTGTATTTGATGGCAGAGAGCGAATGGAGTTTGGTTCTGGGCTTGGTGGCCTTCCTCCCACAGGCTATGCTCATCTTCCTCACCTCGCTGGCCTTCCACACTGACCTTCCACTCTGCTGCTTCCTCAACACGGCCATCTTCGTCAGTTTCAACAAAGTCTGCACCTCGCAGGTAACCTTGATCTGGGATCTACATGAGTTAGCTATAAGGTGTTGTAGATGTTTTGGTGTTCCTTTTATATATTCAAAACAGTTCCCTCTGAACATTAAACACAAGCGCATTGATTTAACCAGCCATAGTTCTGGTATGTTCAAGATATGAACTCAGGGACTTTTGTCAGCAAGCTGTTTTGCATTTTTTTGTAGTACTTCCTCAAAAGAACGGTATGGGGTTGTTAAAGGTTAAGGTACAAGACTGAAGGAAAACATATTTGGTGCAAATGAGGCTATAGGATAAAAGGTAGGGTCATATAATGGTCTGCAATTTTTTACATTTTGATGATGTAATTATCATGATATGCCTTGTTCATATGATTTTAGCACGATAGCTGAGGGCTTCTATGTTGTAGCATCATCTTTCAGCTCAATGTGTTAATCTCCAAACTGTTACCCTGTACAACTAGAGACTTGTTTAGCACAAATGTTCCATGGCCATAAAGTGGTCCCAGCCAAACAGTGGTGGTAGTGCCGTGTTTCTTCTCTTCGGATGCAGTATTTCCTGTGGTACCTGTGTTTGCTGCCCTTGGTGCTGCCACACTTGAGCCTGACCGTGAAACAGGGGCTTGTGCTCCTCCTGCTGTGGTTTGCTGGCCAGGTAGGAATTCACCTGTTGAATGTTTTCTAATGGATTATTGGCATAAAAATGATAGATCAAATCCACTCCGCACTAAGACTGGCTCATTAGTGGTTTAGTCCTGCTTCCTATAAATCTGCTTGGGACAATATTAGTTATCAAAAACACCATATACATGTAGTGGAGCTGAAATTATGAGATCTTACAGAGCACGTACTACTAAACTTTTAACCAATTTCATGCATGCAAAGGCAATAATAATACACAAACAAGTTGGGCATTAAATCTGAACTGATTATTTACTTGATCAGATAACAGACCCCTGAATAATAATACACCTAACAGACACTTACATCATTTCCATTTTATTTTATATATATATATATATATAACCTTTATTTCACCAGGCAAGTCATTATGAACAAATTTCGTATTTACAATAACAGCCTGACAAAAGGCAAAGCCTTTTCAACTTGTTTTCACTTAATATGCTCAGTCGTCCAAATACTCTTCAGTTAGTTCACTGCTATTAATGACAAACAGAAGGGAACTTGGTTAACTTTGCTTTAAACCTGGTTTATGTTTGTGTGGTGTATTTTGTACACTTTGTCTGGTGATTTTTGCTGTTATACATTCTTTCTTTTTTCTTTCTTTCTTTTAGGGTTTGTGGTTGGCACCCGCTTACTACTTAGAGTTTGAAGGACGCAACACTTTTTTGTTTATATGGCTTGCTGGCCTGTTGTTTCTTATAATCAATTCGATTGTAATGGTCCAGATTGTCTCCCACTATAAACCAGAGGCAGTCCAGCGAAAAAAGAAAATTGAATAAAACAAAACCTTAAGATTAATACATTTGTACATACCAAGAGCCATTTTTTAAATGTGTGTGCATGTATGTGAGTGACAATGTGTGTGTGGGGGGAGGGTTCACTCTGTTTTTGTGTGTGTGTGTGTGTGTGTGTGTGTGTTTGCACATTTTTTTCTGCTCATCAGTACCACAGAGCTCTTTTAATGCAGCCCCTCGACATGCTGATCTTTCTGGTGCCCAACAGTAGGGTGGTGAGAGCCTGTTTTGAAGATATTCAGTTTTGCTTTAATGCAGGTGAATATACCACATCTTGGCAGCATCTGTAAATGGGTGTAATGGCTGTGCAAGTTTGTCATTGGCATTACCACGGTTACGGATGTGATGATTAGGGCTGCGGAGTGGGTTCTTAGTGAAGAGAAGTTACAGGATGGCATTTGACTCCCTCCCATGATATGACAGCAAGTTGATTGATGATGCTAAGGAGGCAAGGTTAAAGGTTCATTCTAAAAGCATGTGTATCAGGGGGAAAGCTCTTGCAGTGAGTTCATTCTTTGTGTTGGAGGAATCAAACAGCTTGGGCGGATGGTAGAATATCGCTCGTAATGATATGATCGCATTAACGCTGCAAGTGGCAGAGGGCCTCGCTGGATGGACCATCCATGGTTGCTTAATGTAGAAGTGGTGACACTGAGCATTAATGATGACTGTGGTGCTTGATATGTCCTTATTCACCGGCTAGGCCAGAAGTACGTGGTCGATTAACCGTGTGGAACTGATGGCACATGCATTAACAGTGGCAGTAGTGCTTGATATGTGCCTTTGTCACTGAGGTGGCCGATATTGTATCAGTTGTGGAATAAGGTTATTACAAAGTGGGCTTGGAGGAGGTGGGTCTGGAACACCAAATCTCACAGTTGAGCTTTCGGATGTGTCGTAGGATTAATTCAACAAAATTTGACAGAAAGGAGGTCCTTCCAGCTCTAATGAAGTTCTTACAGCCCCAGTGAAAAGTCTGCAATTTGATGGCCTCCAAGGTGGTTATCTATTGATATAGAAAATATAGTTAATGTGAGGGGGAAGGTTTGCTAGGCCTTTACATAATCCTTAATATTGTGGCACTTATAATGAACATTTGAACATTTATAATTCTATTTAGTCTATTATAGATACAGGCTACAAGCATGACTTTATTAATTGTGTAAAAAATTAATTTGTAAATTTGTAACTGTGAAACCCTTTTAGAAAAGTTAATTGATTCATAATCCTTTAATGTTCATTGTTAGTTAATTCATTTATTTTAGCTCTTGTTAGCTTGCAGTACCTGTATTTTGTCACCAGATGGAAATAAAGCAGCATGAAATGACACTGATGCAGTTTCTATTTCCTCAGATGCCCCCAGTAACAGTAGGGGCAACCGTCATTAATGGGAAAGGAAACAAACAGGAATAGAAACCACTTATTTTCATCTCAAATTATAGAAAAAAGACAAAGATTATTCTGTTTTTTGGAAGCGGAAGACTAATCTGGATCCACTCTGGATAGAGTCAGTCCTCAAACAAACCTGATGTGGCAGTTTTATTGCTGTTTAAACATATGCGTGTGAGGTAGCAGGGAGAACACATTTTCACAATCATTGCCACATTTCTTTGGCTTTTCATTCTTCTCTCAGCGGAGCTTTCAGAAAACACAACACTAAATGTGAGGGTGGTGTTGGCCTTGCAGACTGCAGAGCACAATAGGACACGCACAACTGCTCATGAGTTCCTGAGACTTTTAATTTTTGGTACAAATTTACATTTCTGCTGACTCTCCCTTGGAGAATAATCTGTGTTCTTGGAGAATGGATAGTGTTGTATGGAGTAGTAACTAATACTATTTAGACCTGGTTCAATGGTAACCCACCATGCTCTTTAACCAAAATATTATTTATTTTAAACACTTGATGTACAGTTGGTAGCTTGTCTGTGCCGCTGCACAGTTTGTGTGAGCAGTTCCTGACCACCACATGACCACTGTTGGCTAGATATGTTTGGCTTGCAGACCATTCGCAATATAGCAACCTGTGCTTTATATTCCAATACGTAATATTGAGCTTTATTACATACATTTTTGCACATATGATTAACAAATCATACTAATATTTGTGGCAAGGCAAGTTGATGGTAAGGATGGTTGTAGGGCTTGGAAGAGGGTGGATCTGGGACACCAAATCTTACAGTTGAGCTTTCCGTTTCTGCAGCAAGAAAAAGCCAGAAAGAAACAGCAAGAAAAAGCCAGAACATTAAAGGAAGTCCGAGCACAATAATCCTGAGAAATATATATAGGTGTACTGCAGAAACATATTCTATATCTGTTTGGTATGGGAATGTGAATAGTTCTGGTCAGAAAGCTCTAGACAGAGATGCACATACAGCAGAGTGGATTAAGGGTGCTGCCTTTCCTCATTTAGAATCTCTAAATATGCTGGCCAATAGATACCATCCAGCAAAAGAGAACTTTGTTCTGCTACGCTCTAGGAAACAATGTATGTCCATTTGATTGAGGACGGCAAGACTGTATAATTGTTTTTAATCGAATGCTGTAAAATTTTAAAATGTTTTGAGATAATTAGCAGCCTGCTGTTTGTGTGGGTGTGTGTATTGGAGTTTAATGTGTGTATCTGTTTGACTTTTCATATGTTTCTTGGTGAGCTTCACACTTACTAACTGACTTGTGATACAAATATAAAATAAAGCATAACCTGAACATTTCTGGATATCTTGTTCACACCTTTATTTAAATAGTTGCACTATATCTATCCATCCATTCATCCATCCATCCATGTATCCTGGTCTGGGTCACAGGGGCCGTAGCCTAAGCAAGTTGGCCCAGGTTTCCTTCTCCCCAGCCACCTCTTCCAGCTCTTCTGAAGGGAAACCGAGGTGTTACCAGAACAGCCGAGAGATATAATGTCTCCAGTGTGTCCTGGATCTTCCCCAGGGTCTCCTCCCAGTCAGGCATGCCTTGCCAGGGAGGTGCCCAGAGGGCATCCAGACCAGGTGCCCAAATCACCTCAACTGGCTCCTCTCTACATGGAGGAGCAGGGCTCTACTCCAAGTCTCTCCTGGATGACCAAACTCCTTACCCCATCTCTAAGGGAGAACCTGGACACCCTGCGGAGACTCATTTTGGCAACTTGTATTCATGATCTCATTCTTTCAGTCATTACCCTGAGCTTGCGAACATAGGTGAGAGGTGGAATGTAGATTGACCAGTAAATCGAGAGCTTTGCCTTTTGGCTTAGTTCTCTCTTCACCACAACGGTCGGGTACAGCGTCCGGGACACTGCAACCGCCGCACCGATCCGCCTGTCAACCTCCCGTTCCATCCTTCCCTCACTCATGAACAAGAACCAGAGATACTTGAACTCCTCCACTTGAGGCAAGGACCCACCCCCGACCCAGGGAGGACACTCCACCCTTGTCCGACTGAGTACCATGGTCTCAGTTTTAGAGGTGCTGATTCTCATCCTGGCCGTTTCACACTCGGCAGCAAACTGATCCAGCAAGAGCCAACAGGACCACATCATCTTCAAAAAGGAGACGTGGAATCCGGAGTCCACCAAACCAAACCCCCTCCACCACATACGCAATGTTGCCAAGTGGCACTATATATTTCCTTTGTGTGTTGCAGTAATGGATTGTAAACTTCTAAAAAATCTTTGCCTTGAGTTATGTTACTAAAAATCATGCAACCTTGTTTGAGAAATACTGTTTTTTTTCTTGCTTAATTTATTTTTACAGTTAGGATTATATTCTCAAACTTGATTGGTTAGGTGCATAGGACATGGCCTTCAGTGGATTTGAGCTTTTTAGCGGATGTGGGAGTGTGAAGGTTGTGAAGTTCCTGAGTAGGGGATCTCACAGCTGCTGTACCTCTGAGCATGCTGGGATTGCTCCTGGCAGCAGGTGGCACAGTTCCTCTGGCTCAGAGATGCCTGCTTTTCCCTTAAGATCCGGCCTATCACTCGTTTCTCATGCACACACCTGCTGATTCCTTCTTAAGCCCTTTAGTGGTTTTGGGTCCAGTCATAAACCATGGCATCCATGTTAAATGATCATGTAATCGATCAGGCATGCACACATACTCACACACAGGTTTTAATGGGTAGGTGTTTTAAGCAGGGTGAAGGACTATTCTGCCTAGTCCAAATTGCCATTCTTTCCCACAAATGCAGAATGTGGCCCTCCCAGTTTGTTTAATGTTTAATACAGAACTGCAAGCATTATCTCAGCTGGATTTTAAGAGGTAATTAGACCTAGTGGATAATTAGGAAAATATAGGGTATGTGGCATAAATAAAATTGAAATTGATTAACTTTTTATGCAGATAATTTTTATTGCTGCATTTCAGTTTTCACTAATTAAAAACAGGAAGGATTGCGATCCTGTTGGAGCCTCTGCTTTGTAGTTAGAAAGTGCTCAAGAATGTGACTTGACTGTAATGTAAATAGACTGTAATGGGCGAAGTGCCTTTTAAAATCAGTGCCAGGCCCTCAATAGTTGAAAAAAATTGTGTATAAAAGCAGATATACAATGTAAGAAAGGGGAGATCATTAACAAATGTGCATATTAATTGGACATCACAGTATAGAAATGTACCACTCTTAGTGCAAGTTTAATAAGAATTTCTTAATGAATGCATAAAACACAGTAGTTTTACATAAAAAGAGAAATTGCCATAACCCAATTGGTTAAATCTGTGTTCTAGTCAGTGGGTGGGGTTATTTGGTTAGTTGAGAAAATTATTGTGATGATATATATGGTAATACATATGAAAATAGCATTAATGACTGGAAAGAGAATAAGTCATGACCAGGCATTACTGACGTCATTTTATTTAACCCTTTGTTTACCCTTTGTTTATATAGTTTATATACACTGGGCTATGGACTTGTCTGTCCAAAGTTTACATCCAATATCAGAATATTAAATAATAAACATTATAAAAATGCATTTAGTACCTTTTAAATTGACCTGAAATATAATTTATGCCTGAAATTTTTAAAAGTGAATATGTGACAGATGGTAACTGAATTAAATGTATAGCGTATAATTTGACATTTGTATGTACACTGTCATGTTTCAAGAACCAAATGAGTCAGGCATATAAAACACTTACAGACACAATGTGAGATTCAGAGAAATAGTTCATATTAATCTATCAAAAGTGCATACAAAAAGATCAAATGCTTTCATTAAGAGATCACTGAGTGCTTTACTGCGAAATAAGAAAATAAGCCTTCAACCTGAGCCATGTCCTGAAATGTAAAGAACCTGTGCGTCCATATGTCTCTGAATGCTTTTCTGTGTCAGCTGGCATACTGGGAAAAACTGCATGTAATGTAGATTTAGGATGGGTTATAAATATTGCATGCAATTATGGTATACAGAAGTGAACTCAAAATCATTTGCTAATGACTTTCATTATCAAATGGTGATGTTCTAGAACTTTTGTTTAAGCCAACTATTTAAGTCCAACTGTCGATGCAAAGAAATAATAGCTGTCAGTTTGACCGGCATCATCTCGTAGTGTCCTGCAGGTGTCCCTCTATTGCATGAAGATGTATGGATTAACTTTGGACTGCCCAGCGTTCATGATGCAGTTTGGTGTGATGTTCCTGTCCAACCTCAGCTGGTTCTGTTGGCTGTCGGGCCAGGGGGGTGAATCCATTGGCTCGCGCTTGATTGAATGCAGGAGGCCCTGCCTTTTGAACTCATAGCTGAGCTTGTAATCCTGCTGCATGTAGGCCTTGAGTTCTCCTGGCCCTCCAGCATAGTTCTCCATGCAGCTGGGGGTTTGGCCACTGCTCACTGGGTCCGGGTGCCCCGGGCGCTGAGGGGGAGTTTCTGCATCTTTATCCAGGATGCACTTCAGTGGCCGTGTGGCTATGGCGCAGGTGTTCTGGTAGTGGCTGCTGTAAGATAGGCCGTTGCTCCCCCTGACCCTCAGGCACGGCGGGAGCTGCTCGTAGAAGCCACCTTCCGCCTTCAGCTGTGGGCCGCTTTCATACGAGTCCGGGTAGCGCTCACGCCCTGCCCAAGGCTGGCCATACATGTCGCAGCCGTTTTCGGAGTCAGAGTCCTGCTCTACCTTGATTGGCTGCTCAGCTATTAGACGTTCATCGTAGCCTTGCATGTGGCCATCGTAGCATCCATTTTCGCTCTTGATGCCCTCCATGTAATTTCCTTCCATTTCTCCGGGATGTGGAAGACCTCCATAAAGCTTTGGAACACACAGCTCTGCTCTGCTGCTGTGATAAACAGGAGACATTCTGTAGGGTTTCCCGTACTGGCTGCCTGTTCTCCCGGCAGGCAGCAGTCGGATTCCGTGACCTGGGCGGACAGGCCCGCAAGAAGCTCTCAAAGGCCACATGGTCTCACCATGGGGACCTTTCTGGCCACCAGCAGGGGATTTGTAGAAGCTGAGTGTCTCCTCCTGGCTGTAGTTAAGTGGTTCCTCCTGACTATAGTAGTCCTCATTCTTGTACTTGAAGCTGTCTTTGGAAAGTGCTGCCCAGGGACTGTGGAGGCGTGAGCTTCCAACAGGCGTGGAGCAGTTCAGGAACGCTGGGTCTCCCCCTTCGCTCACCACTGACTGCCGCCTTAAAGTCCCCTCTCTGTCACTGCAGGGAAACAAATACCACACAGAAAGCCCCCACACAAGATACACACACACACACACACAAACACACTGAATTTCTTGGAAGAAATAGAAGCAAATAAAAGAATGCATTCAAATGTTAAACCTTCTAAGACATCTCTATATGAGACCTCTTGGACAACATTTTTTGTGGGAAACACATTCACGCTTGTAATTTGACATTTCTCTGGAATTATCAGTTTTCAAAGTCCAAACTATAAAACAGCTGAAGGTATTGAGTCTTACCTGTGATCTAAGGCTGGAATCATGTTATGGGCCATGGTCTTGTGTTTGCCCCGTGGCATCACACTCTTCATCTTCATCTCTGTGATGGAGGGCAGGAGGAGAGGCACAGCCATACAGAACAGAGCGAGCTGTGAGGGAAGCGTCGCCCCCGATGCCGTCTTCTTCTTCTGACCATGCAGGAACTTCAAACGCCCTTGGATTTGCATTGTCTTAAAAACAAAGCATAATGATTCTGCTGGGTTAAAAATGAAGGATAAGGATTCTGCTGTCCCTTTATGACCACACTGTGCCCATGTTCTGATGGTTACTTTGAGCAGGGTAACACGCCATGTCATAAAGCGCGAATCATCTCAGACTGGTTTCTTGAATACAACAATGAGTTCACTGTACTCGAATGGCCTCCACAGTCACCTGGTCTCAATCCAATAGAGCACCTTTAGGATGTGGTGCAACAGGAGATTCGCATCATGGACAAAGGATTAAGGCAGTTCTGAAGGCAAAAGGAGGTCCAACCCGGTACTAGCAAGGTGTACCTAATAAAGTGGCCGGCCGATTTTCAAAAAAACTTTACATGTCATTCTACAGATTTTTTTCAGACTATCCCTGAGAGTCCCATTGGTATTTCACCAGTCAAAGTTAGGTGAAAAATGGCTCAGAGCTTCACAGACCATCACTTACAAGGAATCCGGAGGTGCTGTCGAGGAGGCAGCGAACTCTCGAGATGAAACAACGATTAAGGAAAGAACAAAACTCTGATGGAACGCCACCTGCCTCCTGGGAGTGGAATAGGCTGCTGACCACAATATCTTCCCCTGTGAAACATACACATGAGTGGTAAAGAGCATTACAGTGCAGTATGTAAAGGGTGAGTGTATGTGTGTGTGTGTGTGTGTGTGTGTGTGTGTGTATATATATATATATATATATATATATATATATATATATATATATATATATATATATATATATATATATATATATATATGGTTAGTTGTTAGCCAGGCATTCCTCTCATAGTATGTCTTACAGAAACTACGTAGCTACTTTAGTTTTTCCTTTTTGGTTAACATTTATAGATTTGGCTGACCTCACTGAACTGTATAGTCTCAGTGTCTGACTCACTAGTATTTGCCATTTGTAAAGTAACCTATTAGAATAGACTTAAATATGTTCATATTATTTTTTCCATCCACTTTTTTGTTGCTCCTTCTCTGAAGGGTTGACAGCACCACTGACAAGCAATATTACTGGGAATCATCTACAGGTGTAGTCCCAGTGCCAGGTAGAAAACAGAAGGGCACAGCAAAGTTAATAAAAATGAGGTCAATGTTACACGTATTATGAAGATGTTCACACTATGTGCAATGGGCATAATACATCTCTTTTGTGATGCCTGTGAACTCGCAAAAAAGAATTACACAATACAGTGCAAATTAGTAGTTCTTATGTTATTTTAAAATGAAGTCTTCAATGCTGTTGAATCATAACCCACCTGTTCCTGTGGCAAGGTGCTGCTCCGAGCCCTGCTGGGACGGGTTCATGGCCCAGTGTAACTGCCTTCTAAACTCCTGCCTGTCATCTACATGAATGTAGTCAAAGATATTCTGGTGCATCACATCAGTCTAGAGAGAGAGAGAGAGAGAGAGAGAGAGAGAGAGAGAGAGAGAGAGAGAGAGAGAGAGAGAGAGAGAGGAGTGACTTGATATGCACTGGCTGTTGTTGAAAGAGATCTTTTCATTATGTTTGTGAACACTTGGTGCCTGTGCTACTTCTCTTCAGCATCAGCGATGCAGCCTGTGGATAGGAGAGCAGGGAAGGGGGATACGATATAGCCCAGCATCAGTGTCAGGGTAATAACCCACCGATGGTAATTCTTTCTCACTGCCTCGTTGATTTACACTGGCAAAAAATGCCATTTTCATATGTTTCTGTTTCCATTTCAAATATATACTGTTTTGAAAGGTCTAAAATATAATTGTACTTCTTTATGTGTGCCTTTTAAGTTGATAGATGATGGGGCATCATAGTGCCGTTCTCTGCAGAGTTCAGAGCTTAGTAGTCAGAGTTCTACAGCTTTGCATTCACTACTGGATTAAATATTACATTCACATTAGATTCATTAGATTAATTGAACATTCATTGTTTGGGCCTGGGACAAGGGGTGATATTTAAGTGGATGGTATGAAAGCATAATCCACATTGGGTGCCATGAAGAATGCTGGAGGTGCATTCTTAGAGGGTGAGTGTAGGGCTGGTTTGGGGAGTCTAGATTTTGCTGGTAAGAAACTGTACTGCCTGCAGAGGCAAGAGCTGATTTTTCTCCATCACTCCACGATTCTCTGGACCTTTGCTCCATGCCATGATGGGAAACAGGACTCTCACAGCACCTACAACCTTAGGCTGACCTTTGTACTTTCTGAAAAGGAGTTTATGAAGGTTCGTGTGGACCAGTTGAAATGATCTGATAAATCCAATTATGCATAACATATACAGACATACAGAGAGGATGTGGATAATGTTGAGAAGCGTGGAAGGATTAGTGGGGAGGTGAAAATGGGCAGAGTGTGATGGTGTGACATTCACAGAGAGTGGGAGGGGCATAAAGACGGTGTGTTACAGGGAGAAACATAAACACAGCAGACATGGAGTATCCTGGACACAGTAGATCCAAGGTTGTATCAGATTTATTGCAGTGCCATACTAAAATAACAGTCTGTGAGCCAAAAAGCTTAAAACATACCTGATGGAATCCCAGATAATCCACTATAGTGGATGAAGCATAGAAGACCATTCCATCACTGCTTACAACCAGAGCAAAGCCAGTCAGAGACTGTAAAAGAACAAAAAATAGATAATTATTCATTTTTATATTTAGAACATATATTTACTTCAGTGCTTATGTGGGTAGAAGGTGATACGCTGACCCAGCTTCACCTCAGGGCAGTTTAGACACAGTAGTTCCGAACAGTTTTATCACCGTGACTGTTTGACATGTAAGGCCCTCTGCCATACACAGACATGCGCACTGATATATCTGTTGACAGAACTCTGCTCTCGCTGCTCAGTGCGAGCTAGAGACACCTGTGAAAACGGACCATATCATTCATTCAGCTTCATTCATCAGGTCCATCTTGGATCGGCCACTGCATGAGTGCAAAGGGAGCAGAGGCCCGGGCTCTCCATGCCGCCGTTTGTTACCTCACCAGAGCGTTTGTTCTCTCGCCAAGTCGTCAGTGATCGCGTGAGCAGCAGTGCGCTGTGGGCCAAACCCTGTCACCTTCACTTTAATGTGAGACAGAGCAGAGTAGCACTGCTACGTTCTCCCTGCCAAGAACGTGTGTGGGGTGTGGGGTGGCGTGGGGTGGGAGGGACTAGGGGGTTATGGGAGGATTTGGGGCTCAGCTTGTGTGTGTGTGTGTGCGTGCATGCGTGTATGTGCTTACGTGAGTGTGTGTGTCTGTGTGCATGCTGTGGCCAAGACATATAATAAGTCTGGAGTTAAGATTAATATGTTTCATAATTGTATCCCAACTTTTAATTAGAAAAGAACTGAAATAGACCAGTATGTCACTGTGTGTATTCAAGTATCTCTTTAAGTTTATGTGCTTTCTTTCTTTAAACATATAGAGATATAATGTAACATACTAAAATAGCAAACTACATAACACATGCATAGACAGCTACCCCTTTTTAATTTGTATTTTTGTGGTTAATGCATTTATATGGCATTCAACCTGTAAATGCATTAACTCTAAAATACATCTAAGATTCAGTCACTCAGTGGCACAGATTCAGTCAATGGCTCAAACATAAATCTGCCACTCACAGTGAAGTGGAGTTCAAAACCAGCAAGTAACAAAGAGACTTGTTATGTTTAGCAAGGAGCCTCTGTAAAGTGGGAGGGGCATAGCTTAAAGTGGGAGGATCATAAGTTAAGTGGGAGGGGCATGGGTTAAGTGTGCATGGCAAGAATTATATATGTCTTCTAGTCAGAACTATTAAGAGCCTGAGCCATGCTGCATTAGAATCTCCATTGGGGCAATCCCTGACGTCTTATGAAGCCAGACATGTGCCTGTGAGTAAGGAGAGATGCATGCATGTGGTCTATGTCTGGGAAAGAGATTCTGGAGCTCATGTTAGGACCTTTGCCCAAGTACATTTGATGAGGAACGCTACTGCTGGTGGTATGTGCAGGTGCTGAAAGCCATCACAGGCACCGTCCATGAAACACTGAGGGAGAGGCTGATGGGGGGGAGGTGTGTCTGGGCTGCACCTCTATCCCACTGTGTTGGAGCAGTACCCCATAGAGCAGTATAATGTAGCAGTATAATCTAGAGGTCGACGGCTCTGGCATTGGAGCGCTGCTCCTCTATCCCACTGTGTTGGAGCAGTACCCAATAGAGCAGTAGAATATAGCAGTATATTCTAGAGGTTGACTGCTCTGGCATTGGAGCGCTGCTCCTCTATCCCACTGTGTTGGAGCAGTACCCAATAGAGCAGTATAATATAGCAGTATATTCTAGAGGTTGACTGCTCTGGCATTGGAGCGCTGCTCCTCTATCCCACTGTGCAGTGAACCCTAGAGGAGGACTGCTGCTCTGTTGTCGGATGTTTGCTCCTTTCAGTCCTGTTCCATTTCTTTTACATTGTTACTTTCTGCTTACTCTTTAGGGCTATAGACCCAGTGTCCTATAACAGTGACAGTGTCTGTTGTAAAATGTGCCATACAAGTCCAGTTTTATCCCAATTATGTTTGGTCTGCTTTTTCACCCTGTCTGAACAGCATCTCAAACAATTCAGTGCTGTTCTAATAGTGAAAAGTGGCTTCAGTCCTAACAGGCTACCTCTGTCTTCACATGAGAAATGGCCTCGCAAAACATCCCACCAAGTACAGTTACAGGAGCAGGGCTCCCTTGTTTATGTTCCCAGTTGTGAGGCTTTAAACTCTGTAAGAGCGTTTTTTTTCCTTAGAGCTGTCAGGAATGCAGTGCGTTCAGGCGCTCAGAGTCGCCCTTCCGCCAGCTGAGCTCACATCCTGCTCACTGGCTTCTTCCCTCACATTGTTGATGGGACTTCAAAGGCACATCACCAGACTTTCCAAGCGTTTTGAGTCATCCATGAAAGGGAGTGGGAGGACTCTCTGGAATATTCCTGCCCTCTGGAGGCCAGACAACCTCCCCTCTCCCCCATAAACAATGGCAGAAGGCTGAAATCAGTGGTTTTTCAAGTCACGCAATGAGGGGCAACACATTACCACAGTCAACTGAAAGTCTATTCAAAGCATTTAAAAGACTGAATGTCGCCAGGCTTGTGAGCTGAAAAATTCCTCTTTGTTTGTCCACTGTTTTGTTTTCCTCTGAAGAAGGTCAGTTTCCCACCCTCCTAATAAATCTCTTTATGATTTTTTAAAGAAGTTGGTGAAAACTACATTTTAACAAAAACATACATTATTCTGTCAAAGGTATGAACTTGATCAGTCAAAACTGAGTGATGACAGTTAAACCAGCCATGTTCCTTCCCCTCCTGAAACACACTGGCCTCCTGCCTCATGTTCACAGTATTAGCATTAGCACACTTCGACTCAATGCATAAAGGCCAGATTCCCATTTATAAACTGATAATGGGGATAATGGAGGGTTGGGGTGGTGGGTGATACAGACAGTCAGTGTCACAGGTGTCAGGGATACATACATATCCTGAAGACAACTTTTCACCATTGTAAAGAGCAACATTTCAGTTGTGCATTTCTGTACCAGCTGTGAAAAAATCAATAGATTTCTTCACAGCATTATAGTTGTCAGCATGTCCACATCATAACATGTGTTGGCTCAGTAATCACCCTTTCAAAGGGAGTTCAGAATAATGTCCTATTTTAGAGAAATTCATCACCATACCATCCATCCAATGAAGTATGTGAACAAGAAAACTGCTGAGCAGGTCATGATATTAAAAAAATTAAGCTGTTTATAGGTGTGAAATGAGCATTCATATTCAAACACAAAAACACTAATTACTGTGTTTCTCTGCACTACTACAGACCCTGAATGATGTGATACATATGACATGTATGTGAATTGTGGAGTACAGTCATGTCACATACGGGTCCTTGTATTCTAAGATAGAACAGCTTCCATATACCTGATAGATTTATGATACATATGGCATTTAAATTAAGTCATGTGTAAACAAGTTCAGAAATATGTTTCAGGTATGTGGAAACATTAGAAATGCACCCACCTCGAGTAGAAGCTCACTCTCAGAAACGCAAGGCACATGTGACATGTTCTCCTTCCTGACCTCGTGAACAGGAGGGCTGACTTGTTTCCTGGATGGCTTCTCTTCATTGGCTGTATAGGAAAGACAGAACAAAAACTTCAATACCGTTAAGTTTCCCAAGATTCCTCATGAACATTGTGGCATCGTGGCAATATCTAATATGTGAAATGTGTGTGGTATTATTTTTTTCCAGTCATAAGGATTTAAGGTCTCAGTATTCACACATAATATCCACATTGTTTCCCCTTATTTTGGAAAAATCTTACTGGCTTTAGAACTCCAAACTTTCTCATCTGATTGGCAGATGCTCTACACACATTTTGGCTATTAAGTTCTGAGATGATAATCCTCTTCTAATCTAACATTTTCCAGGTGTCCAGATTCCAAAATGTTTTCTCAAAAATAAACCTTCCAGCATTTTACATTTACATTTTATGTATGATTAAACTACTCAAACTACTGAAACAATGCAGAAATATTTGAATATTAAAAATAATTTTTAAAAAATAAATGTGGTGATTCAGGCAGGTTTTCTTGCATGTTGGTTAATTGCTATATGCAAATCAGTCACCATTTACACATACATGGAAAAATATATATGTATTGATTGATCTGAGATAGATGTTAGTAGTGTGATCTCCCCCAAAACTATACAAATAAATAAGAGGAAGAGACAGGATGTTCGCGTAACAGAATGATGTATAAAAGAATTTATAAGGTAAGGTGTGAACACAATCCAACACTCGCCCTAATTTTAAACATTCAAATGTATCTTTTCATCTGAGTTGAATTATGCAGGTTCTTAGGAATTTGCAGTCAGATCATCACATTGGCTTCCATCTTCTTTTTCTGATGATGTCTGCCAAATACTGTAAATGTAAATGTTATGAGTTTGGATGAAGAATGTGAGAATGAAACCAGGCCTGCTCAGGGGCATTCTACTGTGGAATGTTTCTAGTGGCATTCTACTAATTCCAGTGATACAATTTTGTTAGAAAGTAAATAAAAATACTTTGTGGTGAGACATACAAAAAATACATAAAAGATGTATGTTTATCGATTCAATACACAGTAGAATATAGGCAGTTACCTAAAAGGTAACTGGATTCAAGCTGTGCAAAGTGCACTCAGTTCATGCACTCAAACATAGGCAGTTCATGCACTCAAACCACACACTGCGTTCCACTGTAGGCCATGAATCCAGGCTGTGATTATGTTAGTAGAAGTCTATGAATTCATTTATAAATAGTTGTTCCTATTGGAACAGTGAAATTTAAACCACAGCTTTTGCCTGATACATTAACAGCTTCTGTTAAGAATGAATGGATAAACAAGTTGCATTGCTGAACATTTGCATATAACCATGAGGAGACCAACTGTTCTCCTGGTTACTGTCATGTAGGATCATCTCTAACCTTTTTGGAGTTGAGTAGGACAAACAGTTGTAAAAATGTGTGTTGTAATTCATCACTGATGGTGCTCTTATCTGGTCATTGACGGGTGAAGCAATACATGATCTAATCAGTGGTTGACACAGCTAATATAATTTCTAATGTGCTCAAATGTAATATGTAATAACCATGTTAGATTTTATTATATGAATGTTATAATATTTTACTGTATACATTATATATGTAACAGGATGATGCAAGAATAATACTGGCTGACTAGACTAATATAGACTAGACTGTGCTATTTTAGGTTTTCCATTTATCTTTGGAATTTTGGTAGGATATGGCAATCTGCAAATGATTTTTCCACTTTCTTCCTGACAAACAAAAATATTCTGTTATTTGATCTGATGCAAAAATGACAACTACAAGTTTAGCAAAACAAACAGAAAAGGAATGGAATGCCTGCTTCAAACCACACACACACACACACACAAACACACACACACATGGATTAGTCACGCAACATCTGTAAGCCCCAAAAAATGTGCATTACCCAATTCGTCACCATGTCAAACACATGAAGAGTCACACTCCAGTAACAACGTACCCACTACTAACCCCCTACCACCCCCACAAACATGCATGCAAACACACACACACACACACAAACACACACTACCACAAGCTGCTCGAAACCCTCCCCTCTATCATCCTTCCTAAGGCAATTGTGCTTCCGTGACTCCTGATCATTTTCTCTCCTGATACGATTCCAAGCACAGCATGCAACTCACAACCAATTCCCTCCCCTTCCTTCATCACTTTACTCATCATATGCCACCAATAATACTAAACCAACCAGGACTGTTCAGCAATTTATTTCCTGCCAGGGCATTAAAGTCTTTTCTGTCTCCTTCGTCTTTCTGTCCCACTTATGTCCAATGGCATTTTAATAACATTTGTGGTTGTTAGAAAGTGAGGAAAGTGGAGAAGGAAATGAATCACATTTCTTTTTGCGCTCGGCTCTGTCACTGCATCGTTTGCCTCATGAAGCTGCGGCCACACTGGGAGGTCAGGAGAGGTCAGCATACTGAATGATGAATGATTGAGGCCCTGTGCCCTCATGCCAACACAGACTTTATTCACAGCATTCACAAGAAAACAGAGAAGCTAATGGCTGAGTGTTCAGATAGCGGATTTAAGGAGTGGCATGTTTAGTGTAGGATGACATCAGGAAGGGTCTGTGTGACACTCCAGAGACTGTGGCCTGTGTCTGCAACCTGAGGTCATGACTTACAACAAGAGACACAACATCCCGCGAAACCAGACACAGGTGGTTTAGAAGGCTGCTTCTAAGAACTCACTGTTCCACACAACAGCCGGTATGGAATAAGCTGCTGCTCTTTCCATGTGCCAGGCACTATGGTTGGCAGAAAACCATAAGTTTGGTGTCAATGCTCTATTGTAAAGCTCTATTAACTCCCCGAGCCATATTTAGTAACAGTTAAATAAGCAACCATTTAAAAAGCAACCCTTTCTTGGTTACTATACATTCATAGTATATTTCCACTGATGTAGTGGAACCACCACTACTGTAGTGATTATAGTAAACTGAAAAGCTGAAAATATAAAATAAAAACATGGGATATTTATATTATTGAACATTAGTGCTGCATGTACCATTATTATACCATAAATTATATGATGTCCTTCATAATGAAATCAAACAAGTGATTACATTGCACAATCACTTTAAAGAAATCAAATGTGTGATATGCTTTATTACATTTATAAAAAATGTGCCAACCTAACAAACATCATCGATAACTATTTTCTTTTGTAAATATATTTAGTATTTTATTCCACAAATTAGAAAAAAATTGCTTTATATTTCTTTTGCCGAATATACATCTAAACTGACAAAACAGTATCAAGTAATGTTTTAAATAAATGAAATAGAAATAGAGTATTAAGAATACATTAAGAATAAATAACTGTGACCTGTCAGTATCTTTACATTGCTACGTACTGCATCACAAATATCAACTTTCTTCACTGTCAGGTATGTCTGATTAGAAAGAGGATGTTGTGCTTACCAGACTTTCTAGCTGGGATTAATTGAGCCTGTTTCATATTGACCGTGAACTGAGTGACATCTGTTGAACTAACCGTTAAGGAGAGTTCCAAATCTCAGCACCGTGACGTCTGAGAAGCTTGTGTAATGTGGCAGTGATCAAAAGGTGGAGATCAGTCTCTTCATTTGTAGAAATGCCTGACAGAGTGAAAACCTCTCCTACAGGTATCTGCATTTCCCTTATGTGATCCTATTTATCTTTGCAGTATATTTTTCATGAGAACATATTCGAATGAGCTTTAAGATCACATTAATAATGATCATTTCACTACCCTCTTCTGGATCTCACTGTTTCAGGCTTTGTAAATCCATTGTATGTAAAAATATTCCGCCTATTTTGACTGGTCTGAAAAGCCAATGGCTGTTCTCATGTCAACAGTGTTGCTAGCACAAACATATAGAAAAACAGACAAAAGACGTGCCAATTATGTCATTAAGGTACTGAACACTGCAACATATTTTTGGAAAAAATATTTGCCAAGCTATTTAGCTATACCTGTGTGTATTAGCAGTAGTGTGTTTCACTGTAGCTGACAATAAGTTTTTTCAGTCATTACAGTACAATGTGCTGTAGTACACTGTACTGTACAATATTATGTACTATGGAAGTAATGCTCTATATTTAGACACTTACAGTACACTGTCAGTTTGAAATCCATCTTCCTTTAAGAGCTCCAACTAAGAGCTGTATTTTTTTGCTGTTGTTTTTTTCAAGTAGTGAGATGACACTGTTAAAGGAGTAGTAAAACGATCATGTATTTACCAGTAGAACATTTTTATTTCCTTTTGCTCTACACAGCCTTACACGCACACACAATGTTGTACACATACTATATTTGTCTCAAGGCAGTGGGGCGGGGTCACTGGCTGGCAGCCAACTCTTTTGCTTAAACTTAACTCCCTTAAAACCCCTCCTCCATGTAACCAGGGCAGGAAATACAGAGACGAGAGAGGGAGGCAGGGAGGAAGAGAGAGAGAGAGAGAGAGAGTGTGAGAGAGAGAGAGAGAGAGATAATGCTGTTTTTAGATCCAGGAGCTGGCTGACCAAACTGCCGTTGTCACGCGAACAAACCTTCTGTCAATCTCCTGCCGTCACTGACAGACTGCTGGCCCACTGCCAAGCCCTTGCGTGCAAGCCTGCAAAGCCACATTAGCCTATAAAGAATTTCAGAGGAACAACAGCTGTTAAATATTGATGACTACTGGCAGCCAAGAATGCTCAATGCAAAAGGTCTGCGATGCAACAGAGCCTAATTCTTTAACATATGTTAAATGTGTCTGCAATGTTTTGACTTCTTTTTTTTTATCTCTTTCTTTTTCTTTTTTCTTGCTTAGCAAAACCATTTTTAGCAAAACAGGAGAAGGGTGGTTCTTTTTCTTTTTTTTCATTGTTTTTGTGATAACTTTTTTCCTGTTTCTTTTAATCACTTTAAAATGAAATATAGATAATTATATTAGATGATATAAAGTATGTCACTGCATTCTATTATGTGCTTTATTTACAAATCAGTATATAGAGATAATCCTACTGGTGATATATATGGCATATACACATTTTTGAGGACTGCCTAATCATTCTATCTGGTACAGTAGAAGAGGCCTAAAATGAGTATTTTGGATATCATCAGCAATCTCTCATTCAGCAATACTCAGTATTTCCACTCACTGCAAATAGAGTTTCCGACAATACTTTTGTAAAGAACATATCCACTACCGTTTTATTTATTTATATTTGGTTTCAACACAATGCCAAAGCTCACAGTAAAAGCTAAAGTTAGTGGACAGCAGTCGACTGGAGTAATTTTACTCTTATATCTCCTTTACTGGAATTCTTTCTGAAGTCTCCCCATGTCTGTTTCATACTCTATTTATTCTCGTGACCACGAGCATGGCTGCTATTATAGTATGAAATTTAAACTGGAGACCTCACATGCAACAATGCCTTAGGCAAAACATCTTTAGCCCACTAGTGTGTGTGTGTGTGTGCGTGTGCTTGTGTGTGTGTGTGCACGCATGCGTGTGTGTGTGTGCGTGTGTGTGCATGCATCCTTGCATGTGTGCGTGTGTGCATGCAATTGCTCTTTAGAGGTCTTTTAAGTTTCTGTAATGGTGATGGTGCTATTACTGAACATACATACATACATGCAATATATACATACAGTAGGTGAGTTAAATTATTTATATATATATATATATATATATATATATATATATATATATATATATATATATATATATATATATATTTGAAAACACTTTAATTTAACTTTGAAACACTTACAGAACTGTTTTTTGTGATGCAAAACAAATCAGGTCATCACAAACGGAGTGCCTCATGAATCTATATGGGATCAATTCAGTTTTTGAACTATTCAGTCCATTCTTTCATGACCAGAAAATTGTGCTAACTTGTGGAAAAATCTTGTAATGAAAAGTGACCACTTTAAGGTAATTTGTTTAAAAAGATCATCAGTCTTCAATGCCTACTAAGGCTGCTAATTACAGCTCAGGATGCTACCAAATGATGCTGAATGAAAGGCCATTCGACTACAATTATGTGCTTGAAATTTGTAACTCCAACTGGCTTTTGTAACAACTGCCATCTGGCAGGGTGCCATTGTCTTTACAAGGTTTTCTGGCTCTGTTTGGGGGTATACTAAATCTACGAATGATACAGACAAAGGTAACGTTATGATTAAACAACAGGGTTGCCAGGTGCAACAATCCTTAAAATGCAAAAAGGAGAAAAGCGAGCACTTCCTGGACATTGGCCAACAGACTTACAATACCCAGCTAAAATGCTCGCCTGGCAACTGCAGTGTTTAGCCACACTGAAAAGACTGTCACCCAACACTGAAGGATGAGATGTCAATTTCCCATTAATGACCATCATGAATCAACTATGTAGATATGGATCAGTGCTCTCACTTGATCCCTCTTGAACTAGTGGACATTTAAAACCAAGCATGCACACTTTAATCACTGTTACAGGAACCTCCATGTTTAACTTTTGTGTTCTGTTGTGCTGAATGTCAGCCAAGCTCCAGTAATACCCCTGAATTCTGACCTTATTTGCAGTCATTTGCACATGTACGACATGAAAATAAATTCATCCTGCAGGTGGAACCAGTCATCCCATGATCCATAAAACATGCCAAGATGTTTGCATGCATACGTAAGCTTGGGCTTATTCCTTCAAAAGAACAACATATCTCTATATTTTCCTGAATTAATAATGAATTAAAGTATTTTTTGTGAAACTGTAATAGTTGCAGTCTTGCAACCGCCCTAGAACCAGATGGAAAAGCTCACACTCTCCCATCACTCCGTTTTCACATTTACACATCAATTCCACACTTCTGTCCAAGATAGAAGACCGAAGATACTCTTCCGCCCATCCTACTTCCCCATTATCCACCCTATACCCTACTAACCACACTACTGTATCCTAATACTATACCTACTCTCCACCTTACCATCATTATACAACCATACTATCCACCATACTACACCTTACTATTTATTCTAATATTACTAATACTATACTATTTCCAACTAGATATCTGTTATGTTTAATACAATCTAACTTTAATATCTTCCCAGTTTAAGTATCTTACATATACCACATGCACATTTTTGCTTTAGAGGGAAGTTTCTTGTTCCAAATCGAAGCAGCAATTCGGCTCATTTCTTATCTCATTCTTATCTCATTCCTATCTCATTTCTTATTTCTCATATCATCTCAACACAACTCATCTTTTTTCATCACCACCTCATCATCACCTTTTTTATCCACTTCATCCATTTCAGGTCAAAGTAGCTCACAATAGGGTGAGCAGAGAGGTCCGTAGCCACTTCCTCCAGGTGCAACCCCCTGTGTTCCCAGGCCTGCCAGGAGATGTTATCTGTTTTGAGTGGGTACTTGCACTACCAGAGGTCTCCTCCCATTTGGCCATGCCTAGTATGTTTCCAAGCGAGTAGGGTCCTTATCAGATCCCTGAACACCTCCACTCGCTCCTCTCATGGATGAGCAGTAGCTCTACTCTGATCTTCTCCTGGATAGCAGAGCTCCTCACCCCAATTAATGTATGTAATGTAATGAACTGATCCATTTATTATGTATGGTGTAGGATGTAGTAGGATAAATAGGCCAATATGTAATCTGCATGCAATCTTCATCTGTTTTTTTTATTATTTGGGTTTAAATTTGTTGTGTAAGATTGCACTAGGGTTCAAATTTGATTTGGCTCCATGATGACAGGATCACTTTGAGTTTAAAAAGAACATTATTGTTAGCATAGCCAATGGCTCTCAGCCCTCTTCCCCATCGGGCTTTGTGGCTGGTGCAGCAGACTCTACCACTGCAGCTGTATCCTGATGTAGTTTACGGTCTAACCTTGAGCTGCCAACAGAATGACCTTCATCTGCAGAGAAAAGGCCTGGAAATCTGGCAAAGGCTCATGTTACCAATAGTATTAGCATACGCCACCCCTCCTCACCCAAGAATGGATCTCTCCACCTGCGTCTGCCTTTGGGTTAATCTATAACCACTTTAAACCTACATTTACATTTACATGTACAGTTTGTTGATTAGTACCAGAGCTTCAAGAGCTTGATTATGAGTCTCAAAGCATGTGTCTTATTGTGAGGCTTATACTAAATAAGCTTTATCATACCTGAATTCATTGTCCTTAACAACCAAAGGCAAAGAAACATTAGAAGATTTCACACTTGGACATCTCCCAGCACTATCATTGCTGTGTATGGGTCCCTGGATTACAGAAACTGCCGATTACAGAATGGTAATGTAAAGTCAGACTAAAAGCTCCTCAGCTGTCAGTACTTGTCGCTTGTATGTTAAAAAAACATTAGAACTGAAAATAAAGGGCTGCTTTTTAACAAGCTCTTTTAACCACAGTGGTAGACATGTAGACGTCTACAGAAAGCAGGTTAAACTAGTTTTTCGTGTTCTCCGGCACACTCAGCATCCCCCTTCATCATCGTGACCCTTTTCAATTTTGTACTGCAGTATGTGAAAAAAGCTTTTATGTGATGACATTTACATGAGTTTCATTGAAACAGGGTCACAGTGCGCAAAGAGGTGATGAAACAGTCATTTAAACCAAACACACCACTTTGTATACCTCTGCATTTTCTGGAGCTAGATTGGCAGTATGAGTAACACATATTTAGACACATTGATCATGTTATTTACACAATACCTGATCGCTGCATTTGAATGCTTGATTTTTGTACAAATTTAAATAATGACATTATTTATTTAATGTAAGTTTCAAATTTGAAATTAATTGAAAACAATGTCTGGCAAGAACTTGAAATGAATAATTTAAAATACGTGCAGTGAATATAAAGCCATGTTTCTCAGGATTGCCACATCTAAAACATTTTGTTAGCGGTGATACATTAGTGCTTCACTCTGATGTATTTCTACATCATAGCCTTTGTTCTGAAAGCATTTCCTAACTGTCTGAAAAGTGGGGAAAGTCATGATAACTTACAAACCATGTGTGCAAAAAATATGTATTATTTATGATGAGATGATTGGTAAATGTAACTGATAACACTTTCATTAGGACGTTTTATAATGCTTTCAGTTCATAGAGTAGGTCCTCAGAGTCATGTCACAGTCTCTAAGCTAAAAAGCAGATGATTCAGAAATAACCTTTGTGTCATACTTGTTTTATCCTGATGAAGAAATAATCAGAAAACAAGCATGCATGTCTGCCTGGTCGGAGTCGCCTACCAGACTGAATACGTTTGACACATTAAAAAAACTCCACACTTGTTTACACTCCTGTTGGCTACCCAGAAATTCCATTTCATGCAAACATCATTTTAATGAGACAAAATAAAATCTACCACCTTAACAAATTTAGTGGAATTAACAAATATCACTTTGCAACAATTTCCAGAAACAAAGCACTTTTACAGCATTTCCAAAGATTTGGATATTTAGCCAGTGGTAGTTCAGAGTATTTCAGCAAATGTAAAAATGATCTTTGTACACACACAGCAACCACTGCATATGGGATCCTTTATTGCATGTAATCCTTTACTGCATACTGAAACATTTGTGATCCGCTTCTGAATACTGGAAATGTGATCCATGTCTGGATAATGTAAATAAATACAAGACATGAGGTCGACAGAACTTGGTTATGACTGGAGAGGCCATGTATCCAATCCCAGCCATATCTTGTCATTAGTGTGTTCCAAAGCAAAAAATCTAATACCTTATAGTTCCAGGGGAAGGCCGGCTACAAGTCACATTTGGCAACAGAAGCTGAATGAATGCATCATTCTATGCAGCCTACTCTAATAAACTGAAGGATCAAACTGCCAGTGATTTCCTTGCACACATCACCAGCCACCTAATATCAGGGAAGCCTCTCTTCTGAGTGGCTTTTTAATATGTTATTCTTCAATTCACATTGAATGTATTTTTAATATGGGATTTAAAAAAAATCCTTATTAGTTGCAAAAATGAAAAAGTAGACCTTTGTTGAGGTAAGGCCATGCTTTTCTGGGGCTTCTGTTTTCTTGTTTTCTGACTAAGATAAACAAGACCCATGAGCGAGAGGGTGGCTGAACAACAGCTCTCCACTGAATTCACAGCCCCAGGTACTCATTGAATGGCAGGTCTACACCTGCAAATGTCTGGTTATTCAGGGACTTAGGATGGTTAAGGCCCACAATTACTTCTAATGACATGTATAGTGTTCGAATAGAAATACAAGTGCAGTATCCTCAGGAGTTTTCTGCTGGCAGTTTCGGTTTTCATGAGAACAAAGTTTTTTGGACGGATAAAGAAAAAAAAAAACAACAGCAAGTAAAAATGCCTACAACAGCTATTTATCTATTATGCTACAGTAAATCGAGGTTTGAAATATTATCTGTTATAATTGTTCCCTGATAATGGCTGCAAAGCAGTATCCATACCTGGCACTTCAGGTAATCATACAAGGCTCAGTGTTACTGGCCAGCACCCTCCTCTTGCTGTCTCAGTGTGTGCAAATGTACGAGACCAGCAGTAGAAACACCCTAAGCATCATTACAGCACAGAGCAGCACCATTGTAAACAGCATCATGATCTTAATTGCCGTGTAAATGAACGGACCTGAAAGTGGAATTAAACTCTAAACCATGGTTCTAAACCATTACTGAGTTTAATTGATTATTGACTGTACTGATTGCGAAATGAGTGAATCGATGAGGCCACTCCGTGTAGCGTTCTGGGGAGCTGCGGGTGTCTCCTTGGTGCTTGGCAGTGACTGTGTTTACAAAGAAAAACTCTTCAGTCATGGAAAGGCTTAGAGAAATGGTAAAAAATGTTGTAGAATTATGCAATGGTCAAATGTGGCTTATATGAGTGAAGAGTGGCTATGGGCTTTGCTGCTTTATGTGAGATATCACACACAAAAAAACTCCTCTTTGAACAAACCCTATACTTCATAACCTGTTTTTACAGACCAAAAAGACAGAAATATAAGGGAACTACACATCACATATACTGTAAGTAGTGTATCTCCTAACGAGCATGTTTTATATATGATATATGTAAATATGCATATACCTTATGTCTGTGTGTGCATGTGTTTGCACTTGAGAGTGTCTGAGTATGAGTGTGTGTATGTGTGTATGCCCATGTGTGCATTTGTGCATGCATGTGTTTCTGTGTGTGCATGTGTGTATGTGTATGTGTGTGTGTGTGCATGTGTGTTTGTGTATGTGTGTGTGTGTGTGTGTGTGTGTGTGTGTGTGTGTGTGTGTGTGTGTGTGTGTGTGTGTGCATGTGTTTGATACTCTGCATCATCCACCTCCCTGGCTATTATTGCAGACTTTGGCACTGAGCCCTGCAGTGATCTTCTGTCAAAGCAAGTTTAGCTCTAAAGTCTGCAGAACTGCAGAGGTATATGGGTCTTGGGTATAATCACACATTTACTGTGTTATGAAGACCATCTGGGGCCCTATGTTTACAGTAACTCTGCTTAAATCTGCTTATGTCACATTCTTCCTGAAAGACCTCATTTGAATTTTACAAAACACTGTGATCTTTTAAAAACACACAAAAGATATTCCCCTTCCCCTTAAACACCAACTGAATTTGTTAGGACTTAAGGATTTATTGTTGGACTTTTATGAAAGCTTTGTTGCTGTTCACAATAACATCACACTGCTATGATTGTCCTTCTGGAGCACACTTTTTTGTCAGTGTAACTATTAACCTGGGTAAGTTTGGTGTGGTGTGTATCAGTGTGGAGTAAAACGGCGTGGTTCATTTGGAATGGGACGAGGGACGCAAACTTCCTGCCCCATAAAAATATTGTGCTGGATCTCTTGAGAGAGACATATGAAAAAAGTAAGCTTTAAAAAGTGAATCAGTTGATCTAACCTTAATTTATAATGTGGAAAACCACCACTAGCTTCCAGTGGATTTATTCACGGCTACATTTCAACCTATAGTAGTTCCACCACTGTGAACGGCAATGGAAACAGGAGAAAAACACACAAATCTGCAACTCTGTATCACGTTTAAAACCCCACCGGCACATTCAGAATGAGACTACTGGATGAGTGAAGCAGAAAGCCCAATGCTCACAAAATTTATGATAACAAAAGAGATCAGACTTGAATTTAATTAATTGTAATGAAGGGTCGGTCCTCGTCATATATGATGAGGAATGATGTGGAATGTGATGAGTAATAGGATAGCAACAGTCTCAGACGCATCTACTGGGAAGTGGTTATCTCTACTGCTATGCTTTATGACTGTCCTATTATATCACACTGCATCTGCAAACACACTCTTTGACACCCTCTCACACTCTTTTGGGCAGCTTCTTCCCTTCCCTGCACACTATTCCATTCAGTCTTTTTCTGCCCGTATCAGTGAAGATCTGCAGTGGGGAGATCAGGCAGTTAACAGAATATTTTCACTATTAACACATTTTAAAAGAATCTTTTCATTCTCTTTTGCATGTGAGAATATTTTGAAGAAATATATTAGATGATCAGGAGTTTATTATATAACTTTATTATATTATATAACTTTATTTACTGATCTCAGTAGTTTGGAAAGCATGTCTTTTTATGTGGTTTTCCTAGTCTTCTCAGTCTCAGTATCTCTGCATGTGTGAAAGTCTGTGTACACAGAGGAAGTCCCCTGTCATTTTTGCAGGGCTGGTCTCCTGCGCGCTGTTCGACAGATCGTTTTCATAACCACTTCTCTGAGGTCAGCTCCTTGTCTGCTGCAGTCACGCAATCCCCCTCCTTCCTCCCCCGCTAATACTACACACACACACTCACACACACACACACACACACACACACACACACACACACACACGCGCACACACGCACACACACACTCTTAAAGAGACAGTGCACTTTTATTCCCAGACGGCCTATGTTACTCCCTGCTTAGCCAAACATCCTGCTTCTTGTGGTGCCTCCTCGTTCCCTTTACACAGCAGCGTAGGACAGCAATAACACTACAGGCAAGACTAACTAGGGCCTAAATATACGTAGGGACGTTTTGGGCAGCACTACCAACAGGACAGGTATAACCTTACAGTCGTTAGTCCAGTGGGGTACAGAGGTACTCCTTGTTGTGGTAAATGCAATATATATATATATAAGAGGCTGGGTTGCTCACTAACACAGATTTCTTCTTTAACTCTAACTCTAGGTTAAACCATGGAGGTTTCTATCTGCAAATGCATGGTGTAATTTTTTAATAAATTGTAGTCCTACCTAAAATGCAATATTTTATTTAATATTAGAAATATAATGAGAAACATATTCTGGCTTATATGTTTTATTTATCTTAGATACACCTGCATTTCAAAGTCAAGTTTCAGTGTATGGTAATTAGACATGTCTTTAAAATTAGGCGAACAAGTTTTTTCCGATCAGTTTCAATCATGATAATCATGATGACGTGGATTCACATGAATCCACATTGGAAGGGGAACATTGAGTGACTTGAGTGACTTCAAAAGAGGCATGGTCATCTGTGCTAGACGAACTGGTGCCAGTGTTTCAAAACCTGCCAGTCTTGTTGGGTTTTCTCATGCAATAGTATTGCAAGTGTACCAAGAATGGGGTGATAAAGAAAAAAAAACATCCACTTTAAGGGACTACTGTGGATGTAAACAACTAGCTAATGAGTCAGAAGAGGACGACAAGAATCGTCAGACTAACAGTCAGTGCACAGTCAAGCAAACTGCAGCCAAACACAACCCTGGTGCTAAAGTTAACACATCCGAACGCACCACCCATCGAGCCTTTGCACGGATGGGATATAACAGCAGATGACCAGCTCGAGTGCCATTGTTGTCTGAGGGAAACAGAAACGCAAGACTCCGATTGACAAATGAGCACAAACACTGGATCCCTACACAGTGGAAAAACGTTGCCTGGTCAGATGAATGCAAGCAGCATGAGTTGATGAGCCCTTCCTGTCAGGTGTCAACAGTTCAGGTTGGGGGAGGTGCAGTAACGGTGTGGGAATGTTTCCTCGGCACACCCTGGGCTCCATGATCTCTGTGGATGCACATTTGGACAGGTACAAGTACAAGTATGGTACAAGGGTTGTAGAGTCATGGGTAGTTGTAGAGTCAACAGTGTATTTCCCTTTGCTGCCTCGACAGTCCACAGATTTTAATCCTATGAAGCATCGGGTTGTTCAGAGCATTTCGGTACCTCCATCTAATTTGCAGTAACTGCGAGAAACCATCCTGTCGACATGGCCTGACTCATCCTCTCTCTCTCTCTCTCTGTCTCTTTGTCTCACTCCTTTCACCTCTCTCTCCCTCTATTTCCTGTTTCTCTTTAAATAAATCCTAGCACATGCAGACTCTCTCTCTTTTTTTAAGGTTGCTCAGAAATATTGGGACTGAACTAAAAAGTGTCTGGAACTTTTCCATTGAGCACAAATACATCAGCCAGTGTCCTCACTATTGTGGAATCAGATACATGCATTCTTTGCTCAAAAATATTTTTGTCTGTTAGATCACCACTGACTACTATACAACTTTTAACAGAAGCCTTTCTGTAGAGCTAAATACAGCACAGATATAACTTGAACTGTAGAAGACTGTGGGCTCAGGTGCCACACAAAGCTATAATACATCAATTATTTTTTCTTAAGTCATCTCTGGTTGCATTCATGGTAAAAGCGGAAGAGAAGGTGGATGTGGTAATCTGAGAGGTTTGCGTGTGAGCCGATGTTAGTGTCACATGTGGCTGTGTTAAGGCACTTAATTGAATCCAAATTCTCCATCAGGGCCAAAGTCTCACAGAACTACTCTGCTGAGCCACTGGGCTACAGCCATTGGGAAGATTTCACTGCTAATTTTATTAGCTCCCTCTAAAAATGCAGATAAAAAGAAATTCTTTAAAAACCAGTATTGTACATTAATGTCCAGTCTGCACAAGATTCTCAATTCTCCTTTTCAAATGGTACTTGCACCTTTGAGAATAAAGCACTAATGTAAATCACTGTGAAAATTATTGTTATTTGATACAATATTGCCTGTGACAAAAAACAGTCAACAACAACAAAATTATTGCAGATTTGGTATAAAATATAGGGCTTTGTGTATTCTTAGAAGTATTGCTGCTTGGCTTTTAGCCTAAAGGGTGAAGCTGTATGTTGTGTGACAAATCATTGCACCTTACCTAACAGCTACATTACAATAACAGTTACGCTAATATTTACGCTAATGGTTTTGCTAACGGTTATGCTAATGCATATGCTGCTCCTAAACATGACAAAAGTAGGGGAAAGTAAGTGAGTTCAGTGTGGAAACCCTGACTGTAAGTGTATATGAGTCAATGGGGAAGTCCTGATTGTAAGAGTATGTCCCCAGGGAGGGAGCTCCGAACTTATTTTCCATGGTGTGCTTTAAACAATGTACAACCACACAAATCATTTCCTCAGCTGACTAAGCGAGTATCTCTCTCTCTCTCTCTCTCTCTCTCTCTCTCTCTCTCTCTCTCTCTCTCTGTCTCACTCACACACACACACACACACACACACACACAAAGACACTACACGTATTTTGCGCAGTGCCTCTGAGAAGCAGTGAATGAGAAGCAGGAATGAACCACTGATTCATTACTTAGAAAACCCTCTTACACACATGCCATTTTTCTTCCTTTAACTTGTTCTCCTCTTTGTGTGTGATACAGCAGTTCTGTAGTGAAAACAATGAAACCACACACCTTCTCTCTCGCACTCATGTTGTACATTGACATACTAAGACCAAAGTGCTCATGAGATCAGTCCAAGCCATGGGTGAGCTCCCCTCACTCACTGTGTATGGAAGTACTATTTAAATTTCAGAGGGCCAGGGACACTGGTCTGCCTGTAACAGACATAACATGTATTTGTAAGTAGGGGATAGACAAAATAGCAGAAACATCCCATGCAAAAGAACATAATCTTTGGAGTAACCTAATTATATTTTTAAGTCAACACCTAAATGATGTTGCATTTAGGTTGGCAAGACTCCCCAGTATCCACACCTGGCCCAAAGACATGAAAGCAAGAGGAAAATAAATGCTTTATATTAAAGGTCTGTTGTTCAAATGAGTTCTTTATTATTATAACCTGAGTAATGTAATAAGTATTCAGAGGAGACATTCATATTTAGTGCAGGGAGCTGTTTTAATTTCTGTGTAAATTTGCATGAATGCATACATCATGTCAGCATGTGTATAAAAGCTTATGTCAGTTTAGTTAGGGTCAAATACTATTGGGAATAGTAGTAAATAGTAATAGTAAAATTTGGAATACAGATTCAGCAAAGACGCAGTCAACGATTTTTCATGCTAGGGTTAATGTGGCTCTCTGCTCTCCACACTGTACAGCAAGGTCGTAGGTCGCAGTTTGTGAGCTGTTGCGTGCGAAGGGCTGGCTGGCCCGAAGATCCGTTCGCCTGCTAGAAGACAGGCTGCATCATCATGAATGTGTCCTTTGAGTGGTGGCAACCATGGATACACTGCATTTACACTCTAATGGGGTGATGGAACTTCAAACAGAGCCACCACTGTGAATTGGTGTTATTATGGTCTATCATAACGGACTAGCTTAGTCACGTCTATGGCCTCTGCTCCCCATGGCCTTAAATTACAGTGTTACTGTGTGAGTGAATGTTTGCAAGGGTTACTGGGCTCTTTGCAATGGGGAAAAAGCCCCCAGAGACTCTTTATTAATGTTGTTTAACCTCAAAACTCTGCAACTTCTATGTGTACAGCAACATGCCCATAAAAATCTCATGGTTACTCTCACCATCTGGGAAGCATCTGAATCCTGATTGGGAAGGACTGAACAGTGTGTATATGTGTAATGCATATTTAAAATGGGGCATCAGATGAAAACAAACCCTTGCACCATTAGCACAGAGAATTTCTCACTCCGCACGCAAAGCTGCGATGGTGAAGCTCAGATACCAGCCAGGCAGCGACAGCTGCAGAATATGAGTACGGCAGTCCGCAAGAATCAACACAACACACACACACATACTCACACACACACTCACAGACACACACACCCACACCCACACACTCACTCACACACACACTCACACATACACACACACACACTCTCATATGACAAGCATATTTAAACATGATACTCAGAGCCATATACACAAAGCTCGGCGTTAAATTCCTGTGTGTTTGGTGTGTGTGTTTGTGGGTGTGTGGCGGTGGGGGGGGGGTATGTTTAGCTTTTTGTGAAGACCAAATGTAGGGAATTACTTGATATAATGATGTTACAGAGAAATTTTGCTTTGCATATTTTATATGCCAAAGTAAAAGAGCCAGGGTTTAACGTTAAAGATTAGTTAGTTGTAGGGTTAGAGTTGGAGTTTAGGTGTATGCAAAACCTTTTTAGCTACAGTAATGGAAATATGCCAACAAGATAAACCAAGATTCTGTGTGTGTGTGTGTGTGTGTGTGTGTGTGTGTGTGTGTGTGCGTGTGTGTAGGTGTGTGTGTGTGTGTGTGTGTGTGTGCACTTGTGGGTGTGTAATGAGGTAATGTTTCCTTGTTTCCAGTAACAGGGAGAGAAGACACTATTGATTGTCATTGCCACATTTTATTTAGTGAGGCTGATAAATTAATCAGCTTCCCTACATAATCAGCTCATTCATTCATTCTTTCATTCATTCTTTCTTTCTTTCTTTCATTCTTTCATTTGCTTGTTGGTTCCTTAATTCACTTCCTTAGTTGTATATATCATTGCATGACACCCTTCCACTAAATTTGATCATTTCCTCACGAGTATTAAATTAGCAGTTGCACTCCATACCCTGAAAACCACTCACTTCCTTAGGAAAGTGTAGCTTTACCAGTCTGCAAAACTGAGAAGTCCAACGTTAAGATCTGCTATGACTGTATATGAATTTGTTTTGACTGCAGTTGTGCTGGAATCTTGTCAGGAAGTCAGAGGAGGTTTTGGGTTTATAGTGCATTGTGACATGATGAACCATCTGGGCTTATGGGAAGTGCCGAATTCATAAAAGACTGCACATACATTATGTTCAGTAATAACCAGGAAAGCTCCATGTTTGCTCTACATCAACACATAGAAATGATAGATGCAGTGTCTCATCTCACAAATATTGTAGGTTTTAATTTTCATCAACAATGTAATTCCACTCTACATTCAAAAGTAAGTGCTGACCTTTGCAGTAACAGCACTGCTCTAGTTGATAGGTCGAGAGAACTGGAAATACATCAGCGTAATTAAGTGTTTGCAATATCAGTTTGCAAAAGCAGTGCGCAAAATGCACTCCATTATAAGCCAGTATATATTTGGCTCAGGGGTGCACATTAACTGAGATTAGCTTCATTTGACAATAATCAGACACAGCTGAAATAAATGCTGCTAAAACATAAAGTATGGCCTAACTACTTTATATTGGAAGTTCAGGAAATCATGACATCCCATAAAGAGAGTGTGCGGTTTGTGCGGTTAGCAAACTTTACTCCACAGAAATGGCAAGAAAACATAGCATCCTCAAAGAATATGAAAACAAATCCATTTGAAAGTGTTTTTGATACTAATATTAAAACAGAAAATATCTTAACACAGATCTTTTTTTGTGGAAAAGGACCGTCAAGGTGACCAAGGCTCCTGCAGTCAGATCTCTGCACTCATTCCACTGCTTCCCCCACAGGGACAGCAAACACAAGGGTGACCATCACACTGGACCATACGAAGACTTCAGAGACACAACAAGCTGAGCAGATCCTAATGCTGATTGTCCTCCACCATAGTTCCCAGTGGACTGACTTCTTCTTATTTCCCTACATTCTTTCCTTTTATACAAACCCACCTCTTGTGATTATTCCTTTGTAGTGGCTTGCAGCGATGTTTAGCAAGCTACAAGTATTAGCTGCAAGCTTTGGTGTTCTTTCACTTTGCAAGATTAGAAACATAGATATGGAATAAAAAAGGGAAGTCATGAATAATCACTGACTGACACGAACAGAGACTATCTTGACTCATACAGTCTAATAAATATAAATACGAAGGTCCTTCTATTGCATTTTATAAGAAGCATGACTATACTTTTGGTGTTGTTATTCTTTTTTTCTTTTATTTCTTCACTTCTTTGCTCTAACCATCCTTACCCAAACCACTCGTTCTCTGAGTAGTATTTTATGTTGACCAGTAATACCATGGGAAGCATTCCTCTCTCACCCAGATCAGTTCTGCACCGTGATGTCATTAAACGCTGCAAAGTGTGTCAGACCTTTGCAGATACCCAGCTGGGCTCAGTGAGGACCTTCTGTTTACTGCAGAACACTTAAGACATACCTTCCTCTGTTATGCTGCAGGCCACAAGCTTCCCTGCCAAGAAGTAGTCACGCAACGGGCTGGAAGAAGTGGAGCATTCATTACTCAGTACAACTGTCCTCTGCCACTTCACATTCAGTGCAATTACTCCCTTATGAGACTGGAACCACCCCCCCAACCCCCTGCCACCAGACACACACACACACACACACACACACACAAACACTCACATACACACACAGAACAAATCTCTTTCCCTCGTTTGTGCTTTGATTGTTTTGATATTTTTTCTTCACTCACTCACTGGTTTTGTTTTCCTTCATGCTGTCTCATATAGTCTCATACGGTCTCATACTGTCTCATATGGTCTTGTTACACACATACACAAACCCCTTTTGGAAACAATGAGCGAAGTGTAACATTTTGCGAAAAGGCAAACAGCACGAATACCTTAGGAGGACAACTCTCTCTCCTCATCCTATTTTATTACCACAAACATTCTGTTAAACATTTGTAATCTCCTGGAAATCGTTAAGAGACACACTATACCATGCACTAATTCCAATCTGCACATGGGAATATATCTTTTTTATTGCAGTATATTACGATGGAGTAAATAGAAACTAATTTGGAAGTGTAAATCTGATCCTGTGTTTATTCATAAATGTATCTCATGAAGACCATATAAGCTTGTTTGTAGATTAGATTGATCCTGATCTCCAGATGTCCAATTAAATGATAATATCCAGTGCATGAGACCTAACGCTCTATGAGCATCACATGATATATACTGTCTGTTCACCTATGGAGTGAGAAGGACTGAAGCAACTCCATATACCAATACATAAAACAACATATACCAATACTACTGTGATCAATATATTACTATGTTAATCCATGTAAATCTAGCAATTTAGTAAATTTATATCTCTTAATGACAATCAAATTTGGAAATGCTAGTGCTTAATATTTATTTAAATAAATCACACCATTGTCTAACGACATAAATAATGCCCAATGGGAATAACCCAAGTGGAACTAAAGTTTTCTGAAGGTAATTATTTTGATACAATATTTTATTTATTTATCTCATTATCTTTATGTACATATAAAAACTAAATTCAGCTTCACACATATATGTGACTGCAAAAGGAACTGACAGTTTTACCCAGGGTACTAACCCTTTCTGGGTGATCTACTTAGAGTCCTGATCAGAAGTCCTTCATGGACGATCATGAATGCAGTCTTTGTATTGTTCACATACTAGTCTGACTCATGGTTTGATGTTGTTGTTACATTTAGCTAGTCTATATTAGAGTGGAATCAATAGCATCAAATTAAAGTTTGATATGCCAAACCCTGGAAAATAGATGGTCTCAACATTGTGGATGATTCACTGTTATGTGGAATTGGTCATTGTGGTCTGAAACAAACTTGTCCAGCTGTGAACAGTTGTTTTCTTCTGAAATGATCAAAATGTTTTTTTTTAATGCTGAGATTTTTAATTTTGGCTAAAACAAGTGAGTTCAACATGTTTAGTTTAAATGTCAATTTTGCGATCAGTAAATATTGTTGTCTCATCCTTTAATATTTTGTTTTGCACTACACTCTACTAGAGGCTTGTGAGTTCCACAAAGAACATTTCAGAATTCAATGTCCTGGCCCAGAGGTTCATGAAATGGGTGTACTTAACACTGCTGACATAAAAAGGCCTTTTAAATAGTAACTGCATTCTCTAATGTAGTCTAACCTAAAATAACCAGACAGATTAATTTTAAACCAGTTCAAAGTCAATGTGAAGTGTAAAACCAGTAATGGAACCAAAACAAGACCTATGTATAAGGCCAGTGTATGATACTGACACCATGTAATGCAAACCTGTTCTCTCTCTATCAGTGTGCCTATCACTCACACTGCCTGCCACCTCTTCATCTGTGCCATGTGGGTTAGATTACTGGCATGGGGTCAAGGAACAAGATCCAAATGACATTAAAGAATCCAACCCACTGTAGGGCCCTTGGTGTCAAAGCAAACAAAGAAATACACTGAGGTTGCAGGTTGTTGCAGTTCATTTATCTTTACCTGCACTTAAGCTGAACAGCAACCGGTTTCTCTATCCTGGTAATACACTGAAATTTGTAAGTTTAAACTCAAAGCAGCAAATATAAAACAACAATTTACAGAGCCAAGTAAATATCACAGCTCTGTTTGTTCAAAGCATTGTGATGTTTTATCATCTTAATCACTAGAGTAAATACTCAAACTGATACTCACTCCACTAGTATAAGATAGTTGTGATATATTAAGAAACTATGCACTTCAATTGCTTACTGTCTTAATTAAACACAGTAGATGCTTCCTCTAATGCCTAGTGATTAGCTGGTGCTAATGAACTCTACCTGTCATGGCAGTGAAGACAGCCGACAGCAGTACTACCTGCTCTGAATCTACACATTAGTGTGGTACATCGATGTGGTGAGTCTGAGCAACACTCCCATGTCATACATTTCCAGCTTCACTCAAACAATTCACATATGGCCTTTGGCACTGATGTGTAGGGGCGTGTAGAAACTCACCCGACCAGCACACTAGTTCTGTAATGATCTCATGATCACTGCTCACCAAAACTAAAATGATGCACTTTTACATGGCCAAAAAACATTTTTTAAGTATACTGCAAAATGCCCGACAAAACTGGAAGAAAATTTTCATAGGATTGCCTAGCTGATATTAAACAAAAACGTGGCTTAGTATGTAATGAAAATGCAGCACCTTTTTAAAAGCAAAAAGCTATTTTAATCTTTTGTCACACAACCGAATATTGTCATTTTAAATGAAAATAATTGTATGGTACCAAACCCCCACAAATCTTCAACCAGACAGAAAGTTGCTGAAAGTTAATAGCTTTTAAGATTTATACATTCCAAACTGTGGCACAGATGTCTTACTAAAATGTGAACGACTCCCAACCACTGAAAAATCATTATTACAATTCTTATATGTATTATGTGTAATATTATAGCAATTCTTATATATATAACAACAATGATTTTATACAACAACAAAACAACCGTCAGCGCCTCACAAGACCAAACGTTGCTTTTTTCACCCCTGCACACAAATAGCGGACATCCTGCACCCAGAGCAGGCATTTTCATTATCAAGCGAAGACAAAAGTCCATAGCCTGACAGAAGGCCTTTCGAAAGCGGACCCCTGTCTGAGTTTTGACGTGTGAATTACGTGTGCCTGCCACATGTTCTGCTTCCTGAGGCTGTTATTCTTCCTTTTTCAGGGTCCTGGTTCTAAGCCCAGGATTCCTGCAGGCCCCGCCCAACCAAGCTCGCTCCGCCTGGTACCAGAGAGTCAAGCTGCAGCCACAGATGGAGTAAGGTGTGCTGCATGTGTTAAACATGTGCAGGTGTCATGTTTAAAGTAAAGAGTTAACGGATAGTACTGATAGCCAAAGTTTAGTTAAAGACCAGGAATCTCTATTTCTCTGCTCTCCTACTCTAGATGTTTTTATTTGCTTTTGACAATCGCTATGGAGCCACAGATAGTCTGCCTGAATAATCAGATAGGAGGTCTAAAACAATGACATAGCCATCACCAGATACAATGCAGACATAAAGCAGTACTACTGTATACAGAGGCCTAGGTGAACATTCCAACATACCAGTGATACATACCAGGAATTATAACACGTAGCCCCTAACATCTCTGTAATATTCCTTAGCATTACTTTGACAAACATACTGCACTGTGTATTGTATGTTCCAGAACACAAATAATGGCATATACATTCCATAATGCCACATATTGCCAGTGTCAGAGTGGAAGACACTCAGCCCCAGCTCTTTCTGGAAAGCTGGACTCCCTGAGTCCTCTTTAAAACTCTAACGGGCCCAAATGTGACACAAGAGGCACTTCCACCTGGTTCCGTTACAGCACTACAGGCCGATGTACAACCATGGTCCCAGAGGCCCTGTTGACGGGTTTCCTCCTCAGGCCTGGCAGGGCAGAACAGCTATAACCGCAATGCAGAAGCCCGAACAGCGAAACTCTCATGACACTGATAAGGAAAATCATAGCACTGAATAATAAGAAGCGGGCTGTGTAATTGCCAACTTCATTTTTAAACTTGAAATGAATGTTGAGGTCCCTATGCCATCGTAACACATTCATATTCATGCTGCGTGGTAACTCTTAACACTTTTTGCTTATTGCTTTACATAACCTGCTCATATTTTTCCTTATTCCCTATGCCTATCCTGTGAGTATTATGCTAGCACAAGAGCTGTAGTGTCCTCATGTTGAAGCTGTGTAGACATTGCTGTTTCATTCATCTACCTAAGGTCTTTGCTCCCTTCCACACACACCGTGTGGAACATATTTAGAGAGCGTACATCTGGTGATATTGGCAGCCAGGTCGCTGACGTCAATTCACCTCAATGTTCTTCATTCCTACATGATACCTGAACTATGAAAGGGAACAGAGTCTATATATAGATGAACCTGCTCTACAATGTAAAGGTGTGCACTGGCATCAATGTACTGAGGTATGGGTGTTGTTGGACCCAATGAATCACAACTGAATGTCCCTAAACTGTTTCATTACCAAACGTGCCTGTGTTGAACAACTCTACATCTCGGTGGTACAGTTAGAACTTTGTTTAATCACACCGGACAACATTTTTACTTTGAATGCCGGGCATGAATTCATCTCTCTAACAGAGGTCAGTGCTGATGAATGAATACAGTAGCATCAGCACTGATATAAAATAAAGGTCCTAGTGCAGACCTGGAGAGAGAGAGTTTTTTTATTTCTAAAAAAAAAAAAATCTTGTATTTTTTTAAAATGTGCTGTTCAGGTGAGAAGGCCAGATACCTGTTTCTATATAACACCAGACTCTCCAAAGTACAACATGAAAGCAATTAAAGCAAAGACTAAACCCCAGAGTAAATATTTAAGGGCTAATTAGTGCCATCATTGGATGGTACCAAAACCACGGACACAGATTGAGTTATATGACACTGAGAGGAAACTGACAAGTCTAAAGAGACACCAGACAACAAGTCTAAAGAGAAACCTTCTATGTTATGGTCTCAGCAAATGCACTAAATTATTTGATTTATTAGGACTGATGTTGATTCCATGATGCTGATTCCATGTAACCCCTTGAACATAACTCATCTTGCTATAAGTAATTCAATTTGAAGAAACTCTTGAAAGCGCTCTTGAAAGAGTTTTTGAAAGCGCTATGTGAACAAAAATCCACTGGCAGTAATATAGGGGGACATTCTGACATAATTTTTCATCAATCAATTTTATTATCATTATATCATTTTTTTTTAAATTTATATTATGGAATCATCAGTGACAGTGTAATCTTTCTCTCCATCTCTCTCAATGTAATATATCTCTCTCTCTCCAGATCTCTCCCCAAACCCTCTAGTGGTGAAGAGAAAATGTGACACATTTAATAATTTTAGTATAGTACTTAACCACTTCCAAAACATTTTATCAACCTTTACTATCAGATATAGTATAAGTTAATACATTTACTATTAATGCTTATTTATAAGCTTATTTATAATGCATTTATCATTGCATTTTCTCATGCATACATGTACAGGTACACATATACCTTTTCAGAGTAGGAGAGTTATAGATTTATGTGTGTTTTTCCTGGTGAGTACATATTTATGAATGGGGGAACTGAACTTTGGTCAGGAATCTTACTCTGAGCCAACTGATGAGGATCAGAGGAGATGCTGGATATTAATAGATATGTTACACATTATAACATGTTAAGATAATGTTCCAACATAAGTATAGGCAGCTGTGCCAATGAACAGAAATAGAGAAGGACGTTATGTCTGCTGCACCTCACGGAGTATCTTCTCCTTAGATTATAATAAAACTACAAGTCAATGATATAAGTGTGATGTTTGTTTCTGAAGTGGTTAATTAAAGATACACCTTTAATCAGAACGATATATCAAGGGTTAAAGGTCTATACTCCATTCCACTTTTTTAATCTTTCATAAAATTCAGCTCAGCTATAACAAGTGTATATGCTATACTGCTATAAATGATGTGTATTCACTCGGAGTGTCTAAATCTAGTTTGCTCACCATGTTTCCACAATGGTTCTATTTGGAGAGGTCACACTGCAGTGTCTAATAATGAGTAAAAGGCCACAGGTGTGTTTAAGCAGGGCCAGTCTCCCTGGGACCTCTCAAACAGCCTTATACCTGTAAAATTAGTTTAAACCAGCTTATATTAGGTCATCAGGGTCTATAAAATCCTTTCAAAATCTTGATGCCCCCGAAGCTTCTGATGAATTGATATTAAACTTACAGTAGTATGAAATCAATGACAAAATAGTTTACTTAAACCTTGTTGTAAAGGCAGTGTAATCTGACACCCATAGCGGTATCACCAAGTGTACACAAACAGCAATTTCTGTCTTCTGTAGTTTTGCAGTTTTTAAGTTTTTTTTTTGTTTTACATTTCAGTTGAGACAAGACTGCAGTTTAAACACTAGTGGAGAATTCACATATTTAAACACAGGCTATAAACAGTGAATTGCAAAAAGAAAAGCAAATATTTTATCTCATTGTCAAAATAACATGCTGACATGCCTGCAGTTTATTTTAGAATACTGCAAAGTGTATTCCAAACATTCAGCTCTGACATCATCCAGCAACTCTTCAGAAAACCTTTTTAACCAAGACTCTAATGCACTGAAAAAACACTCTACTGAAGTTGTTTCAAAGCTGTATGTCTTTTCTCAGATCTAATTAAAGTAATTAAAACTTAAAGTGCATGAAACTTAAAGTGCATCTGGCATGAGCAAATGTTTTTTTGCAGGAGTTTTGCAGTGAACAGGGACATTGATGTGCACTGTTAAAAAGCAGGGGAGACCTACCCTGGAAGAAGCTCTTGACGCGTAGGTAACTGACGCTGAGTCGCAGGACAGACAGTTTGTCCAGTTTAGAGATGATTTCAGGTGAGAATGGCAGCAAGCTCGCCAGCCGGTCCAGCTCTGCGTTGAGTCGGTCCCGGTGACGCTTCGACGGGTTGGACTTCTCTGTCACCGGGACTGGCTTTCTGCTTTAGTGAACACAATACAGAGCAGTACAGTCTAAAATACAGCTTCTCCATCAACAAGAACATTAACATGCTAATTTTGGTGAATGTGAGTAATGTAAAATGCTCAGCCCGGGCCAGCATTGAAGAGTTACACTGATCCTAAATGAACAGTCCTAATAATGATGATAACTGCATTCAGAGAAAACTTCTACTAGCCATACAACAGGTGCTTCATTTGAGGTTTCAGTCTCCTGTGCCATGTGCAACAGTGCACAGACTACTTGGCTGAGTTTTAGCTCCTGTTAGTCTACGCTGTGGTTTAGGAGTCTGATTTCTGTCAGCAAAGCCCAACTGTAGGAAACCACAGCTTTAAATAAACCCAGCCTATAACTTCCAGTTGTGGACCAACTGGCTCAAACAAAATGCCACATATGAGCTTTCGATAAAATAGTACAAATGAGACTTCAATAAAAAATGGCACACTTAATATTTCAAAAAAGGAAATTGCACAAATGAGAAACATTTCAATTATTAGGTTTTATTGGCTTGGTCTGACTCAATAATCTTTGATGTGGTGTCACTAAAAGTGTCATACTGTTAATATGCTGCTTGGTAATAAGAACTAATGGAATTTCAACAGACTTCAGTATATAATGTAAACTTCTAAATTCAATATTTAAATGTATGCATGGATAAACTATTTAAACATCTCACAATTGTTTATAAACATTAGTATATGTTATTTCTTCATTTAGTCAAATCATGTGCGAGTGATAATTAAATCAGCAAATTCCTCTTTTCCTGCTGGTCTGCTGCCTAGTTTCATCAAAGCATTTCATCCTTTCTTCCCTCATTTCCTTTGGTTCCACCTGAGCAACTTATTGTATTTAAAAACAACCATAATTGCAACAACAACAACAATATGTTACTATATAATTAAGTTGATCTGTTTACATTTGAAAAGTGTAAACAGAAACATATTCTTAAGAATCTCTTAAGATAACTCGCTTTCTTTGAGGGCACTGGTCTTTGTCACTCAAACAAAGCTTCCACATCAGCTAATCATCACATTAAAAACTAGTTACAAAATAGGGTTGGCATATTTGCATAGCATAAAAGCGTGTAAAGTATCTGTATGCAAGTACTATCCATGACAACCGGTGTCTCGTATCACGGTAGTTTATCAAAACTTAGCTGAGATAGAATACCACTTTAAGAAGTTTCTCTAAAGTTCACTGGAGGTCATTAGGCAACGTAGACTTTATCAGCATTCACCACAATTTCACCCATATATGAAATACATATAAAACTTAAATACATGTAAAACACGTAACTGTTTTTGTACGGGCTTCCTCCGCTTCCGTCCGGCATACATGCAGTCCCCAGGTGGTATCATGTTGCGCTCCGTGTAGGTAACAGGTGCGCTAAAACAATGATGTGGAAGATATATCAAAGTTTTCATTACAGGCAAATTCGTGAGTGAGCAGTTCACTTTCTCAAAATAAACTTAGAAAACGTAGTAGTGAATCTCAGTGAACTAAAAGTTTCACGTAGTCAACAACACTGCTTACTTGGTTTATAATCACTGTATAGGTTCAACTTACATTAATATGCATAAAGCAATTAGCGAATACCGATTGCATGTTGAACCACGCTAGAGTTGTTTATGTACACGAGCCAATAGTTGAAATGCTCTGATAATGAACGCTTATGATGCTGCCCATCCCATTTTAAAATAGACATTCATATAAATATTTATAGACGTTGTGTGTCTGTAAATTCGTTAACTAAAATAAAACAAATAAAAACGCTTACCAGAGTTCGCCAGTATTGTTCAGTTCCAGTATATAAAAAGTGTCATTCAAAGGAATGGAAGAATTAGCATATTATTGCTCTGAGCTGAATAAATGTTTGTTTATTCTCTTTGACTTAAGTCGATCAGCGTCCTAAATCGATGCTTTCATCAGTTTGCAAAGTTCGAGGCAGATGTGGTTGATGTTTTATACCCAAATGCGTCGACTTCTCTTCCTCGCGTTTCAGGTGACGGATTCCTCTGAATGACAAGCCGGTCTCTTCGCACGCAACTCTGTGCCTCACAAACCGTGCTCATACACACACATATACACACACACTCACACACACACACACACACACACACACACACACACACACACACACACACACACACACACTGTGGGCTGACCGAGGGGAGGGATTACACACAAGGCAGTCTGCTACAAATCTCTTCAGAAGTCGAAATGCTCCAGCAGTTCCGCGCGGTTGCTCCTGAAGTACAGTGGATTGGATATGTGAAGCAACAAGGAAGGACAAAGGAATTTTGTAAACTGTGTTATCGGTGTCGTCTCCTGGAAATAAATGGAATGAAAACGATTTACCCGATGGGGATTGTGCGTCTTGAGAGCTAACATCACGCTCAGCCCAAAATCTTGGCGTATGTATACCTTTGCACTCATGTTTTTCCAGACTAATCATATTGTATCTCTATAGTAATCGTACGGCATTCCAAAAGAGGAATTTAGCCGATAGACAGTAGACGATTCAGTATTTGGATTTCTGGAACTAAACACAAATATACATTTATGGTCATCACGAATGAAAAAAAAAATACTGAAATTGTAAATAAATACGCTAATTGCTTTTCTAACGTTATCTTGGATTTGATGGAATCTTTGTTTCTTTAAAATGTAAACCGGTGTTCTGCTGAAATGCCGTGGAAATGTTTTTCAATGTTAATGATGTTACAATAAACAGTGACGCTGGACAAATCTTATTTGATTGCATAATCTTGTTTTTACTTTTATTCCATCTGTTGTTCTCACGCGTTCTCTACTTTCACAACTAAAACGAAAGAAATCATTAACCACTAAGATCCCAAGTAACACTGGTATTTATATGTAGGCCTACTATCTCGAAAATGCACAACCATAAAGCACGATCGCAGCGATACTGTCGGATACACTACAGAACACAGCCGTCCTCCCAACCGCAGAAGAGTTTCCTGAAGAGGAAGAGGAGACATCGCACATTCATTTAAAGCCACTCTGCCTTTTTTACTTTGAGCTTCCCGAGGAAAGTTATTTAACACTTAACACCTGATCAAATTATATCAAATTATGAATGTTTCGGTTTTACATTAAACTAATATGAACAAAATAAATAGACCTGAATAAAATGCTGCTTCCGGAAAACTGTATTATTTGAGTCAATCTTGTGTCAGACCAACGGCACAAAGGATTGATAAATGATCTCTCTGACTTTCAATATTAAATTCTTGGTGGTTTCACAGTGGTAAATATCGTCAGCGATTTAGACGCTTTATTTAAAGTGAGATGTACTCAACAACGCATTATACGCAAACGACGAGACTTTACTAAAACGTTATTCAGTTTTTCCGTTGCTGATGGATATTTAGCCCCCCCCATTCTTCATGTTCTGTGTACATGCAAAAGCACTCTCTTGTTCTTGATGGTTTTAGAGAACGTTCTGTACCGGGCGGATATGCATTTCGTAAACTTCATGCATATGTCAGCTCGATTCTGTGTTTCTTTCCTGTTGCGATGGCCGTATTTCATACTTCATGTTCTATTCTGGTACCTTGACCGTTACATGTTGCAAGAATTTGTCTGGGTCTTGTGTAACACCCCCTTTGTTCGCACGCACTCTACCTGTATAAAAGGAGTACCCCCCCTGATATCGGGGGATCTCTGGTGAATAAACCTATCTCTTACACAAGAGTGCTGTTTGTTCTCTTTGGTTCCCGGGCGCCCACTGCACAGCACAGATCGCACAGACGAGGACGAGGTCCAGTTAAGAATATAGTCTTACAGTTGCCATGTATGCATTTTTTGCTTTTGACCAATCACCCTCTTGCATACCCAGCATCCTGCGATGTGTGTGGTCACTGAGATTCACACGTGTGGCTGAAGGTAATACTTCAGTAGTGACCTGGGAGCCACCATTCAGTGGTACGTCAAGAGGGAGAATAGGAGGGAACAACGCCCCAGTTCAGGGACGCTCTCAGCCTGGGTTTGAGCTCTAGTAAGTCTAAGCAGTTGGACAGGTGCAAGCCTTTGCATGCCAAAATACAGCTTCAATGAGTGTTTGGTATGGAAAAATAACTGAATATATTATTAATAACCAATTTCTGATTAATCAGATACACATAATGAGGAGAGATAGGCAAAAAGACATGCACGTACACACACACACACACACACACACACACGCACATGCACTGTGCACACAGCATGCTCTGTATTTGACCTCGATGTTACATAAAGACACCAATAAAATACAGAGTACAGACATAATACAGGTATACTACAGAGTGCAGACATAATACAGGTATACTACAGAGTGCAGACATAATACAGGTATACTACAGAGTACAGACATAATACAGGTATACAACAGAGTATACTTAGAAAACTAAGTAGACATGCCCCATGTATTTTAACTTATGTTTACAATGAGGTTTTGTAAGATTTTGATAGATCACTAAATGAATTCATAGTACTGGTTCCTAATGTTATCTAATCCCCCCAATTCACATTAACTAAAAAACGCTACATTCAATAAATAAGACATCACATGTGGAGGGTGGTAGGACACTGCAATTAGTGAAATTCACTTTCATAACAGAGAGAATCTCCCCACAGAGAGAAATTCCCAACAAACATTCCCAGCCTAAAGCAGCTAGAAAAGTACTCCACATGCTTTATACTGCAAATGCTTCATATATTTTACTTACATCTGCCTTATACTTATAGCATTATACTTTACAATCTTCATACTACATGGGCTTAGAGCCACTAAACATGTATTGTTGACACTGGAGATGTACTGTCAGATCATATGCAGTGCTTATTTACATATAGCCTAAAACATTTATTTAATATAAATATTTGCACATACATTCTATGCACATATTTGTTCAAGAACAGCAGTGTAATATAAATGAAGTTCAAATAGATTCATATTAACGTGTGTTGGATTTAAATATTCACGTTTTGCATTTGGAAGGATTTACTATTCCCCTGGATGCAAAACACTGACGGGCACAAACATGCACGCACATAGACACACATGCATCCTTCGCTCAGGCAGAAAATTAATGTTAAAATAAAATGTAAATTTGCAGTTTTGTTTGTTAAGTGGTCACTTCCACTGTCAGTTTTCCAGGGCAGGTAACCACCCTGCAATTCTGAAGATGTTTTAAATGGTCCGAGTGACTGAAGTAAATATGGATGAATTGGATGTATGAATGAACAGTGGAAAACCATTGGAAGCTCAAACTCAAGCTCATTCATACTCAACCTGCTTCTGTATGACATGGGGTCTGCGTGGGCTCGTCACAGGGCACCAGGCACCCAGACAGAGGGACACGCCCATGCTGCACCTGCTCTGCTCCCAACCACCTGAGTACTAACCATGTACACTTGTGTCTCATTAGTCCATGTTTCTCTCTCCCTATTTAAAGCCCACAGGAACCAGTCCAGTGATGTGCAACGATGCTCTCAGCTAATCCTGCATGTCATCAGTCTGCACTTCGAGCTCTTCTGCTCGTGCCTTTTTCATCATTGCTCAACTCTGTGGTTTATGTTCGCCTTTTTCATGGACAACAGATGCCTCTTCAGAGCTTCAGAGCAGATGTGATAATGGGGGAATAGACTGTTTAAAACCCAAGAACTACACTTACTGTTTATCTCTGGCTGAAAAATTAGACACTAGGTAAAATCAATCTAAATCAGTCAATTCATATCAGTCCGTTATCATTGCAAGAATGATCTCCTACATCTTACATATATATATATATATATATACACAAGCATTTGGAGCATACAGTAACAATTAGTGAGACTAACATTCTCATACACACCTGTGTAAACTAAGCAGCACTTAGCTAACAAAGCTTGATTTACTTTGGTAGAATTTTTAGACGAAAGTATGCATGTACACAGGATAATACTATTAATACCACATACAAACTTTGTACAGCAGTGAGAGATGTGCAAGTCTCATCTGTACCACGGACACTATAGTGTTATGGGCAAAAATCATCAATACAGTGTCATGGTAAGTGCCGTCTTCATGTCCTCCTTCAATCACCTTGAAGGTTATTCTGGTGTTTTTCTATTGTAGTTCCAGGGCATTTTGCAGTTCCAGGGTAATATGGAATTCTGCAAATTCCCCTCAAGGCAGAGCTGGCACTGGCTTGCTCGGTTGGGCCTTGTCCAATCAAATCTCAGATTAGAATGAATCCTCGGTTGAAGAACCGGCTCATCTTTTTGTAGTGGATTGTGTTTGAAGCAGAAGAAAAGCATTACGCATACTACAATGGTCTTCCCTTCCGTCTCACCACTGTGATACACACGATTTAGTTAAGTAGCTTATACTGTAGCTGGACTCCCATACAGTGTGTCAAATCTTCACGAAGAAACACACACAACCGGTGTGTGTGTGTGTGTGTGTGTGTGACTTGAGCACGACATGAATGCAGCTGTACACAACTCAATTCTTCACTTTGAACCCTTTAAGGTCAGGGAGACACAAAATAAATTACTTTTCTCACTTATGCTTTTGTCCACACTGATAACAATATGCATGTATATGTGTAATGGCTGCATACATATGAATTCATATATGTATGAATACACTGGAGATTCAGAAGCAAGAGAAAAAAAGAGATTTGTTTCTTACATTTTTAATACCTTCTTTCATTTTCCCACTTTATATTATTGAAAAATGTGTTTATCATAAAACAGTTCTAACAAACATCCCGTCTATCATAAATACATTACACAACAGATAATTACAATCATTTGGTAGAACCATGATATAAAGTCAGTTACAAATAAAATATTTGGTCAATAAAACAGAAGCCTTATATGATTCACCTCTGATGATAAACCTTATGATTCACCTCTGATCTGTTTAGTTTCTGACAGATTTGTCTGTGATTACTTTGTGCTCTTATTCAGATGATTGTATGTTTCCATCCAAATCTACACAATAAAGCTCTGATCCACTCTGATAATTGGCACTTTTAAAATGATCGGCTGCTGTGAACCAGCCTTCATTCAGTAGGTTACCATGGCAAAGCTATTCAGATACTGAGTGAACAAAAGACATTTTATTTGTACCTTTTGGTATACAGTGTCCATTGTACCACGATCATATATATATCCCTAGTTAGTACCTATATAAAATATTGACCTTCATGTCCTTTTATCTTCATGAAAACCTGTTTCCTTTCTGCTCATTTACCTTTGTCTTCTGTCCATGGTCCTGTTATGCAGAACAACAGCTAACGTAGACCCAGTTAAACCCGTTTATGTGTTTCTTATGGTTCACTTGCCGAGCTTCCCCAATAAGGTTCTTTGTGATACCTTACCGCCTTCTTGTGGTTTCTTGGTGTATGACAACAAAGGCTGTTCAGTCAGCTGTACAGTGGTAATATCATTTAATAGCTCCATTGTGGCACATCAGCACATCAGATTTTTCCTTAGAATGGCACTTGAGGTTCTAGAATCAACAGCCACATCTGTCATGTGGTCAGCTCTGCCACATCTAGGTGTTGGTAGGGGTGTGAATCTGCCCTCTTGGTAGAGGTGTGAATCTGATGTCTGGCCCAGCCTGCTGGAGTTCAGGGAATAAACATGAGCACTGATTTCCAATAGGATACTATACAAAGTGATTACAGTGAGGTTGAGGTAGGACAAAAAACCTGAAAGTACAGGGAACACATACCCTCAGAGTCTGTTAGAAACACCCACCTTATACCTACAGCACTACTTATATGTTTAAACACTTCTATTCTTTATTTTTACGATTTTTTACATTAAAAAATCAGGGAAGGTATCAAACCAGTGAAATAAGACATATGTCATTATGCTGTGATAATGACTATCTTAGATTTTAGATTCTTTGAAGTAGCTATCCTTTACGTCATTGCATGCTCTTGGCGTTCTCTTAACCATCTTCATGAGGCGATGTCTTGAAGACATTCTCGCATATGTAGAGCACTTGTATGATGAGGAAAAAACTCTATATATGAAAATGAATTCATATATAGACTAACACCTTGTATTATTTCTGTCAGTACATACAGTACTGTTCAAACATTTGGACACGACTGAATGAATGTATGCTAGCTGACCACATATTCCATTTGTCATTGGTGTGTTTCTGAGTACTGAGTCAACTCGGTAGTGACACGGACAGGAAGTGGTCTTGGCATTGGCAAGAAGGAGTGTGAGTTAAATATCTGGAGTGGTGGTGTTTGCATGGCGGACTCACAGCGGGAGTGCCCCCTGCAGGCCGCTGGTTGCTGGCGCTGCTTCCAAACGACGACTGGAAGTTGTGGATCGTTTCCTGGAGTATCTGTCTCTCCCGTCCCTGAAATTACAATACATGTTACTAAATTACATGTACCTATATATTTCAGGTGCATTTTGGAACAGATTAAAAACATCTATGTCCTATGCTGGCAGGTTTAGAGAAACAAATATATATATATTGGACTGACTGACTTTGGAATGTAAGTGGCACATGTACCAACAGTAACCTCTGATTTACGTGAACAGAATTTTGCCATAAAAGGCTTGTGAGCCCCCATGACCACAAAAACAAAAACATGAGCAGAGCCTTTGGTCACTACAGCCTGGCCATGTGACGTGCTCCATTCAAACAGGCCCAGCACCTTGCCAGCATTAAGCTCAGAGATGGCGGCCAGGATCTGCTGTCTGGGGCCATCGGTTTTAATGCCCAGTTCCTTCAGATCTCCATCAGTCAGAGTCAGAAAGGCCTCCATGTCCACCTGCAGGTAAAACACCACAAGCTGAGTGATTAAGAAGCAACACACACAGACACGTTTCATATTTATCACATATGAAAAAGATTTTCAATATTCAGTTTGGGAGTAAAGATGACTGCTATGATGTTTTTAGGACCAAATCTATATAAACAATTTATCTACCAATTTAACAATTTAAACCACACAAAAGAATGATATGGAAAAGGTTATTACAAGAATACATTTCCATACCTCCTGTTCTTCAAATATGGGTTGATATTTCTCAAGGGAAAGTTTCCTCAATATCCCTGACAGCTCATCTGTGAACAGGAGTTTTACATAATTAGTGAACATGAATAGTAAAAATGTAATGGCTTTCCCTTGTGATGAACCTCATCAGGCTGGCCAGAGTGACTTTAATCAGATTGACCCTGATCACACTGACCAGACCGACCCTCATCAGACCGACCTTCATCAGTGATGGTGCCACTGCTGGACCCACCGCTGCTCTTGGACCGTGGCTGTGATGATGATGACAGCGTGTCCCCAGTTGGGGGTTTGGGAGTCGGGGAGGCTGACGGTGTAAGGGTGGGGGACGTGCTCTTAGAGGTGGAGGTCCCACACTGCGTTCTCTTCTTCAGATCCACCTTCTGCGGCGATTTAAGAGATGACGGAGAAGTGAATGAAACGGCTATCTGCAATCTCCATAAATGCAGCCTATTATACGTTCCGCACGCTAACATGATTTTGGCCATGGTGAATGACTTAAATATAAATAAAAAAATGATTGAGCACCAAATGATTGAGCATCTGTACGTAAGGCAGAACAATGGCTCCTGTTCACCTGGAGCTGAATGCGACGTCACATACCCGTCTGGAGTGGAAGTCACTCGCTACCAGGCTGGGGTGAGTAGGGATGCTGGGCAGGCTGATATCAGGCATGGTGGGTGAGGCTGCAGGGGCGGCGCTGCCTGTCTCTGGGGGTGGAGCTCTGGCATCCAGCAGGCCAGCAGCCCTCTTCCTCTGGGCGGCCATTTGAGAGAGAACGCTGTCAGACACACTGCCCCCTGGTGGAGAAAGGCAAACATCTTACTCATGGTGGATGCGAATGCCACGACTCGTCAAAATATCCAACAAATGCTCTTCCATTACATCAGAGATGTATCAACTTGTGATTTGACAGAGAGCTCATTTGCATATCTTTTGTGTTGTTAATAATAATCAATTATTGAACAATTGAGTGTGCAGCATGGTTGTGTATGTATGTGTGCATGTGTTAGTCTATCTATGTGACTGCGTGTGTGAATTTGTGTGCATGCACGTGTGTGTTCGTGTGTATGTGTGGCATGCACTATAAAGGATACCTGAGCGGTTGTGTGAGTCTGATGCATGCCGGTTGACCCCTCCCATTCCATTGGACCCTCCTGATGAGTGAGGAGAGTTATAGTTGCCCGAGTTGGAGGGCGAGGATGAGGACACCTTACTGATACTGGGGAACTTCATGGATCTGCTCACCACTCGACTTATGGAGGACTAGAATATCAGCAAACGCGCACACACACAATCACACACACAATCACACACACAAACAAAAGCAAATATACAACATGTACTTGAACACCAAGACATCATCAGCAATATTACCGATAGAAAACATCAACAGGAAACTTCAGTTTAAGTATTACTTAAATTTTAAACAACACAGAAAGTGCTCCTGCCCTAGTCCCATCGACAAATTCACTTATAAAAGTGATAAAGATGTCAAACATCATAACACACATCACACACTCCCATGGGACTAAGCAGATTCCTACAATGTCGGAGTTGCCGCTGCTGTTGAAGTTGCCTTTGCTGGGTCTGGGGGGCATGGAGAGCCGCGGCTGTTCGCTCGGCCTGCCTCCCTCTTTCAGCTCCCGCGAGCGGTGCGAATTCCACGCCTCGAAGCTGGACGGAGGCAGGAAGGGTGGAATCACGGCCTTCAGCTGGTCGTTGGGCAGGCGAGTCAGCGGAGCTCCACTTCTCAGCTGAAGCGGGAGATAGTGACAGAACCAGGGCGATGGTGACAACTATACAACTGAAGCAGGTGATGACACAACTGAAGCAGGTGATTATATAACTGAAGCAGGTGATGATTACACAACTGAAGCAGGTGATTACACAACTGAAGCAGGTGATGATTACACAACTGAGGTGCAGGTTATTGGCGATGGCGCACATTTTACATGGCAGTAAAAAGATTTCAAACCCATGTCATCAGAAACAATGCCATATTTACCATTGTGGTGATGAGAAAGTCATCATTCTCACTGCCAGTTCTGCCAAGACCTTCAAAACACCATGCAATAATACCATAACTGATATACTGTAAATACATTGTACTGAAAAGATAACTTATGTTAGCATGGTTTGTGCAAATAATGTTTTGTCCATCATTATCCTAAGCAAATTACTGCATACAACTTGTTGCACTTTGCCACAACTATATCAAGATAAAGCCCCATTTTATCTCTAAAACTCTAAACAGCTTTACTTGGGATGAGAAGTTATATAACAGCAAGATCTACACATTCCAGTGATTTTGCCTGTGACAAAGAGTAACACAATTAATGACATATTCATTAAATAACATATCACCAGAGTCTTTATTCTTAGTAGTCCATGCAGCAGGGGGCTGCGCTGAGTCACGGGGTCGAGGGCTGCAGGTCTCTGTACTGCCTTCTGCCTTCATAGTGGCATCCAGCAGAACCTCGGGCCCGTCGGGGAAGGGAGCCAAGCGGCCAGCTGAGAGGCCGTGCCGTAGCGTGTGCGTGAGCTTCAGCCTGCGAAAGCGATTGGACATCCGGTTCCACCACGACTGGAGAGGAAGACACAGGGTGACACGTATGCTGAGAACTACAGGGTCAATGCTATACAGTGGACGACTCAGGTTAGTAGTGGCCCAGAAACATATCTGACATCTTATGGCTGTCTTTGAAATTGAATATGGAATATTAACACCTTAATCTTGAAGTGACTGTTTTACAGTTTCTTTTAAAGTCTGATTTTTGTGTAATATAAAAATGCAAGCAATTGAAAATGTGAGGTAGAATTTGCAGGCAGAGTCAAGATAGTAATTAGAAAAAAATGTAATGGCATTTCAATTTCATACTAGAAAAAAGATTTTTACATTATTTTGGCTTCCAGAGCAGTAAAGTTAAAAGAAACATTAGCAAATATGAAAATAAAAAGAAAGAAGAAAAAGTAAAGTTAAAAGAAACATTAGCAAATATGAAAATGCTAAAAGTTTTGTTCATGCCACCTTTAGGCCCCCTTTATCATCTGGGGGTACAGGTACGTTGGCAGACAGACGTTTCTTTATCGAGTTCTTTCCTCTGGGTTTACACTTGTCTTTGTCCACCATCATACACACAGACGCCAACAGCCGCACCAGCTCAGTGTCTGAAGAAACAAGAGCAGAGGCGAATTCAGTGAAGTCAGATTATTGTTGAAAATAATCTGCACTTTCGAAATTCACTGTTTTTTTCTTCATCAACTTGTACCTGGGTCATTTAATAGCATAACGAGGTCAAATGCTGTGTAGCCATTCTTGGCTCTTAGGTTTACATCAGCTCCTTGATTCAGTAGATACTTCACCACTTCCTTTTTCCTGTGTGACAGACAAACACTTGAACCGCAATAAACGGTGCCCGTAAAAATCCTGTACCTCCAGCCACAAACCACAGCCACTAGTAGGCCAGGGTCTGGGAGCACATACACTCAAACCACAGCATTCTTACTGCTATTTCATTATATGTACTATGTGAAATCTTTTATAGCAGTACTTGTAAGATAGTCTGCATGTTAATTCATACTGTACATTTTAATAACAATAGCCTTTATTTATATAGCACTTTAAAAAAATTAAGTTAAAACAATGCTTTACATAAGAATAAAATATGAGTCACCATACTGGTGCATTTACATATTTATGATTATAAATGAATTAATTATGTGTGTGTGTGTGTACCCATGATACGTGGCCTGCATGAGGGCGGTCCAGCCGTGTATCCCATCCTGTCTGTCCACATCTGCACCCTGCTCCACCAGCAACTGCACCACCTCCAACTGTCCGCTTACAGCTGCCATCATCAGAGGGGAGGCGCCGTCTGGGTTCGCCATGTTCACCTGCGATGGCTCCTCTTCCAGGATCTCCTTCACCAGCTGGGTGTTTCCTGAAAAAACAAATGCACAGACAGACAGTCAAGACAAGCAAACACAAGTATATAAAGAAGCATGCACACACAAACACACATGCAAATAAAATACACACGCATTAAAACAAACATGCAAACACCCACATAAAGGCACACAACACATGCACACAAATACAAATACATTAACACAGGGTAGCAGTTCAAACGTTCTGTCCTTAAACAAAACAATATATGAATGAGAAATTACTCTCATAGTTTTCACTGCCTTAGTGATACTCACCTAGTTTTAATGCATTGAAAACATCAGGTCTCTTCTTCTCATCATCTATTCAAAAAGTAAGCATTCTGGTAAATTATTAACTCAGTGCTTTTTTAAACAGCCTTTTCAGACTACACACTTTTGAGGTTAATCTGAAAATGAAGGAACACAGACAGAAAGCAGCTGTCCCTTTTTTTACACTGTAATCAGTACATGCTATTATAATTACATCTCTATAACACATTACTATACAGTTAATACACAGTAATGCAAATTGTTACACACTCATGATGGTGTGCAACTTCTACTTTAAGCTGATTTGTGAATGTATTCAGAGCTGCAAAATGAATAAAAGCCTGGTAAAACCAGGGCAATGCTAGGACAACCCAAAGTAAAACACTATGGCGAGACTAGGTAAACACAAAGGCAATGCCATGTGAAACTAGGGCACCATGAGGTAAACACTAGGGCAACACTATGTTAAACACTAGGGCAACACTAGTGCAACACTAGGGTAACACTAGGGTAACACTAGTGCAACACTAGGGTAACACAAGGTGAAACACAAGGTGAAACACTAGGTGAAACACTAGGGCAATAATAGGGCAACACTAGGGTAACAGTACTGGGCATTTCTAGATTCAGGATTAATCGTAAATCGACAGCTCTACTTTAGTAAATCATCAATATTAATCTAATTGATGGCTAATTGCTCTCTCCCATCAGGGTTATGCCATTAGTGGTTTTAGCAAGGTCATTCTGTTCATTTCAACAAGATCAAGGTCAGAATAATCTCTCAGATGTATAGGCCAGAATCTCTAAGAATGCAGCATTTGCTCCATAATATCCCAGAACATCTAAGGCAGGATAACATTAATCTACTAGTCTTACCAGGCTGTGGCCGAACGGTGGTGATGGAGTCTAGGTAGCTTTTCACCTCTTTATGTTTAAGCTGTAGTGCAACTTCAAAAGCTGTTTTAGACAGAACATTGAGATGGTCAGGATCAGCCCCCCGCTCCACCAGCTGCTCTGCCACGCTGGCCTGGCCGCTCAGCGTGGCCAACATGAGCGCACTCCAACACGTCGTCTTCTGAGAAAAGTTCACGTCAGCACCCCAGTCTAGAAGCAGCCTTGTCATGGCCTCGTGACCATGCTGAGCACCGACCAGCAAGGGCGTGATGTCCAAAAAGTTCTTCCCATTGTCATCTGGCTCGCCGCTGTTCGCGCTGTCGGCTGCGGAGAGGTGGTCAAAGTCATCCACGAAAGCGCCGTGCTCCAGGAGGAGCTTGGCCACGTGTGCGTGTCCTCCTCGGGCTGCCATAGACAGCACGCTGGCCCCCATGCGATTCCTGCCGTTGACCTCTGCCCCATTCTCCAGCAGGATGTGAGTCACATTCAGATGGCCAAACCTGCAACACACAGAGGAGAATATAGCCAGGTTCTGCTTCATTGAAAACTGAAACACCTCATTCACAATTCTCTACCAAAGAAAAAACTTACTATTCAGAGATTATTCAGATGAAGAACATAAAGAAAGACAATGCAATAAATCAAAGACCAAGGGTTACATAAAACAGGCTCCTGCTCCTGTTTTAGTGCTCTAACCCCATCTAAATCCGGACGAGCTGTTGATGAGTTTACTCAGGTGTGGACTATTGGTCCGCCGCGTGATGGAGACAGTCCGCTCAATACCGGGACTACAGACTACGATCTGGAAATTACAACAATACAAACTAACGCTACTGGTATAAAATACTGTTCTCATTAGTTTACACATTTTGGATTTTCCATCACAAGGCGAAGACCGAAAAGTCTGGACTTTAAGTTATAATACCATGTAATAAATCTTAATCTATAAATAAATCTGTAAATAAATCTGGTGATTATATGTTGTTAAAGTAAAATAAAAGTGAACTACGAACAGAGAAAAACTTCACCTCGCTGCCTGCATGAGTGGCGTCCAGCCGTAGTTATTTCGGCTGTCCACGGACGCCCCTTTTCGGAGAAGAAATCTGACTAAGTGCTCATGTCCACTAGCGCAGGCAAAGTGGAGGGCGGTGTTGCCTTCTTCATCGGTGCAGTCTACGGGGACGAGCGGTCCTCCCCCCCGGCCCACGTCCACACTGCACTCCGACACGGAGTCCAGACGTGCTCTAGACTGTCTGCCGGACTCGTTCCCCGCAGGCTCCAGGATCCTCCTGGCGGTCTCATAGTCGCCCTCGTCGCAAGCGCGAAACAGCAGACGTGAGTTTGCTGGGATTCCGAAGTTCATCTCCGCGTTTGCGCCTCAGGCTCTAACGCGCCGTGCCCACTGACTACTGGCCGCCCAGACTTAAAATACATTTTGACCACACGAACACACGAACAACTTTGTTAAAGTTCGGAAAACAACACATTTGCAGTGTTGCAACTCTACTAAGAATATAGTTGGAAACTGTTGGTTATAAAAAAGCACTGATTTTTGCCACTATAACTATTTGTTATAGCCCTGGAAACTTTTCCAACCGCAACACTACGCATGCGTCAACGCTGCGTCCGAGAGACTTTTCGCCCAATCCTGCTGCAGCGTCCGCTGACGTAATTTAGGAAAATCCATACTGAGCAAAACCTTTAAAAAGCCGTAAATGTAAATGAGATGAAACCATTAGTTTGTATTAGCAGATGCTGCAAATTTGAAAAGGAGTGGAATAGGACTAGCTGTGTATATATATATATATATATATATATATATATATATATATATATATATATATATATATATATATATATATATAAAGAGAGAGAGAGAGAGAGAGAGAGAGTGATTGTAGTCCAGAGAAACAGGACGTTTCGTACAGAGGTCCTTCATCAGCTGTTCAAGCATATGAAAACGTATGTAAACGTATTATTATACGATATTATTATTATTATTGTTGCATCAATACAATAACATTTATTAGAAAAAAATAATCGACCAGTTGGGGGCAGTCTAACATCATACATTAGTAGAAACGGAGGCATTTGGTTGATGTCGGTCAATTTCAGCCAATTCAAGCCAATTATTGCATTAAATAATCTTCCTTACATTTTACACACTTAAATAATTGTGTAGTGTTTATAGCCAGATATATACAAATACCAGATAAGTACCAGCAAATACTATCTTATGTAAGGATACACTAAAACAGAGCATTTAGTTCAATTGAATTACAATCGAAAGGAAATGCAGACAACATGTCACAACACTTATAGCTATTTAAACTTTCTGAACTTAGAAAACAAAACACACTAAAAGAAACAGCAGCATTCTACACTTTTGGTTATATGCAGTATATTGGATTCCCTGCCTGATTCTGTCGACATGACCTTTTATCAAGCATTAGCAGGACAGAGGAAGTCTTCCCATAAAATGAGAGCACTGGCTAGTCATCACAGCTTAAAAGCAGAACCCCATCAATGAAATCCATTTGTGCAGAATTTCTTTTTTTGATATAAGTCCTAATGCACTGCATTTTCTTACATAACTTTCATACTGTAAGCAATGAAATTTCAACTTGTAGTGTAAACAGCTGCATCTCAGTCTGACATGAAAATTTTTATTTTTCTAAAATACTTTGGTTCACATTTACTGGCACCCAGAAATTATTCAAAGGACAAATATTCACCATAGAGATATTATCAGGATTTTATCATGATTTTTTTCCTATCAAAGCCATACCTTATTAATTTCAGATGGGTTTATCGGGACTGCTATGTCACTAGGGTATAAAAACAAAACACATGCTAAGTCATATGTCATCTTGAGGAAGACAGTACAAGTTAACTGAACAAAAAGGTTCATAAAACAGGAAATTGTTCTGAATATAAAAAACAGACCTTACAATAACGGTGTCCAGTAGGTAGACAATATGTAGGACAATAAGACAATAAGTAGGAAATGAAACAGCTGCAGATGCTGATCTGACACACAGTACATTCCTGATGCTCTGACACACAGTACATGCCTGAAGGGTTTTCTCAGAGTAGAGTGCACCAAGAGTAGAATTCACTCAAAATAATGTTCACCCAGAGCACCCATAGTAGGGCACTCAGAGTAATGTCCAGCAAAGTTCAGGGCAAGTAGTGTGCATCTTGAGTAGAGTTCACCAGAGTAAAGAGTACTAGAGAAGAGCAGAAATCACCCAGAGTACATTTGGTTGTTCTTCCTCAAATGGAATGGGTGTTTTAGGTTCTTTAGCTGGTCCAGGTTTTTTTCAGGTGCAGCAGCTTTGCTGGGGCTTTTGCACGTGTTACCATCAATGCTGGGTTGTGGCTTGCCAGTCAAACATTTCCAGTCAATTGGAGACTCATAATATGTAACTAACCTTAGAAAAAAATGGCCATTAAAAATAGTGCAGGCAACAGATGGGAACACGGGATGTGAGTGTACACCTGTAAGATGGGGTAAAGACTGTACGTGTACACCTGCAGAGAGTTGCAAATACGTAACATGCTTTATTAAATTCATTGTTTAATTTAACCCTCATTGCTACTGTGATTGTTTTTAACCCCAGTATGTGTATAATTTACATTACATTACAGTTATATATTGCTTTATCTTTTTCTTTCTCAGCCTACTAGTGAGCTACATTGAATTATGATGTCAATTATTTCAGTAGTCCAGGTGTGGGTGTGACCTTCCCTGCCATAGAAAAAGACACAACGATTTGTTTTCCTGCTTTTCACATCATAATTATCTTGCATTATTTGTAATACGCTGCAGTATAGGCCAGTGGAAGGAGATTTTAGACCTTAGAAAAATGATTGTTGTTCTGAGTACTTGCACCGTCTGTGACATGTCATAGATGAACAAATCAGGGGTCAAGGCATGAGTCAAAAAAACATAAGAGAAAAGGAAAACTCACAGGGCATTTATAAAAACAAGAAGACTTAGAGACTTTGGTGGAGGCAGCAGCAGTTTAGACTGCAGCTATTGTGAAACGTCTGGGACGGGAACCTGTGGAAATAAACAAGAAAAGGCACAAAGTGACAAGTGCAGGGAATGAACCAATCAAGGGCTGACTGGCACCCAGGAAGAGGAGTGTGTGATTGGTGGATGAGCGAATGCTGGTTTGGCTGTTTGCCAACTGGGGCATTTCACACTTATCAAAGATGGCATTGAAACATCTGTCCAGTTTTTGCACAAATCTCAGATTTAATATGGACATTTTCTGGATGCAGTGAGCTTATAGGGTTCTATCAACACTAACACATTACACTACCATGACACTATATGATAAAAACATGCACTGATATACTGAAACATGCTCAGGTGATGGTCATTTGTTGCCTGCAAACATTTGAATTATGCAAGCCATTCAAATTCTATGTGAGCCACTTAGATTGTGCATGAGCGCTGTGTGCTACACTGAGAGTCTGCCCCATGGCCTCAGCCTGGCCAGCCGAGACTAGCAGCACTGCACAGTGCAGAACAGCTCCGTGACCATGCCACGGTGAAAAATAGTGAACACTAAAAGGCTTGTAATCAGATCCGAATGCAGCAGGCGTGGCAGTAACAGGTTGCGTCCAGGCCATACAAGCTTTCCCCGCTTATTTTCAAACGATAAATACTCACAAACGATAAAAGAAGCAAAAGAATAAACAGGACAGCGGCTATGGGCTTTAAAAAGGGAGAGGACATATAAGGCACAAGTGCTTGTAATTAATTATCAGGTGATGTAGGACAGGTACAGTGTCTGCAAGGGGGGGGTTGTCTGGCTGGGGACCGATGCATGATGCCATGACTTTGCTGCATACTTCTAAGCTAAGTGATTAATCTGTGAAAGAGCCCTGCTAGGGCAAGCACACACATACTAATGAAATTTACTTCATAGCTCTTAGGTACACACACACACATACACACGCACACACACACACAGAACTATAACAATGTGTCATATATAGATATTTGTTTGGGATGTATAATTTTACTGAAATGGGACGTGTTTGGTGAATTTTTAACAGTTCACAGTGCATTCTGTATTTAGAATAAGAATAAGTCCGTTTTACACATTTGGGAAGGATATTAGGTTCAGTATGGAAAATGGGGATTGCTGCTTGCATAAGCAACTGTGTAGGGTTGGCAACAATTAGCTTTCAATCATGCATCAGCTGTGAACAACACTTCTCAGTTTACCATTTGTAACGCAGATAACTATCAACAAACCTGGGCCAGTTTATTATCAAACAGCCCTACTAGCAGCGATATTGGCTGGTTTACTATCAACCACACAACCCAGATAATTATCAACAACACTGACCAATCAAGAATATGACCCAGTTTACTGCTAACAATAATGCAGTTTGCTATGTTTACTATCAGCAACCCGTTTATTATCAGCAATACTGCCTGGCTTACTATCAACAATACAATCTCTTATACTGTTTACCATCACCTGTAGACCCGTGTACTTTCACCAATGCACCCGTGAACTTTCACCAATACACACCTGTTCTTTCACCAATACACCCGTGTACTTTCACCAATACACCCGTGTACTGTGTGTGTGTGTGTGTGTGTGTGTGTGTGTGTGTGTGTGTGTGTGTGTGTGTGTGTGTGTGTGTGTGTGTGTGTGTGTGTGCGTGTGTGTGAGTGTGTGTGTGTGTGTGTGTGTGCCTGTGTGTGAGTGCGTGTGTGTGTGTTCATACACATGTGTACCCATGAGTGCCGTAAGCTCCAGGACCAGGTGCTTCCTGCCTTGTATTCCAGCTGCATGAGTGCTTATTTATCCCCAGGAAGGGGAGCTCTGCAGTGCAGGGAGTAACATGCTCAGATGCAGCAGAAGGGTCTGTGCAGTGCTGGACTAGCGGATTAGTAATAACATGAAACAGTGGACGTGCTTCCTGGGTTCAGCAGACACTGTTCCAACACCACTTCCATTCCCCTCCTCCTCCTCTGCTCCTGAATGGAGCTTCACACATATAATCACACTACGAGTGCTCTAATTGATTTTCTGAAGTTTTATCTAAAATGTGCAAACGGAGAAATACATTTACAGGTACAGAGATAAGAAAATATCCTTTTATTTCCATGTTCACAGTTCATATGCCAAATTGATTCTCTTTTTAGTTCCATCAAGTTTCAACTGTGAGACTAAAGCAGTATCCTCTATGCAACAATGCATTATGGGAATAAAAGAACTATGAATATAATCTGCATATATATTAGGATGCATGTGGGAATTTCCACAAAGCCTCATGTTCCTGAGGTGCTGTCACTGCTGGCAGAAACTTTAGATTAATTGAATATTCAGGCAAATCTGACAGAGTCCATACACAGCAGGAGGGATACACGAGACTGCAGACAGAACCCAGGTATGGTAACACTGTCACAGGCTTCAACAGTGTGATGGGCTGAAACAGTGTCACAGATTTAAACATAGTCACACTTTTTGACAATGGACACATCTCAGCGTCTAATGGTCACACTTCAGTAGTGTCAGACTTCACTGCATGATTTTACTTGAATGTTCTTTAAAAGCAATTTCTTTCTTTTAACAAAAATATTTCGCAGACACGCAAACACACACACATGCAGACAAGCAGACACGGATGCACGCACACAGACACACGCGCACACATGCAGACATGCATGCAGACACATACACATGCACGCATGCGCATTTGTGGACGGCATGACCATGAATACGTGGTGTGGGACTGGGTTTGAGTGTGTGTGTGTGTGTGAGAGAGAGAGAGAGAGAAAACAAACTTTGTTTGGAGTTATAACTGGGTCTTCTTGCTGTTGTCCTGGCTGGCTGGAAGGGGTGTACTGTAGGTTCGATCTTTGTGCATCTGCAATTCATTAGTATTAGTATCACTGCCACTGAGGTCACTGTGGCCAGAAGCCAGCAAGTATGTTTTGTGTATGCTACGTAGGTTCAAGTTATTCAAGTTATTCAATGATGTTATTGTAGGCTATATTGTATGTCTTTGTTAATTATAGCTATGTGACAGTGGGGGGCATGGTCACATGTCACATGTCTCTCATAGTGTAAATTTAAAGTGTGTGTTTCCATAACGCTTGGGTAACAGAGGCATGTGTAACCTTGAAGTTAAAACCTATCAGCAGAACAGCTTTTCTCTTTTGTGAATGGTAGTTTTTGGTGAATTGCTGAAGCTGCTATTTTGCACATCAAATGCCACCTGATGTTCATGAAAAATCCCTGATGTTCGAGGTATTCCCCTTGTTTAGCAATATTGCTCTCATTCTTTGAGTGGTGTAGTTGGTAATTTTGTGCAAAGATAAACTAATTTTACATGCCACATGATATTATTGTTAATACTTTCTCCCCAGTGGCAATCATTGTTATTTTCTAAAGATATATTGCCTTGCTTGAAAATTCAAGTGATTCTGTCAGGATGTTCCTTTATGTTGGTGGTAGCTGTAACAAATGGTTGCAGTAAGCAACAGAGAGAGTTTATTAGGGCAAATCGGGCATAACAGAGACAGGCAGACTCCAGAGAACCCATTATCTAACTCCAGTACTGACAACACAAGCAGTGGGTACAAAGAGAATAGACAGCAACACTACAACACTCCCAGATTATAATGGCCATCACATTAATGACATATCTGGTTTTTGCCTTGCTGATTTAATGTCTCCAGTTTTAATGTCTCCAGTGGAGAAGCCACAGAGAGACAGTGGTCAGTATCCAGTAGCAACGCTGAAATGCTGAAAGCCTGTGAAATGTAGTCTGGTAGGGGATATCGAATCTCTCCTACTAGCTATAACAGCAAAATCTGAGACGAGAGAGACAGACTTCAGTGTAACACTCACACTAATATTTGTTAAAATATATTCATATGATAATTCATAAAATATGAACACCATATATGGAACATTCACATCTCTGCTTTGTGCTGGCTTGATAAACATAATAACACTAACAAATAAATAACAAATGAATAAGAGAAGTGATTGTGTTCTCTCCTGGGTCCAGCAGCAGAAGGGGCACGTTTGTTGAGGCAGATGAAGTGCATTGCATTTTTTTTTTAGCAAATTGAATTTAGAGGATCAGCACTGTGAATATAACGGTATGGATCTAGTTAGACCTGTTAAGACTTGTTTGTTCAGTATATTCAGTGCTTAACTTTGTCTGTCAGAGTTAAAATTAGCCATAGTGCTGACACAATCACACATCATTTGTCCAACCTGTATATTGGCAATTCAGCAAATCACCAATGAGGGGAATGCATCGCATGCATTTATATTGCAACAGTAATATGATTATTGTAAGTGCATAAATCAAATCTCGTACTTCACATAGGTCACCTTTGACTGTCACTGCAATATATTTAATTTTTAACCCCAGATACGGGTGTAGGTAGGTGTATGTTCATGATTTAGTAAACAAAGGGTCAGTCTTTCTAGCAAAACTGAAAGTGACAAGCGAAATAAATAACAGAAGGAGGTCAGCAGCTCTGACAGGTTGGCAGGAGATGACAGCGCCATCATATATACCTTTGAATTTCACTTTGGACGCCATATATATGGTGGATAACCATTCTCATATTCACATTAATGCTCTCATGAATATTGCATGACGTTCAGAAATGAATTTATATAAAGTTGTGGTTGACTTCAACTTGACCTTTAAAAGTCTCACAGGATTAAGATGTGTATTTGAAAGAGAAGCATGCCTTTTATCTGTGAGTAGTTAATTAAAATGATCATGAACTACATTTCAGCCCAAAGCCCCTGCCACACCCAGAGGACAACTTCTGTCAGAGCGGGAGGATAGTGTCTATCACAAATGGAGATTAGCTCTCTGCTTTAAGGTGTTGGGCTCACTGTCCAGGCAGATTCTATGCATATAATGAACAAAGGACTTTGGCCTATGCATATAATGAACACTGTAAGCACAGCCAGATTTTGCCCTATGAATACAATGGATAGAGGTCGGGAGACTTTTTTTGTAATATTTTAAAGAAAATAGCTGTTAATGGAATTCCCTAGCCGTTCACTGGTGCATTTCTTTGTACGTGTGCACAGATTGCACTTGCTCTGTGTATTTACTGAGAGCGTTTGGTCTGTGCTTTCTGTGTGCTGATCCAGTAAATCCCTAATTATGGACACCAGTCTTACTGAGCTGAAGCAGAGGAAAGGGTTAAGCAGTGTGATGGTATTCAGATGACATGAACACTGCAGTTAAGTTTATTGATAGTATAGGTTTTGCCTGAAACAGTACAACAGTACATTGTTGCTATACATTTTCTGAGATAGGATAAATAACCATATAACCATTTGTGCCATATGCCATGGTATGTTAAAATTAATTGCATAAGTGAAAATGAGATACATAAGCATAGTTTAATTGCAAAAAAATGGATTAATGCATATTTTAATTGCAGAGTGGATTGGTGCTAATAAGTCATTACTGTGCAGCTGCCAGAAACACTACCATCTACACTTTCACCTCTCTCTGCCTTTCTCATTACTTACAATATTTGGACTATTTTGAAGAATGCTATGTAATATTGGCTTATGATGAGGTTTAATGTCGTTTTTCAGCAAGAATGGAATACTTATCTTTGTAACCGGAAATTAATCCTCTAAATGGCAAATCGAAAAAAAAAATGTGACAGCAAAGTAAAATGCACATCCCCATCTTGTACATTTATGTCATTTGTGTGTGAATATCCTTTTTTTAAAGAATTACACTTTGGGATTTTGCCTGAGTCGCTGCAGATCTGCTGAGACAAACAGCAGATGGCAAAAATACTTTTAATGCAGAACTCAGTTTGGCTTGTGACATATCACACACCTTCACTGCCTGACACACAGAGGGAAATCTATCGATGATCTAAATTGATGTATTAGAAGGAATAGAAATCATGTAGATGTGTATCCGTCCAGCACTGAATGGCTATGATATTTGAGACAAACCAACAATCAGTATAAATGAGCAAGTATAAAAAATCTAAACAGGATTTCACAGGTTGTGATGTTGAGGGAGGGTGTGATATTAAAGGTTTCGAGCATCATGGAGGTGTTTATGAGACACTGACAGTATTTTCAGAAGGACACTGAATGAGCTAAAAGAAAACCAAGCAGGCCAGTTTTTGGGACAGCTGTTTATAATGAGGGTGGAACTGGACTACAAAACATCTGCTCAGATGAATGTGTATTAAAATGCTACAGCATATTACAGAAAATGACTCTTTGCATGACTGCATAAAAATGCATTTAAAAAAGCTTGTGTGTCATTTGGAGCGTCAGTGTATCCTTAACAGGCATTCACAGGATCAATTTATTTTTGTCAGACATTTAAAGGCTCAGAACTTCTTACTGTCCTAATGCCATATATAGACAATCTACATTACATATGATGTTATTGTAGATTATTCTTTTTTGTACAAACACTGATGATTTATACTGAGATTACAGAGATACTGCGCTAGAAGAGAATCAAGCAGGCCAGACACAAAACTATGCCAAGACATACACAGTTCAGAACATGCAAGCACATGAATCTTAAAGCATGGTGTTATCATTATAGTGCACTCTGGAACTCTAGCTATAAGCACCTAACCAAGAGAAAGGTACAAGACAGTGGCATGCAGAGTGGCAGGATAGAGGCACTGTAACGCCGTGCGCGGCGTGCGTTTACTTGACGGACACAAGCGCTGAGATGAGCGAGATTTATTGTGAGACATACTAGTACACGAAACATATCCTACACGCAGAGACATAATGAACCAAAGAAACACTAGTTTAACTTAAACACGAAAGAGAACTGGAAACATACACGAAGCTTAAACAGAATGCACACTTAGAGACTAAACGCTACGACAGAAACACTACAGAGGTTTTAGACAACGTATTATGACAGCGAGACGACAGGGGCTGAAGACAAAACAACCAGCAACATGAAAGACCAAACAGAGGGTATAAATAGAACAGAACTAACATGAAACACCTGAAAGACTAGACGAGGGGCAGGGAATACAAAACACGGGGCGGGGCTAAGACGCACATGGCTACAAAAAACAAACGGGCATGAGAATGACAAGAGGGGGCGGGGCAGACCGTGACAGGCACCAACATCAATAACAGGTCATCAAAATGCCTATGTCCAGGCTGCATGAGCAATAGGCATCGAAATGTATGTCTGTTTATTAAATTGAATTGAATTGAATTGTCCATCATCATATTTACATTCAGGTAATACTCTCAATACAATATGTATTATTTACAAGTGTCACGGTACAGAGGCCCCGAACCAGCTGCCCGTCAGCAGCGGCAATATTTCATGTTGTCCTGTTGTTGCGTTGTGTTCGTCCCTCAGGTGGGCGGGGCTCATTATGCAACCCGACACCTGAGGGTCGTTTGTCTATATATTTATGTTTTGTCTTTGTACCAGTTGACTGCTGGTTATTGTATCCTTCATTTGGATTAGGTCACGGGCTTTCAGTTGGTGCACATTATGCATTAAATCCTCCGTTTTCCCTGAGACTGGCGTGATCGCTTCCTTTTTATTTGCACTCTCTCGCCCATCACAACAATGTTCTTTAAATATCTTTGTATCAGTAAAAAAATAGAATTTGTGGCAAGCCTAATCATTTCTGTAGCGAGAAGGAAAAACAAACTAAACTAGTAGAAGTCATACAGTCATCTGTACATTATTCAATAAATATTTTGACTGGACAGGAGACATAATAGTGGATGTTTTTCTCGCAGGTCTGAGACTGGACCAGCGCGTGGAGATAGCCTGCCGACAAGAGTCACAGACTTTTAACCAGGCCGCTTAGCCATCACCTATGACAGGCTGTTGGAGGACAGAGGAGGTCGAACCCGGCTCCCGAATCCCGGAGCTCCGCCAACCACGAAGAGGGAGGCTCCGCCCCCGAACCGATGCAAGTGGTAGAAGCAGGTGCCCTCAAGGAGACCGCTCGCCCGAGCGGTGGCCGAGCCCCGGTGAGTAGCTCCTTGGTGAGCAACTTGCTATCCCTCCAAATTACAATAACTCATCGAGGAATATCTGTGTGGGTTTCCGCCCTAGTGGATTCGGGAGCAGCGGGGAATATAATGGATCCTGGGCTGGCTCGCAGACTGGAGGTGCCACTGATCGACCTGAGGAGACCAAGGCGCGTGCACGCATTGGATGGCAGACCTGTGGGCGGCGCCAACGCAACGCACTCCCCCGTTAACAGTCACGGTTCAGGGCCACACTGCACATATCGTTTTTTTTATCTCCCTAAGTTAAGGCACCCCGTCACGCTTGGACTCCCTTGGCTAAAAGACCATAAGTCAAGGCTATATCGCTCCCTCCACCTCGCCAGTCTCAGCGAGCATCTTCTTCGTAAAGAAGAAAGACGGCGGGTTGAGGCCATGCGTAGATTATCGGGGGCTCAATTCCCTCTTGGTGGGGTACTCCTACCCGCTGCCTCTGGTGCCCTCTGCACTGGAGCAGTTGAGGTCAGTGAGATACTTGACCAAACTGGAATATTTAAAGAGCGCGAAAAGACTAAACGCTCGGCAAGCGAGATGGTCCCTTTTTTTTCCAGATTTATTTTTCAGGTAACGTACAGGCCCGGAGAAAAAAATTTCCGAGCCGACGCCCTCTCCCGCTCGTTCCCCGGGAGTGCCGAATCAACCAGTGAGGATCCAGTGCTGCCAGGGGAGTGCTTCATAGGAGGAGTCGAGTGGGAGGTCGACCGGGCTATTGAAGCCGCCAACCCGCACCCGCAGTGTCCACCTCACCGCAAGTATGTACCGCCGGCACAACGCACTGCTTTGATCAGTACACACACTGCCCTCGGCACGGGACATCCAGGTTACACGCGAACGGCCCAACTCCTGGGGGCCAGATACCGCGACGTGCTGCTGCAAGTAGGCTCGTGCTCGGAGTGCTCAAGGAGCGAGTTGCTGAGAACGCCGCCGGCGGGTAAGTTACTGACTCTCCCCGTCCCGAGAGAGCCATGGACGCACATCGCGCTGGATTTTGTGACCTATTTACCAGAATCCGAGGGCAATATGACCATCCTGGTGGTAGTGGATTGTTTTTCCAAGATGGTGCACTTTATTCCACTGCCGGGACTGCCTACGGCCTGGGAGACTGCGGACCTTCCGCAGGGGTCCGCACTTTACATCGCGAGTCTGGAGGGAGTTTATGGCGAAACTTAATATCACAGTCAGCTTAACCTCTGGTTATCACCCGCAGGCGAATGAGCAGGTGGAGCGCGTGAACCAGGAGCTGGGGCGTTTTCTCCGGGCATACAGCAGTGAACATATGGTCCTCGCTGTTGGCGTGGGCTGAGTATGCGCAGAACTCCCTAGTCCAGGCCAGCATGAGACTGACACCGTTTCAATGTGTCTTTGGCAGACAACCCCCGTTATACCCATGGAACGCGGCGGGGTCTGAGCAGCCGGCAGTGGAGAAGTGGTGCACGAGGAGCGAGAGGGTATGGGCGGACACACATCAGCGGCTCAAATTAGCCGTGAAACGGTTCAAGGCCAAGGCAGACCGCAGGAGATCGGAGGCTCCGGAGTACAACATTGGAGAAAAGGTATGGATATCCACCAGCGACGGGAGAGTGGGCTCGCGGAGCAAGCTCGGCGACAGGTACGCGGGTCCTTACATCATCACTCGGCGCCATCTTCAGAGAATCATCATTGCGGTATTCTGCGCTTTGCTTATCTGAGTGTTCCTCTTTTGTTATACGTTTTGCCTTCTTAGGCCTGAGTATTTACGTTGTTGATTGCCATGGATAATACAATTTTTTGCCCACAACCTCTGTCTCCTGCCGCCCCTAATCAACCATTACAGTATCTTTATACATTATAGCTGTATCCTATTAACTGTTAATTACATTAGCTGTTAATTACATTAGCTGTCTTAGATTGTAACAAACTTTGTTGATAACTCATTGGAATCTCACATACCTCCAAAGCGATTGTGTACTCTTATTTCACTGGCAGCACATTACATGGAAAGACAGATAAATATAAATGACACATATTGGCTGGCCTGTGGTAATACATACCTACACAAAGTAGCACAAAGTGCTAGTGTGCAAGATGTGTTGCTCGGCAACAGTCCACTCCCAGTCCAGTTGCAGACCTACTTGTGTTGGGAGGAACCCAATAAATTATTAAATAAACAAATAAATCATAGGCGGCATGGTGGTGTGGTGGTTAGCACTGTCGCCTCACAGCAAGGCGGTTTGTGTTCGAGTCTCGGTCTGGGCTGCTCTGTGTGGAGTTTGCATGTTCTCCCTGTGCCTGTGTGGGTTTTCTCCGGGTACTCCGGTTTCCTCCCACAGTCCAAAGACATGCATCTTAGGTTGATTGGTCACTCTAGATTGCCCGTGTGTGTGCGTGTTGGCCATGGTGTACCCTGCCTTCGCCCGGAGATACTGGAATTGGCTCCAGCCTCCCTGTGACCCCGACTAGCGGGAATAAGTGGTATGGATAATGAATGAATAAATCATAAACTGTTTTGACTTCATATTGTTATCTGATAAATGGCTTGTAGAAGTGTTGCATAAAATGAACAGCACAGTGAGGTCTTACACTCACAGTATCTTATTCCCTCCATGGTCATAGCCCAACTGACAGGAGGAAAGTCTGTAATGCAAACAGAATATTGGACAAATGTTTATATGGGGACAAAATCTTTATCAGATTTTATCAGATGTTATCAGATGTTAGCTGTTGAAATGTTTTTGTAACGCGGGCAGTCCGGATCGGACTACTCGCGTGATCTTTATTAATGACGGACTCAAATGCCACAACGCAAAATGGACAACCGAGGCCTCCGTAACTAAGACGGGAAACGAGATAAAAGAAACAGAATAAATGACGGTAATAATACCGGGAGTCTAAAGGGGAAAAAGAACAAAAGAAATAAACACTCACGGAGGAAAACTCGACGTGAGTGGAAACAACCAAAACCTAGAAAAAGGGGCAAAGCAAAATACACGGAAATATCAACGTGTCACACACCTACGAGAAAACCTGCTCAGGGGAAAAAGTAAAATAATAAAGGATAGGAAGATATACAGGGAAGGAAAACTTGAGGAAGGCCAGGAAAGGGCACAGGAATAAAGGATTCGAATAGACGGGAGCAAAATAAGAAAAGGGGAAGAAAGCTCCCCAGAATAATCGCCACACGTTGCCAACGCTGAAAAGAGAACAGGGGAATAGTCTCGCCAACCGTTGCCAACACTGAGAAGCGTAGGAAGAACAACAACAACTCAGTGATGAGTTCCTGCAGCCATCCACCTTAAGTAGAGAGGCGGACAGCTGCAGGTCGTCATCACTGATAGCAAATTAGAATAATTAGACAACTAATTACACAACTAATTAAGAGTTGGCTCGTGCTCCCCCTCTAGAGGTGACAGGAGGGGTGACACGCAAACCAGCTCTACCAGGAGCACGCGCTCCCCCTCTAGAGGTGACAGGAGGGGTGACACGCAAACCAGCTCTACCAGGAGCTCGTGTTCCCCCTCTGGTGGTGACGGGGGAAGCGGTCCTGGAGCGAACCCTGACAGAGCCCCCCCTCCTAGGCCCTAGACCCCGCGGGCCCAGGGCAGTAGCCCTGTCCCGAAAAAAGTCAGAGATGAGGGAAGGATCCAGGATACGCGACCTAGGAACCCAACTGTGCTCCTCGGGACCATACCCCTCCCAATCAACCAGGAACTGCTCGCTACCCTGAACGCGACGAACATCCAGAAGACGACGGACCGTGTAGGCCGGAGAACCATCAATGATGCGCGGGGCAGGAGGAGCAGAGCCCCCAGGGGAACCGCACAGGAAAGGCCGTAACCGGGAGACGTGGAAGACCGGATGAACACGCATAGACGGAGGCAGCAGCAGACGGTAAGCCACAGGATTAATTCGCCGCTCGATCTTGAACGGACCCAGATACCGAGGAGCCAGTTTCTTAGTACCCCCCCGGACAGGTAAGTCCTTCGCCGACAACCAAACCCGCTGTCCAGGACGAAAGGACACAGCCGGGAGGCGACTCTTATCTGCACTACGCCGGGAGGCCCCGGAGGCCTTGAGCAGAGCCCTCCGAGCGCGGGCCCAAGCAGCACGACAACGTCGGACCTGCGCAGCAACCCCGGGGACCGCTACAGAAGTCTCTTGGTCTGCAAAGAGAGGAGGGGAGAAACCGAAAAGGCACTCGAATGGCGACATCCCCAGGGAAGAGTGCCACAGAGTGTTGTGAGTGTACTCTGCCCAAACCAGGTGCTCAGACCAGGAAGCAGGGTTAGCGGAGGCTAAGCATCTCAGAGTCTGCTCCAGGTCCTGGTTGACTCGTTCCGTTTGTCCATTAGACTGGGGATGAAACCCAGAAGAGAGACTGGACTTGGCACCCAAGAGCCCCAAAAAGGCTTCCCAAAACCGACTAGAAAATTGGGGACCCCGGTCAGAAACTACGTCTCGAGGGAAACCGTAGTGACGCACAACGTGCTGAAGCAATAATGAAGCGGTCTCACGGGCCAAGGGGAGTTTAGGCAGGGCGACGAATTTGCTGAATTTAGAAAATCTATCGACAATAACCAGGATGACCGAGAGACCCTTAGAGGCAGGCAGACCAGTAATAAAATCCAGAGAGATATGAGACCAGGGACGAGATGGTACCGGTAGCGGGTGAAGTAGACCATGGGGTTTACTACGCGGGACCTTGCCACGGTTACAAATGTCACACTTGGCCACAAAGTCGCGCACCTCCTGTTCCATACCGGACCACCAGAACCTATGGCGGATGAATTCGTATGTGCGCCGCGCCCCAGGATGAGCCACAAAGCGAGAGGAGTGTCCCCAGTCCAACACTTTCTTACGGACGCCCACTGGAACAAAAAGACAACCCACAGGACCCCCACCAGGGTCAGGATCAGCGACTAGGGCCTGCTTGACGGCCTGTTCGATCTCCCACTGAATAGGAGCCACTATCAACTCGGGGGGAATGATAGTGCCAGCCTCACCGGATGAACTATCCGGTTCCCACTGTCTTGACAGGGCATCCGGCTTGGTATTTTTTGAGCCTGGTCGGTAAGAAATGGTGAAATCAAACCTGCCAAAAAACAAGGACCATCTGGCCTGTCGCGAGTTCAGACGTTTAGCCTGCTGGAGATATGAGAGGTTCTTGTGGTCGGTCCACACAACGAACGGGTGGCGCGCTCCCTCGAGCCACTGGCGCCATTCCTCCAGAGCTAATTTGATGGCTAACAGTTCCTTGTCCCCCACATCATAGCGACTCTCGGTAGGAGTAAATCGGTGTGAGTAAAAAGCGCACGGGTGCAAGCGCGGCGGTTGACCCACCCGTTGGGACAACACAGCCCCAGCGCCTAGGTCCGAAGCGTCCGTCTCTACGATAAAGGGAAGATCAGGGTCCGGTACGCGTAGGACAGGAGCAGACACGAACAGAGATTTGAGTTTGTCAAAAGCAGTCTGGGCTTCGGAGGTCCACGAAAACTTACTTAAAGTTTTCCTAGTCAGAGCAGACAAGGGGGCTGCGAGGGTGCTAAAACCCTTAATAAACCGCCGGTAAAAGTTGGCAAACCCTAAAAACCTTTGAACCAGACGCACAGACGTGGGCACAGGCCACTGGGCCACAGCTCAGGTCTTGGCAGGGTCCATAGCCAGTTGGTCCTGAGCTATAACAAACCCCAGGAAGGTCACCTCGGGGACGTGGAACTCACACTTCTCCACTTTTACATAGAGGTGGTGTTCTAGCAAGAGCTGCAACACCCTGCGGACATGTAGGACGTGTTCCTCCAGTGAGCGGCTATAGATGAGGATATCGTCCAGGTACACAAACGCATAATTATCTAGGGTTTCCCTAAGCACCTCGTTGACGTAGCGTTGAAACGTAGCGGGCGCATTCATAAGCCCAAAGGGCATGACCAGATACTCATAATGACCTGAGGGAGTTATGAAGGCGGTCTTCCATTCATCCCCCTCCCTAACCCGTAACAAATTGTAAGCACTCCGTAAATCTAATTTCGAAAATATAGTGGAGTGTTGCAACGCCTCAAAGGCCGAGGACATGAGGGGAAGTGGATGCCGATCTTTCACCGTTATTTTATTTAGGCCCCGATAGTCAATACACGGTCGTAGGGCCCCCTCCCTTCTTCCCCACAAAAAAAAAACCCGCTCCCGCCGGCGAACTAGAAGGACGAATAAACCCGGCGGCTAAGGCGTCTTGTATATACTCCTCCATGGCTTTACGCTCAGGCAAGGCTAGAGAGAATAACCGCCCTCTAGGGGGGGAGGTCCCGGGAAGAAGCTCAATGGCAATGTCGTGAGATCGGTGGGGAGGTAACACGTTGGCCTTCTTGGCACTAAAAACCTCACGGAGATCGTGATATTCGGGAGGAACGCCTTTGAGATGAATCTCTTCGGGTACCCCCTTAGTAATCTCGCTAGCAGGCGGTTTTAAGCATGATCCCTCGCATACTTTCCCCCAGCGTCTGATCGACAGATTCAGCCAGTCAATCTCCGGGTTATGACGCTGCAGCCATGGGAAACCGAGAATCAGCTGGAGTTTCGGGGCGGCAATGACGTATAACGTTATTGTCTCTACGTGGTTGCCTATCTGTAAACGGAGGGGAACAGTCTGGGCGGTGACTTCTCCCGAAGATAGGAGGCGACCATCGACAGCCGAAACCGATAGCGGTTTTTCCAGAGGAACTAAAGGAAGCTGTAGCGATTCCGCGATGTCTTTATCAATGAAATTGCCAGCCGCACCTGAGTCAACTAATGCAAGCAAACAGTGTTCGTCAGAACCTCTCCAAGATAACACCACCTGGGGCGTCAAACCTACAGCCGGGGAGTAGCCTGCATGACCCGTCGGCGATACTCCATTCACCGACGGGTCTACTCTTTTCCCTGTAGCTGAGGGCACAGACGTATAACATGTTCTCTGCTTGCGCAATAAATACATCTCCCCTCTCGGATGCGTGTCTGTCGTTCTTGTTTAGATAAACGGGTATGTCCTAATTGCATAGGCTGATCTACCGTCTCTTCTGTCGGGGGACGTCTCCTGATGGGGAGGGACGGAGCTGGTAGTTTTCAAACGGGCGCGCTTCTGAGCCTTGCGATCGCGAAGACGGTTATCTATTCTCACCGACAGTTCTATGAGTTCCTCTAACCCAGAGGGCTGATCTCGCACCGCGATCTCGTCCCTAATTTCTTCAGATAATCCCTCTAAATACACAGCGGCGAGAGCTCCTGAACCCCAATCGCTTTCTGCTGCGAGGGTACGAAACTCTAAAGAGTAAGCTGACACAGTTAACTTCCCTTGTTGTAACCGCAGTAGTCTAGTACCGACCGCACCCGCCGTAGCAGGGTGAAAAAATGCCAGGCGCATAGCGCGTGAGAAAGCCTCAAACGAAGCACAGGTCTCTGGCTGATTCTCCCATACCGGAGTAGCCCATCGTAACACTTTGCCTGTGAGCAAAGTCATCACATACGCAACCTTAGAACGTTTAGAGGGGAACCGAGAGGGTTGCTGCTCAAAAATGAGAGAGCACTGCAGGAGGAAGCCTCTACACTCTTCAGGGGAACCGTTGTAACGCATAGGGGCGGACAGGCTAGGTTCTGACCGAACTACCTGCGAACTCGCAGCGGTTACCGGTTGTATGTGAACTCCGGACGCGGCATTTAACTGACCGAACGCCTGAGTAGAAGTCACGATAGTTTGTAATTGTCCTACCATTTGTTGGAGGGTCTGTTCGTGCCGACCGATGGCCTGCCCTTGTAAGGTAAGAGCGTCCTTGAGCTCACAAATGGCTTTGCAATCATAACGGCTGAGTCCATTTTAAGACTGAGTTACATTTGTAACGCTGGGCAGTCCGGATCGGACTACTCGCATGATCTTTATTAATGACGGACTCAAATGCCACAACGCAAAATGGACAACCGAGGCCTCCATAACCAAGACGCGAAACGAGATAAAAGAAACAGAATAAATGACGGTAATAATACCGGGAGTCTAAAGGGGAAAAAGAACAAAAGAAATAAACACTCACGGAGGAAAACTCGACGTGAGTGGAAACAACCAAAACCTAGAAAAAGGGGCAAAGCAAAATACACGGAAATATCAACGTGTCACACACCTACGAGAAAACCTGCTCAGGGGAAAAAGGTAATACGAAAATAATAAAGGATAGGAAGATATACAGGGAAGGAAAACTTGAGGAAGGCCAGGAAAGGGCACAGGAATAAAGGATTCGAATAGACGGGAGCAAAATAAGAAAAGGGGAAGAAAGCTCCCCAGAATAATCGCCACACGTTGCCAACGCTGAAAAGAGAACAGGGGAATAGTCTCGCCAACCGTTGCCAACACTGAGAAGCGTAGGAAGAACAACAACAACTCAGTGATGAGTTCATGCAGCCATCCACCTTAAGTAGAGAGGCGGACAGCTGCAGGTCGTCATCACTGATAGCAAATTAGAATAATTAGACAACTAATTACACAACTAATTAAGAGTTGGCTCGTGCTCCCCCTCTAGAGGTGACAGGAGGGGTAACACGCAAACCAGCTCTACTAGGAGCACGCGCTCCCCCTCTAGAGGTGACAGGAGGGGTGACACGCAAACCAGCTCTACCAGGAGCTCGCGTTCCCCCTCTGGTGGTGACGGGGGAAGCGGTCCTGGAGCGAACCCTGACAGTTTTTGGCTAAAGCATCTGGCTACACATTCAGCGTTCACTCATCAGTGTCAGTAGTCCGGCTGAGAGTGCTGAGTGCTGTCGAGAGCAGTGCAGATCTGCTGTCCTGTGTATCACAGTGTCACAATACAAGGTGCAGTATCAGTAGTAAAGGTTCAGGTGTTCATCTGCTTAGCAGGACATGTACAAGGCACACAGTAAACTGGCCAAAATCACTAGTGTAGTAAACTGGACATCATTGACAAACTGTATTTACTGAAGGCTTCCACTTTGTGTAAAAATATCTCATTTGCGCTCAAATTTATGATGAAATCGATTTGTGTGTTAGCGATAATGTATGTTAGCTGTTGTCGTGGTACAGCCCCTGGTCCCTCCCTTTAAGGTGCCTCCCTCATTACACACATTACACACATCCCACATTACAGCTGTGTTAAACATTTACCCATCTTGTTTAATGCCAGTGTGATATAATTGTCCCATGTATCTTATGAGGGGGGATTACAGAAAAAGCAGTTAGTGTTACTGCAGTAATGAACATACCAGCAATTCTTTCCACTCAAAAAGCCTCATGATATGCATGTATAAATGTGCAGGTCTACAAGACTTGATACATGTACTAGAAATTTTAGTTAATGATAGTATAGCAAAAAAAAATCTCCTTCATCAGTGGTGCAGTACAAGAGTTTTTTTTTAAGATCCTGCACGGTCCTCTCCTACACCAGTGCCCTTGATGTATTCCAGTACATAATGACCTTAATAAAGCATCCTTAAATCATAATGACCTTAATAAAGCATCCTTAAATCATAATGGCCTTAATAAACCATACTTAAATAATACTTTGGGCAAGTTCCAGTTTTTTTTAGTGACATTTTTAAGGCTTTTCAATATATTGTTAAAGGCTGTTTTGCAGGTTTCTGAATTATTACACCAATAACTCTGCATTATGGTTTCTCTCCAAGGTCATGAATATGTGCTCTTGAGGCCATTTTGAGGAGGTCAAATTTGCTCTCACATTGAAAAGCTTCTTTATTTTATTATTTTTGTAAATTTTGTAATAATATGTAGCATACTGTGAAAAGAATCTCTTTAATTCTTTGCCATGAAATGCATCATGAATCACAGTTATTCTCATCAGAGGAGATCTGCCTCCAGCGATGTTTATCTTGTAATTGGCCCTTTTGTTTCCAGTTTTTAGTTTTCATTGGCTGACACCTCCAGTTACATTTTTTGGCTGATTGGGATGGGATTATATACTCTTGGCAGACTGCCATTTCCAAAATTATTTTGGTATGTTGTGCCATATTGTGAAATTGCTGATTATCTTTACAGGCCTCTGACAGTTTGATTGTTCTCATCTGAATGGACTGAACAATATTCCCTTGGGCTCAGCAAGCTCTCAAAAAGATCTGGTGCATTTACCATTTTAAAGTAACAATGTAAGATTGTGTTTGGAGCACTCTATGTATGTTTTACAGATGGCATTGTCTAACAGTTTAGTCCAACGTCTATGAGAAATGGAAAAACAAATGCCAAACTAATTCAAGAACGCCACTCCTAAAGAAGTACAGTGCTTAATTTCAGCTCCTGTTCTGACAGATGATGTATTAAGAAGTTACACTGAAATTCTAACTTAAATCTGTCAGGCTTGGCCACGCCCCCTCCCGTCATTCCTCGACGGGTTTGTTTTTGTGGCCATACGTGTCCTAAGTCCCTCCTTGTGTTTGTGATCCCCGCCCCTCGTTTCTGTGCACAGGTGTTTCCAGTTTGTCTCTGTATTTAATGCCTGTCGTTTGTCTCGGCGCGGATCATTGTTGTGCTGTTGCCTTTGTATGGTGGTTGTTTTGTTAGTGCCAGTTCTAGTAGTATGTTACTCAGCTTGTATTATTCCTTTGTTTAGTGCTATTGTTCGTGTTTGTTACCCTGCCTTTAGTTTATTATAGTGCTTGTGTACTTCTTTGTTTCTGATAGTTTTTCACTTTGTCTTTATTATTTTATTTCGTTATGTCTCGGCGTTATAGTCGCCGTCCGGACTCCCTTATGGATATGACCCAAGCCTGTTTTTACGATTATGATTATGGAATGCCCTTCAATAAACCTCGCTCTCCTCAAAGTCTGTGTTCGCCACCTCCCTCCACGCCTCTCACGGCGCCGCCACCCTTACAGAATGATCCGCCCAACAAGAACACAGCGAGGAGGCGAGGCTCTGGTAAGTTCTCTCGCTGTAACGAGACTTTCGCTGCTTTCACGCAGTTTCAGTCTCCAGTGTTACAGCACGAACAAGCCAGAGATAAGAAATCCCCTAGCGCTGCGGGAACAAGGGAGTCTCGTCGTCCGCAAGGTAAATCACAGTCACTCCTTTTTTCCGACTGTTTTTCTTGACGAGGTCCCAAATAAGCGCTATGTGTCTGCCCATGTCGGTGAACACTGCAGGGAGGAGCACCCTGCAGTGCGAGATTTGGGCAGACGGGAGGAATGTGCAGACGAGCGTTGTCTCAACTCTCGGCTCGCTCTCAAAAGCCATTGCGAGCTCCTGGTGCCTCGGACGAGGCGGAGCCGTCGCAAGGAGAGCGGCCGAGAGGCTCCTGTGTCTGTGTGTTTCCCCAGACTCGACCAGGTTCATGTGGAGAGTTCCCCGTCCCCGGTTTCGAGTCCCGCTGCCGCAGCGCCTCCTGTGGTCGTCACGGGCATTACTCCGGCCATCCAGACGACCCAGGTGAAGGGCACAACGGCCTCTGCTATCCGGAAGGGGTCATGGCGGATTCCTGCGACCCAGGTCGGGTCGTGTCGTCTGCAACCCCGAGGGGGTCTTTCAAGTCGTCTGCAACCCCGAGGGGGTCTTTCAAGTCGTCTGCAACCCCGAGGGGGCCTTCCAAGTCGTCTCCAGAGACCCCGAGGGGGCCTTCCAAGTCGTCTGCGACCCCGAGGGGGTCTTTCACGTCGTCTGCGACCCCGAGGGGGTCTTCCACGTCACCTGACTTTACGCCCCCGGGTGCCACTGGCCTGCCGCGGCTGGACGTCCCCGCAGCGCCTTCTGTGGACCCGGGTCTATCAGTGTGTTCGTCTTCCCTGTTTTTGCCCTCTAGTGTTCCTGGTGTGGTTCTTACTCGTGTTCAAGTATCTGTTGCAGTTCCTGTGTCTTTTTCTGTTTCTGTTCAGTTATTTCCAGGTTTGTCTGTGCCAGTGCCCGTTTCTGTTTCTGTCCCTGTTTCCATCCCTGTGTTTGTACCAGTTCCCCTGCCCGTTGCCTGGGCTTTGTTGGTTTTGTTTTTAGGCGCCCTCGGGTGCGGTTCGCCTTTGAGGGGGGGGTTCTGTCAGGCTTGGCCACGCCCCCTCCCGTCATTCCTCGACGGGTTTGTTTTTGTGGCCATGCGTGTCCTAAGTCCCTCCTTGTGTTTGTGATCCCCGCCCTCGTTTCTGTGCACAGGTGTTTCCAGTTTGTCTCTGTATTTAATGCCTGTCGTTTGTCTTCTCGGGCGCGGATCATTGTTGTGCTGTTGCCTTTGTATGGTGGTTGTTTTGTTAGTGCCAGTTCTAGTAGTATGTTACTCAGCTTGTATTATTCCTTTGTTTAGTGCTATTGTTCGTGTTTGTTACCCTGCCTTTAGTTTATTATAGTGCTTGTGTACTTCTTTGTTTCTGATAGTTTTTCACTTTGTCTTTATTATTTTATTTCGTTATGTCTCGGCGTTATAGTCGCCGTCCGGACTCCCTTATGGATATGACCCAAGCCTGTTTTTACGATTATGATTATGGAATGCCCTTCAATAAACCTCGCTCTCCTCAAAGTCTGTGTTCGCCACCTCCCTCCACGCCTCTCACGGCGCCGCCACCCTTACAAAATCAGTATATGTATATATTTATGCCATGAATAATAACTTTTAATCATGTTTACTTCATAACTGCAAATATTGTGACCTCATTAGATAAACCCCTGCCCCTGTCAGCTATAGATGGGCAATCCATTAAGTCAGGGTCTGTTTCCCAGCAGACCAAGCTGCTCGACCTACGCATAGGACAGCACCATGAGAAGATAACTTTGTACCTCATCAGTGCCCCTAGAGTGCAGTTGGTGCTGGGTTTCCTTTGGTTTCAGCGCCACAATCCCAGCCTGGATTGGCTCAACCGCTCTATCCGTTCCTGGGGTTCCCTCTGCCAGTCCTCCTGGTTGCGGGACCCTGGACCTTGAGGTCCAGTTTCCCGGTTCCCCAGTCCTGAGGGTCCTGACCTCTCCCGAGTACCTCCTGAGTATAATGACCTCAAGGAGGTGTTTTGCAAAAAGAAGCCCCAGATATTGCCTCTTCATCAGCTCTATGACATCGCCATCAACCTGTTGTTGATGTTGATGATGTTCTCCCTATCTGCCCCTGAGCGCAAGGCCATGGAGGAGTACATACAAGAGTCCTTGGCTATGGGCATCATAAGACCTTCTACCTCCCTGTCTGGAGTGGGTTCTTCTTTGTGGGCAAGAAAGATGGGGGTTTGCGCCCCTACATTGACTACAGGGGCCTCAATGAAATCACTGTCAAGGAATGTTACCCCCTGCCCCTTATGTCCTCAGCCGTTGAGGTACTTCACCAAGCTGGACATGCGCAGTGCCTATAATCTTAATTAGGGTCAGGGAAGGGGACAAGTGGAAGCCTTCATCACCCCTTCAGGCCACTATGAGTATCTGGTTATGCCCTTCGGGTTGATGAATGCTCCGGCTGTCTTCCAGCGCTACATTAACAAGGCTCTTAGGGAGGCACTGGACCATTACGTGTTCGTTTACCTGGACGATATCCTGATCTACAGCAAGAGTCTGGAGGAGCATGTAGCTCATGTCCAGAGGGTCCTCCAGCTACTCCTCCTGTGAAGCTGGAAAAGTCAGAATTCCATGTTAAGACAGTTACCTTTCTTGGATTTGTGATTTCTCTGAACATTGATCCAATTAAAATCCAGGCAGTGGCCCAATGCCCCCTGCCTACATCTTTCCGTTTGACCCAGTCCTTTCTGGGTTTTGCAAACTTCTTCCAACGGTTCATGAGGAAATTCAGCTCTATAGCTGCACCTCTGACTGCCCTCACGAAGAAGTCCTCTGGGCAGTTTCAGTGGACCCCAGAGGCCCAGGAGGCCTTTGAGGAAATCAAGTGTCACTTGACCCCGGTTCTACAACTCCCCAACCCAGAGTTGCCATTCGTCATGGATGTTGACACCTCTGAGATCAGTGTGGGTGCATTGCTGTCCCAGCGGTCGGGTGTTAGCCAGAAGTTACACACCTACGCTTACTTTTCCCATCACCTCTCCCCTGCGGAACACAATTATGACGTGGTCGACTGGGAACTGTTGGCCGTCAGACTGGCTCTCGAGGAGTGGCACCACTGGCTGGACCCCTTGGTCTGGACGGACCACAAGAACCTGGCCTACATCGAGCAGGCCAAGCTCCTCAACTCCCGCCAAGCCCGATGGGCTTTATTCTCCAGGTTTGACGTTGTGTTGCCGTACCGGCCTGGGTCTAAGAACACTAAGCTGGATGCGCTCTCCCGTCAGTGGGAGCCCCCTCTCCCCCTCGGGAACAGTCGCCCACAACCATAGTTCCATGGTTGTATTGTGGCTCCCATCCAATGGGGGGTAGAAGCAGAAATTCGACAGACTCTTGGAGGTGAGCCTGATACTGGATGCGGTCCACCTGGTAGGCTGCATGTTCCCATGGCCATCAGGGACAAGGTGCTTCAATGGGACACTCCTCCCAGTTTACTGCACACCCAGGGGCCACCCGCATGATGGCCACGCATGGACCATGACATGTGGGCCCATGTGTCTGCTTGTAGAGTGTGTGCTTGTAACAAGAACCCCAGGACTAAGCCTCCCAGTCTCCTTCACCCATTGCCCATTCCCTCACGCCCATGGTCCCACATCTCCCTGGACTTCATCACGGGTCTGCCGCCATCCCGGGGCAACACAGTGATTTTGGTCACCAAGATGAGTAAGTTTATAGCACTGCCGAAGCTTCCTGCAGCCAAGGAGACAGCCACGCTCTTTCTAGGGCATGTGGTTAGAGCGCATGGCATGCCCAGGGACGACAGGGGCCTCAGTTCGCTGGCCGTGTTTGGGGGGCATTCTGTAAGTTAGGAGCTGGTGTCTTTCCTCTGGTTTACACCCCCACTCAAATGGCCAAACTGAGCTGGTGAGGGATGTCTCCTTTGGAATGCCTGTACTGGTATGCACCGCCCATGTTTGCGGAGCAGAAGGAGGAGATCGTAGTCCCGGCGGTACGGTATCTTGTTGGACACTGTTGGGCTTGGCAGTGGGCTCGGAGGACGCTCCAGGCTGCCGGTAGGGTCCACAAACGGGCCGCTGACCGGCACCGACATCCTGCTCCGTCTCTCTGCCCTGGACAGAGGGTGAGGCTATAGGCGAAGGACCGTCGGGGTCGAGTCCTGGAAATTGGTTTCCCGGTACATTGGACCATTTAAGGTGGTCATGTACCTGGTGGATTGGGAGGGTTATGGTCCCGAGGAGCAATCGAGGGTTCTGGCCCACCTTATTTTGGAACTCATTCGGGCTTTCTGGCGAGACCACGCCGTGGGCTTGGGAACGTCAGGCACCGTTCCTAGAAGAGAGAGAGGCAGTTCTTCTTCTGGCATCCTTTGTTCTGTTTTCCCACCCAAACCATCTGGCCATCTACATATTTCACATTCCTGTTCTCTCTCCCGGTTGTGGTTATACCCAGCATTTGGGTCCAAACCTACCCTAAATGGTAGATGGATTACACAATATAACATTAACAACACTCACTGGGAAAGACCAAAGTCCAAAGATGGGGGTCCTGTATATAAATTTATACCATAAACCTGATTCCTATTGGTAAAACCAATGTATGCTATAATATACATTTGTTTTGACCACACATATATATACATATAATATATATACACCTCTCTAAATGTAAACTTATCTTTAATCTCCCAGTATTTACCCATGCATTGAAAATGCATTTATACTGCAAAACGTGGCTCTATATTAATAAAGTCTGTTGGACTATTTTGACTTGTAATTGTGTCCCAATTTTAAAAAAGCTTTAATCACAGCTGCTGGTAACGTAATCGGATGTCCAGACGTCCGTTGGGATCACAGTGGGAGCCAAAAACCTCAATCACAACCCCTGTAGCACGTTCCATAACTTTATCACTCATTGACACATGGAGACAAACACAGAAAGATGAAAGACATGAAACAACTTTCTAAACAATCCTCTGTACATTCCCACTGAGACCAGTGGCATGCAGTCCCCTTGGCCTGATCATTAAGTCTCAGGGAACTAAGTCACATGGAAGGGAAGAATTTCATACCAAGGGGGACAACACTCCAAAGAAGAGCTAGTGTCATTCGCCTTCTGATATTCAAATATTGATTAGGACTTTTTGCTCTCCTGATGGCATGCTGTCTTGTTACTGCATTAGTCCATCCAGATGACCTGTGTTTGATGACCTAAGACAACTTTGTAGAAATAACAGCGAAACAATGTACTAACAGTATAGTAATAACAATGTAATAACTACAGTAGCTAATTCTGCTTTTCCCTGGTCACCACTGTGGTTCACCCAGGAGTTGAAGCTTTGTTTGGCTGATTACATGTGATATCCCAACTTATGGTTGGGCATCCATATTCCAAATACTGGTAAGATGATGGATGAAATTTAGACACATATCTATCTAATGTTGGACAGTCCTACTGCGAGAGGCTGTATGTACACACAGACTCACTCATGAAAAAGGTCAGACAGACATTGCTCAATATACAGCATATAGAGCCATGAAATAATAACAAGCTCATATTGTTGTAATAACATGCTCATATTGTTGTAATAACATGCTCATATTGTAATAATATGCTCATGTTGATATAATAATAAACTCATCTTGTTATAATAACAAACTGATATTGTTATAGTACTAAGATCATATTGTTCAAACACAGATAGGAAAATCATAAACAATATTTTTTTAATAGTGACCAGTCTAACTTTCCTTCATATAATTCCCTAGAAATATGCTACAAATATAAGATTACTCAATAAAGTGCTGCCCAAGAGTTAGGACTCATTTCTCTTCTTCGTTTCCTGAATTGGTTGTGAAGATTTGAAAGAAACATCTGGAACTGCTGAATCTTTAATGATCATCAACATCAAAAAAACAACAGCAACAACAAAAAACATAAGTTCTACAATGCAAAACAACTGGTTGACATCCAATGGACACATTTTTATTTAAAAAATATTACATACATAGGTTTGAAAGGTATGTATCAAAGTAATCTGAGTGATGATTTTCAGTTATATGCTTGAACGTTTCTCTCTAGCTCATTTAAAAGTCCACAAAAGGTCAAAAACTGGTAATAAAGTCATTCATTTTGGAAGCGCATTCCCCCCTACTCATTCTCAGGTTTTGTGGAATAGGGGAAACAAGTAATGCTCAATTCTATCACACAATCACGGAATGGGAAAATTAAAGTCCAGTGCACAGTTGAAATGTGAAAGTAGGAGGCAGACAAAAATAAGGTTCAAAGGGGGAAAGCAAAAGGATCATAACAACCTGCACAAGGATCAGAAAGGCCTGCAAAAGGATCCAAACGTCTGGCAAAAGGATCAAAACGGCTGGCAAGAGGATCAAAACACCCAGCAAGAGGATCAAAACAACTGGCAAAAGACAAAAGAGAGCTTCCACTACTGGCTCAGAAACTTGGCAGGTGATCAAGTAACTTGGCAGGTGACCCATTGCATTTTATGCTTAGCATAAAATGGAATCTGTGACAAACAGGCCTGACACTCAGACGGATGTCATAACAAAGGTGCTCTGATGATTAGTAGACATACAGTACAGAGCATGGTAGTTACTGAGTAAGTGTAACAAAGTGTGTGACTGAAGGTGTGACAGCAGCTGGTATCCTAATGGTTAGAAAAGCAAAAAGGCCATATAACCCTAACCCTAGGCAATATATAACAGCCATATATAACTGCCTGTTGGGTATAACTGCCTGTAGGTTATAACTGTCCATAAGGATTTTACTGCCTGTAGGGTTTAACTGTCTGTAGGGTATTACTGGATTAATTTCGAGGAAATTATCATGTTATTGCACTCCATTTTTATGTGATGACATTTCTATGTGTGTGTGTGTGTGTGTGCTAAAACATACAGTGCACTAATTTCCTGTATATCATTTGTCCTTTGCATTAAACTGAGGCCACATACGGAGATTCAGAGGTACGTGTGTGTGTGTGCTAAAACATACAGTGCACTAATTTCCTGTATATCCTTTGTCCTTTGCCTTAAACTGAGACCACATACGGAGATTCAGAGGTACGTTTCCTCCTCCACATTTACACACATTGTTTTATAGCAAGTTAAGAATAGAAGCAGAAGCAACAACGATTCATTATGTTATTAGCTTGCTGATTTCTTCCTTTTGCTCTCAGGGAGTTTTCATTGCCACTGTCACCTTGACTTGCTCATTAATGGCCTGGACCCAGATTCTCTCTATATATGATTTCTTTAAAGCTGCTTTATGACAATACATGTTGTAAAAAGTGATATAAAAATACACTGGAGTTAGTGTAACCTAGTCTATTTATAGCGTTTAAACATTCATAACACATTGGATTGAAATATTAGTCATTACAAATTTGAAAGATGCAGATACATGTTATCTCTGATCATATCTGTATCTCCAATGATAAACATCAATGAAGCCCATGTCGTGAATATAATCAGAGCTGTTTTCTATGATCATGTTACAAATTTACATTGAATATGTTCATGTGATATTTGGTTTTGATACATTTATATTCTGTTAAACAGTCAGAGGAATGACCTTGCCACTTGCTGTAGACCACACACGCATGTTCCTGCCAGATAAGGGCTTGGCTTCATTATTCTGGAACAATAAAATCGTAACATGTCTCATCATAGTGGGGGATGAGTACATAAGGACATGCAGGACCAGTTTCTTTGAGAGACTCGTCTCTCAGTGGAGGGATGCTCGTGGGAATTTTTACTAGCTTCTTTCCCAGGCCAGAGTGACAGAACTCCAGTGGGTCAGTCACAGCTTAGATCTTCAGTGAAAAATAATATGTTCTTGACATACAGAGCTAAGTCCCTACCTCTGGATCTCACTGTAATACAGAATGTGTATATAAAACTTATTTTTTTTATTCATTTTGCTTTATATTAACCGCATGGAATTTATATTAAATATATTATTGTAAAGCTTGCCCTCAAAGTTACACATTTACATTTATTAGGACATTTAGCAGACGCTCTTATTCAGAGCGACTTACAAAGTGCTTTGCCTGTTCACAGAATGCATCCTAGGTAGCTCCATAGTCAGAAATCAAGATACCCTTGAACCAGATTACTACTAAACTACAGGAATCACTACAACTAAACCACACACAAAGCACAAAACATTAAAATACAATTATTAAATTATGTCATTCACTATATTGTTCTCATCTTTTATGCTGAGTGTTATATACTGAAGTTATAGCTTTCAATAAGATTAAGAGAAAAAATGTAAACCTTTGTAAAGGGCATGACAGTGCAAGCCTTGTACAGAAAGGTTTAGGGTTAACCTGGTATAGAAAGGATTAACCATAACCTTGGAACATAATGGATTAGGGTTACCCTAACAGGCCACTTTCAACAAAAATAACAGCATGGGTGATGCAGACACATGCATATTCGTTTCCATCCATAAGGTAACAGTGGTTATCAATGAGTGCTTGGTTCTTCAAGCACCACTGGAACAATGGATTCTGTTAGATGACATGTGAGTAATAGTTAGCATGGTCAGTAAATCTTTATTCAGAGCATGACTTTTCTCTACATTGCTTTGATGTTTTTGCACCACCCCCCATTTTCTCTGTATTATTGCTAACACTTGTTTATTGTCAGTGTAACGAGTTCATTTCAAATTGACTTTACATGATATTAAGTGATGTACCATATAATTGATGCAAAGCATAATGCTAACTGATTGAAAATATACTGGAACATATCTTCCAGCAGAGTAAAACCAGTTGATGTTATAATTAAATTAAGAGATACATTTAATTTAACTAAAGGTGTGGTTAGAGGTACTCTGTATTCTGTCCTGCTTTGTCTGTCTATATCCTTCATTAAATCTTTAATAAAGAAGTCTTAAATTATTAAAAATGTTGGGCTTTAAATTTTAATATTGCCTCCAACAACAATAACTATATGTATATAACTATATAACATTGATGGGGAAACGTATATTTCAACCTGCACCTGTTCACTGCTACTGCACTAAATTTCTGCTTTATATAAGCAAAATATATCTTCAAGTCACATTTACCTGACATTTACCTGACTAGAGCTTACTATAGCGCTAGTCTTAAGCAGTGGTTACTGATCATTAAATATGCCTTAAACTGCATTCAAACCAGGTTAAATGTATTTGTATAGTACATTGCACAACGCCTGATATGACAAAGCCGCTTTACAGAAATCACATAGAATCTGGGTCCATGTCCCTAGTGAACAAACCAATGTGACAGTGACAATGGAAAAACTCCCTGAGAGCAAGAGGAAGAAATCTTGAGAGGAACTAAGACAGAAGGAGAACTGACCTCCTCTGCCCCACACAGAATGGAAATGGAATGGAAAACTAATAATTAAAGTGGCTTTTGCATTTTTTTGCAGATTAACACTTTAACGTGTTATACAACTTTATAAGAGTAGCTTATAAGCCATAAGTGATGACCAGCATATTTAGCAGAGGTGCTCAAATTATTCAGTGAGAACCCGTTCAGAGTCCATACAATAAGCAGCTAAACCCACTGAGCAGAGCACTGATGGTGGCGGAGTGGACTCTATAGTAAAGTCTCCATGCTACCCAGGAATCTTTTTTGATCTCTTGGAGATGAGCCAATCAGGTACATGATTCTCCAAAGAATACAAAAAGTGTAGCAGTCGTTGTAACTGTTATATTCTCTCTAACATTTTGTGATATAGTGTCTGCCTTACTGCATATACAGCAGCCAAATTTGGAACAGGATGACAGAAACGTAGGTGGGACACCCTGGCAGGCAGAACAATGTGAAGTCATTTAGAACAAGGAATGGAACCTCATACTCTTTTGTCATTTTCATCCATCATTCTCTCACAGACTCACTGCAGTGAGAAATTGGATTTCTCTGAATGTATGTTAATCTATGTACACAATGCAGCAACAATACATCTATTGGAAAATGCTAGCGTCTTTGTTATTTGCATCAGTGAGAATCTGGAATTTCAGTTCAGGTAAAAACACAGAACTGATCCACATAGTATGTATGATTAATTGCCTTTCCCAAATAAACAAAGTGTTGAATCGAGATATCATGTCACAAATCTCACAATCTAATGACTGCAACTTGAATTTTCAGATGTTTTATGTCACTTAGTGACATACAGTAGTTACACACACAACCATTATCTGTCTACAACATTTATTTTAGAACTTTCCCCACCTATTTGGCTTAAATTGATGCATAACACAGTTTGAGAGGGTGCACTGCGACCTAACAATGTCACAACTACATAAACACTGTTTTTTTAAACCTTTTTTTTTAACAGTGACAGGATATGGGTCAATGGTCAAACATAACAGCTTTATCACGCTGTATACACAACGAATCTCTACAGGCCAACAACACAAACAGCAGATAAGAGTTACACATCCTTTCCAGCACACAGTCTCAGCCCTGTGGACAAGGAGCTAAATTAAGCTCTCTTGTATATATTATGGTAGGCAACATGCTGAGAATGAAATGTATGAGGAAAGCCTGCTTATTGAAAGTAGGGTTTTAGGAACAGGTCCTGGATCATGTAATTGAATTTGATGCAATTTGATGATTGCATCAAGAGATCACTATAACATCGCCAAGGTATTGCATTTAAACACAGTTAAAAATAGCAATTTCTGGTTTTGCTCTTTGATTTGACAGCAGCTTTTGAATGAATTTGATTTATTAATGACATAGCCCAATGTTTGGCTTTAAGAAAGAAGCCCTTCAAGGTTTAAAGTGGTTGCCATTGGGCCGCCCAATGGAGGATGGGTTCCCTTTTGAGTCTTGGTCCTCCCAATGTTTCTTCCTAAATTCCTGCCATCTTAGGGAGTTTTTCCTTGCCACTGTTGCCTTTGGCTTGCTCATTAGGGATCTGGACCCACGCAATTTGTAAAGCTGCTTTGTGACAACATGTGTTGTAAAAAGCGCTATATAAATAAAATTGAATTGAATATTATTGTCTTTACAATATCAGGGCCTCCATGGGGTGCTGGGAGCTGAGTGCTCTCTAGTGTCAGAGCATTTCACACTAGTGTCACTCTAGGGTCACACCATTGCACACCAGGGTCACACCAGTACCAGGTACATGGTCCACAGTCACAAGATTTCACAGCTGTAGCGGTTCGGTGGTTTGTGCTAGTTTAGGGAGCTGTGATGGCTTATTGAGTTTTGATGATTTATGGGGTTGTGATAGTGTAGGGGTTTGTTATGATTTATAAGGTTTGCGATGTTTCAGGGGTTTGTGGGATATTACCACAGGGTTTTCGGGAAGATGCCAGCAGTGTTGTTTTCCCTCAGTGAATTACTGCAATCTCTGTGTTACTGCAGTCTCTGAGATACTGCAATCTTAATGCAACATCTGACACAGATTGGCTGTACATTGGTCCCTCACTACCAGTTAAGCAGATGCCTTTTTTCACCTCAGTGGGTTGTCATGGGTGAGCAAGTGAGAAGCCTAGAGCTCCACATTCCCTGACAAGAAAAAATGTAACTTGCTCATGTATGAGGTAATCATGAGATCCAATATCATGTATCCAATATTATTAAATGAGTTCACCTCTGTCCCTGACCCAGTGTTATAGGCCCATAATACATACATATGATTATATTCTGCACATTTCAAACTAGTGGGCAATTGTTTATGCTTTTCTTCTATACCCATGTGTTCCATTCCCATCCCATATTCATAATTATGGACCAGATGTATGTAAATGTTATTAGGTTGAATTTACTCTGTTTCTGTGTTAATGTATTTACTATCAGGAGTCTTGACAGTGTTAAAATTCCAGATTTCCAATATGTTCTAAAACATATGCACTCAAAAGCCTCTTATTTTTTATTTCAGGTTCTCGGTTTTTCCTTCTTATTTCATATTCATAGATTTAAGTCACAGAAATAAATATTTGTCAAAGATTGACTTTTTCTGTGACTTTTTCTTCTATTTGTCAAATATTTGTCAAATATTTGACAAATATGTCAAATATCGGCAGCATTTTTTTCATGCTTAAAGCATTTAAGGCTTTCAGTAACTCATGCCTGGTCCTCTAAGGCCTGCTAGGTCTACCAGTCATGGTAGACCACTGTATCTTTTGTGGTTGCATTTCCTCAATGTCTGACATAATAGAGTTTAATATTAGCAAACCTCTTACTGCTTTTGGGTCTCCTTGGCTGGGCATCACAGGATCATCCGTCTCGACCCCGAGGCTGCAGAAGGCCAGGACAGAACAGCGATGCCCTCAGCTTCCCCGTTAAGTGGTTGAACTTTCTATAATAAGATGTGCCTGTCGTGTGTGAATGCCAAGAGAGCATTTAAGTTACAGCAATGAACAACGACTGACAGCAATGGGCAAAACATGAAGGTTTAAATACACTTACATCAATGAGTGGAGTGCAAGCGACAGATGAAACAGGCTAACAGAAGATAGGTAAACAAGGGGGTGTGACAATACAAAAACAACGCCACATGGTGAACTAAACCATTACGGACAGGTGCATGGGGGAAGTATGCCATTCCGTGACAGCTAGTTACAAACATAATATCCTTTATGGCAATAGTTCATGATTAACTTCATGAAACTATATGGCAGTAAATGAAAATAAATGACTTGCAAGCCTTAGCACAAACCTTTAACTCAGCAAGTGATTTAATTGGATATTAATATAACAAATCACATCTCCTGTCTGCCTGATGTATAAGGATGGGGTCAAAAGTGAGTACTGTTTTAGTACTGTTCAGCTGTGCATTGTCCACATGAAAAAAAACTAATGAAGAGGAATTCCAAGCAAAGTCTAAGTTTATTTTTAGTTCTTTCTTTGACCAAGGAAGCCCAAGTTTGGTGTATTCACTGTCTGTATTGTTTAAGCATACAGTTCATCCAGTATTTGCTAAGCAATAAGATCTGGTACAGAGTTGTAAGATATTAATAATTGTATTTTATTAATAATTGTTGTTGAACAGGATATAAGAAATGTATTTGTGATGAATACAAAGCATCTAAATGTCCATTTAGTAATGACAGTCCTAATTTAAATATAGGTTCAGATCTAAATTGCACATTTATCAGCAAGCAAAATGAGATTAAAAATGATCTAACCTTGATGCTAATCTTAACCAAAACCCATACCTAACCCTAACCCTAACCCTAACCTAACCCCAGATGCATGTTTTGAATGGGAATCACACTCAATAATTTAGAATTATAACTCACTACTACATGTAGTCCAGCTAGGAGAAATTAAAATTTGACTGCCTGTGCTTGTTTTAGGTTTAACTTATACCCAGTGGCATGGGACTCACTGAATAAGGCTATGCACTCAGAAAACAGCTATGCACTATAATGTTACCTGTTTTTCTTATTCTGCAACAATAAAAATGAACATATACAATATGAAGCTTTTTTCCGTCAGCAAGTCAGACCCCTAAAACTCCAAAGCTGGTTTATGTAGCATAACGATTATAAATCTTACACTGACCACAGCCAATGACATTAATAGTGCAATGTATTTGGAAAGCAGGCCTGAGGAAAAATGTAAAATTAAGCGCAAAACTTTATTAGCAATCATAAAACACTGCAATTTGTTACAAAACCTTTCTGTATGTACACAGTTGTCCTACTGTTTGTGGCTATAAGAAATTACCTCATATATCTGATTATGGTGTCATGTGAGGTCTCAGGGCATGGTTTGTCAAGTGGATGTGTGTATTTGCTAGATATCAGTTACTAAGATGTGGGGGGGGCACTTGGGATTGATGCTCTATTTGGGTTGCCTGTATGCTAGTGTGGGAAAGGAGACAGGGTCATGGTAGTAAACCGTATACAGAGGGACCAGCAGAGAATGTTCAAAAGTAGCAGTATGTTAATAATAACAAAATAACAAACTCCTCTTTACAAACTCCAAGACAAAAAACACTTTTTAGACAAATAAACATACAAGATGAACTAACCACCTCATATCAAACACAATCAATATAATAGCATATATAAGTCATATTTCACATAAATAACAGAAAAAAACTGTTCAAAATATTATGTCTCATAATAGCAACACAAGTTACAACAATGCACGTTTGGGGGAAAAACTGGACTCTACAGTTCCTGTACCTCCTTTGGTAAAAATCGTAGCCAGCCCATTTCCTCTAATTCTTTGCGTACTCCGGGAAAGATTTATATCCTTCCTGGACTTCAACTTGAAGGGCCACTGATTCATATTTCTTGAGGGCACAGGGCAAGATGTTTTAGTGCATGTCATTGTCCCTGTAAGGTTATTTCTGAACCATTCACAGTGTAAGGCTATTCCGTGCCATTTAAACAATGCTTCCTTTTTTTACTGGTTTATCATTATATTTACTATTTACTATTCCCATGCTTCATTCAATGTTCTTGGCAAAAGCTATTAATCTTTCTAAGTGGTAGATTTACTTTCTGTCCAATCACTTTCTTGTTGTTTTCTAAACAATATTTTTTCTGACTCCACTGTGTTCTTTGACCTGATTATTACTATACTGTATGTTTCTGTGATCTGTAAGTCTCAGGTTATTCACATGATTATTATTACACTGGATGCAGACCCTCCTGGAGGTTTGTGGAGCAAATTTCAGTGGAGCCCACAACACTCACCTAATTCTAGGATATTGAATTAAAACATGATATTGCTCTATAACACATGATTCAATAATAGCAAAATTACCTCCTAAAACTATACTAATCTTCAAATTAGTCCAAAAATCTTCAAAATGATGGACAGCCTCACTTCAAACCACTAACACTGTGATTAGATTTCAATATACCTTGAAGCCCCTGCAGTAGAACAATGAAACCACCCACAAAGAAATCTCCACGAAACACTATAAGTCTAGCAAAATGTTGGAATGGTGAAGCCACCCCAGAGAACACAGTGAACAGCATAAAAGCTTGAAAGAGTGAATAGCAGACATGCGAATTTCAAACGCAACATCACTGGTTTCAGCATGCCTTACATTTAAGCAGAGCCCCCACAAGCAGAGTTCCACAAAAGATTAACCAGTGTCTGACACAGTAGTCAAAGAAAGAATTCTCAAGGCAACATCACAATGCACATTTATAAGGGAGTATTAAAAACATATTCATCCTCCTTTCACTCTTATACCTAAAAGTTCTCCACCGTGTTCATTCCTGTTCATGTCCTGAATAAATGTAATGCTAACAGTCTTGGTCCACTAGTCCCACTGGCCATTTCTCCAACAGCTCCATTGGTGATTTCCTCAAATAGTTCTGTTGGCTGTTTGCCCAATAGTTTCATTGGTGATTTGTTCCAATAGTTCCACTGGACATAGCCTCCAAATGTTTTATGGCAGTTTGGTTCTGCATGACACTGAGTTTTCATGAAGTGTAAAAGCTCTTTCTATTACTTGGTTTTCAGTGCTAAGCCAGTATATCACTTCTTTTGCTACACCACACTACCAATGCAACCATGGCCACGGTAAGCAAGACTGGAATGAGAATGAGGATTGCAAGGGTGTCTTCCGATGGATCTAAATAGACCACAGATTTCAATGTGCAGTTGGAAAAGAACTGCTTGTGGATGTGGATGATATAGTGTTCCACGACTGGATTAGGCCAAAAGCAACCGATCCTCATTGCGTTGTTCTCTGTGCAGGCTGAGAAATAGTGGTATTCACTGTAGAGAGGAGAGAGGAAAGTAAAGTCACATGAGTAATTCAGACTACACTGAATCAGTTACTGGATTATTGTATAATTACAAATGAATGCAAGAACTGAAAATGCATTCACTTTTGGTGCATATCATAGTGTAAGTGTCTGTATAGTATTAGATATCAATAGATCTATTATATAAAGATGGTGGATCCCAATTTAATAATAATCTTTGTGCAAATGAAAGCTTTGCCCAGCTGTAGAGTTTTCATCTATTTGTGGAGGGGGAATGTTTTAGACTATTTTGTCAAAAGAAAATGTCACTGGAGAACAGCCTCTTCCTTCTTTTCAGTAAGAATCTTCTGACTAAATTTTGATATTTTAAGAACACACTGAACCAGATAGCAAGACTCATAGGTGTTATGTTGTAGTAAAAGTTACCAGTTGATGTATTTCATTACATTTTGCAGTGATTCACCTGTAATGTACATGTATATTCTTATCTGATTATCAAATTTTGTTTAAACATTAACTAATCAAATTATTTTTGGTGAAATGATTAGCTGGAGTTTTGGGTATTGTTAACATTAACTCTGGAATAAGATGGTTATGTTCCCTGTCCACAGAAAGATTATGATTATGATTATAATTACAGTGAATTTAACCCATGACAACATGTATGATATGTTTAGGTGCATAAGTACAAATTTAAACATGTCTGATAATGTCAAAAATGTCAAAATTTGTATTTCTATAGGTCTTTGAACTGTAGTACTGATACGAGTTGTTGAAAAGAGAATATGTGAGCATGATCTGAAGAGAATATGTGAGCATGAATATGTGAGGACATAGACACATTATTCCCAAAGCATTAATCTTATGCCAGGTCAATTCTAATGCCAGGTAAGTTCTAATATCAAGTGGAAATAATAACCCCACTGTCATGTTGATGTGTTATGGATACGTGAAAACTAAAATCAATCTTAAAATGTAGCCAATTTTTAAATTATTCCTCATGTAACTCATCAGGAAGTAATTTCTGCTCTAACTCAAATTAGAATTTTCTAAGTGAAGATGAATAAATATAAAAGGAAAAAATGTAAAAATAATAATACTTTTATGAAAAAACATTTCAATTCATTTTTAGACTTCTACATTTTTCTTCTTTTTTGATTTTGTCTTTTTATTGTTTTATCAGTTCTGATTGTCTGTGCAAACCCCAACCTTTATCAGCTTTGTAGTGCACTGAATTGCCCATCTCCCATTGAAAGGAAACAAAGACACATTTATCAGTCACTCTACCAGAGAACCTCGGCAGAGCAAGCAGTTACAGAAAAGCTGAATTTGCATCACAACAGAGACTTTTTCTGGCCTGCTTCTTTCTTTAGTCTGCTTTTGATTCATGGAGTGTTTACAACCTGCAAATGTACAGCTTTGCTGTTTTAACAAACAGTGCAAATTTCCAACAATTTTTCAAAACTGGACCTTGCTGAGCCTTTCACTAAAACTTTAAATAATGCTTCAATGACACACTAGTAGATCATGCTCAGCATTGTTCTTCTTGAGCTCCAACTAGACAAAACTTAACACAATATCAGTGAAAAGTAAGCAGTGGAAATCTAGCAAGTAATAAAACAAGCTGGTATTCTTAAATAAAGTACTTAATCAATCGATGCCAGACCAATGTGTCATAACTTCTGAACCACACAATTCATCACAGACACCCTTTAACATACTACTGAACCACACCCTCATCACAGACACCCTTTACCACACTACTGAACCACATTATTATCACAGATAATCTTTACCACACTACTGATGTCACAGACTGTTGTCACGTCTGGCTCCGCCCCTCTCCTGTCTGCCTTGCTTTCGTGTTCCTTTGGTTGCTCCTTTGTTTTGGTTTCTATGGTTTTCCTTTTGTCTGTCACACTGTAACGGACTAGATTGTTTGAGGACGTAGGGCAAACACAATCGCTGAGAGAGTGGAGCTTTATTTAACATAACAGGGGTGATTCCACGGGAGAGAGGGCCATCACACCAACATGTAAACAAGAGAAACACTTTCTTGACCGACGGGGCATGATGACACGTACATGTGTGTCTACAGAATTTAACTGAGGATACAAGAGTAGGAATAAACAGGAGGTATCTCATACACTAATACAACCGATGACAGACTAACGTACATTGACGCAGGTTAAAGCAAGTTTACAAACAACTCACAAACAACTCTGAAACCAAGTGGAAGGATGACAAACACAGAACATGGCTCAACGAAACTAATCACAGTAACAAGACTAACCAGGCTGGTACAAACCAGAAGTCACTGGGAATAACTGGGAACGCGGGAGGAAGACGCTAGGGAAACGAGAAGAGAAAACAAAACTAAACATAGATAAATGAAACAGGCAGGTTCTTGGAGTGAAGGGAGCTCTAAGAACATAGATACGCAACAAACAATGATCGACAAAGAGGAGTTTAAATTCAAAACTAACTGAGGACAGGAACAAGACACAGGTGAAATGTATGACAACATGAGGGGCTGAACAAAGGTGTGGAAAGAGCAATGGGAAAACATGGAAGAGAAGAAACACTGAGAGTGAGATTGGCAACGTGGCTGGGGCGATACGTGACACACACCCCTTGTTCATGTCCCTGCCCTCCTAGTTTTGTTTCAGTTGTTTCTAGTTTAGTTTTGTGATTAGTTTGGTATATATTCCTTGTGTGTCCCAGTCACTAGTTGTAGGTCAATGTTGGATGTTGTATATTCGCTATTCAGATTCTGGCTAAACTATTGTGTGTATCACTACTATTCGTGGTTAAGTTTCACCAGTTCCAGTTTTTAAGTCTTTGTTGGTTTCCATACGTAGTGCAATTGTTCGCTGTATCTGGTTTTGTCTTGTTACTTAGTTCTAGTCTGTCTATATTGTTAGTAGTGTCTCTTCTCATGAGATGTCTTTTGTATTTCATGTTTATTGAATTTCCGTTAGTGTACCACCTTTTGTTCTGTCTTCATATTTTAGTTTAATCTCCGTGTTGTCATGGCTAGGCTATTTGGAACCACTAACGCCATGGTTAATAAATCCCGCTTTACTTAGCACTTGTGTCCTAGCTCCCCACTGTTACAACTGGATCATACCCTCATAACAGACACTGTTTACCACACTACGGAACCACACCCTCATCACAGACACCATTTACCACACAGCTGTATGCATGACTGTATGCACTGTATTGTATGCAAAGTTGCCATCAGTGCAGGTTTATCAGTGGTACCAGCCTCCTCAGTAGTGCATACTGAGCGTTTTCTATAGTGTGTGGATTATAAGAGTTACAACCTTTTGCTGTTCCTGGATTTCCCTTTAGCCTGATTATTTATCTCTGCTTGCTCTCTACACTGGTTCTGGATGCTCCTTATGAAGTGGTTTATGCCTTCTGCTGGTTATGACCTCCGCCTATCCCTGACCATCGTCTATTTCCCTGTCCTGTGTCTAATAAAACCTGCTGGTCTGCAAACGTCTGTCTGTGTCTGTATCACTACAGTGACATGGACTTAAAGTGCAAAATGTTCTCGAGATCTTTATATTATCCCAACATGGGGTACTGAATACAAAATGTGCTATTATTCAAAAAAATACTATTAATGTAATACAAAATGTACTATTAATGGAAATGGCCATGCACTATTGATTCATATCCTTTTAAAATTCTTTCTTTTTAGCTAAACTACTGGCAAATCACTAAATCTAAGCTCACAGCTCTGCCTGGTAAAAACACCCTGTAGTAACTGGGGTCCATTTTCCACTCAAAACAGTTCTCGAAGAGCCTTTCGTGATAACCTGCAAAAACAATAAATTATCATTGGTGTTTCTAGCAGCTTCTGTGTCATGCGTAGATACATACAAAAAAGAGCAGGTTGTAGGTCAGATATAATGGTTATGGAAAGTGGGTCATATTTTTCCATGAGCCTCATCTGTCAGTTTTGCCCATTGCCATTTTTTTAATGATTACCCCATGTTAACTGCAAACTGTTAGCATACTCCACTAAGTAGCTTACTGCTAGTGAATGGAATAGCTTACTGCTACACGTACTATTTAAAAGAAGCTAAGAAAATGTACTGCTTAAGTAATACGATTTTGATATATGCCCCTGTTCCACCTTGTCTCCATCCAGAATTGTTTCAAGTGTACTTAGGAATGTACGACCATGTCCTGCTCTATTTTGTTGTGTTCTTGGTCCAAACCGGTATAAGTGATTGGCCGGAGTTTGACTCAGTTAATTGACAAAAAATGTGGGCTGCTTGCACCTCTTGCTGATCCACCTTTGTGTATGATGGCCCACAGAAATGTAAATATTTCATTTCTGCCAACAGATTAAATATTTATTTCCAGGGGGAGAAGTGGTTCCTACTGTGGAGTTCTAGATGATTCTGAGCCACCACATTAACAGACGCCAATGCCATTGTACTACCTGCTCACCATTGAAATGAGAAATGAGAAATGCTCACCAAATTAAATCAGACCAATCATAGTGGGGTAATTTCTCTCACCAATGGGTCACTGGAGGTGCAGTCATTTATGTACACTGGTAGAGCAGTAAAAACACACAAGGAAGTCAAGTGCTATGATTTCATCTAGCTGAATATATTGTTTTATTTACTAGGATGTTCCATTGATCCATTGAGGGGTGGAGCTTAAGACATTCAGCTGATTTAATTTATGCACTAATAAGTCTGGAATGTGCCATTCAAGGGTAAACTGAAGTCCACAGAGAGTAATGCATGTATGTAGGCCTGGGATGTGTCAGACATAGACAGGCTATAAGACTATAAAACATCTTTCCAAAAAACTACATTCACAATAAGGATGTCTTATCTGATGCCTTTGCATGTGTTTTACCCATTCAGAGTCGACACGCTGACCTATAAACAATCTACTGTTAGGACAAAAAGAATTCCTTTGCTGCCTATTTAACATCATACAGATAAAACAGTGACTAATGTACTTAAATACTTCAGAATCTTCCAGGATGATGCAGAGACTGCATCCCCTTTTATGGATCCTCCACTAATCTCCTATAGATGAGACAAAAACATCAACATGTCAAGAGTGAGGTAACTAGATAGAAACTGTGGCACTATAGCCTGCAACCACTCTAAATGGGCCACATGTAAACTACATGTTTGAACACAGCCACTAAACTAGCTAGCATAAAACGATCAACTGTCACCACTCATTCCTCCTGATGCAGGAGTTGTCTGCTGCATTACTTGCAAGAGATGTAATCAGTTTTATACTGAAGAAACCAAAAGAAGGTCTGCTGATTGGTTTGTTGATTTGTATTTGGCATTTCCAGTGGCAAGGCATTGTAATACTAACACAAATACAACACGCTGTGTACTTTACTACAATTCTGAATATCTCAACATCTTTTACTACAGTACAGTTACTTACCTGGATATACCTGGATATACATCAACATACAACATATTTAAATCCAAAGAAGATTCCAGATGAGTATATACAGAGTACTGTAGTAAGAGATGAAGAGATATTCAAAGATGTAGTGAAACACACAAATTGTCCAGAGAAACAGGATGTTTTGGTCAGTGGTCCATCATCAGCTGTGCAACCAAAGTGCTTCTGTAAAAATTGTACATGAGCACTTTGCTTTCACAGCTGATGAAGGACCACTGGAAGGACTTCTGGTTACTCTGCAAACTTTTGTACTTCACTACAATTTTGAATATCTCTATATAACATAATGTGCCTGTTAAAACATGTTATAAGTTATTATACTTATTAAAGTTATTTAGGCTATTTTCAGTACTGACACACATGAGTTTCATTAACTGCTTAAATCTAAACTTCTCACCTCTAGTGTATTCACGGCTCGTGACTTTATTGTGTGGTAGACTAAACCATTCTCAGTAAGAAGAGAGATCTGACAGACCTGATGACCTCATTAGCATATTATTGTAAATCAGGGATCAGGACACTCAACAAAATTTGTAATTCAAAGATTCTGATAATCTGATGCAGCCAAATTAGTTAGATAATCTTAGATAAGATACGCCTCTGTTATTGTGAGTCTCACTGTATAAGTCTAATTATGATGATGTGATTTACCCAATAAAATGTGTTAAGTTGCATCGGTTTTGAGGTTCCACCTCCACCATGTTGGTCTTGAAGCGTTCCCCACACTTCTCAATCTCCAGATGGAGAAGTGTCTCATTACACTCCAAAACTGTCTCATTACACTCCAGAACCGGAGCCCGGGGTGTGAGAGGTAGCTCGACATTTTCTGTTGCTGTAGAGAAAAAAAGTCATCAGTATGCCAAATGACATCATTTTCCGGCAGGGATTCAATTTCAACAGAAAATGAGCAGCAGTGGGTGCCTCCTAAATGTAGTTAATGTAGGAGGAAATATTAATTTTTAATGCCATTTGTATCCAAATATGGGAAAATATAATGGAGCTTACCCAATAGTCCACTCATCAAGCTGATCACTGTTAAAGACAACAGCACACAGCACAACAGTTAGTGAGCTCAATGTTCAGTGCAGTCTTCCGTGCAGCATCTCTATGATATTAGCATGTTATTTAAGTGAAGACATATTGGAACTTGTGACATGACACATCAGCTGAAAATAGGAATTAAAAATAGAATCACTAAGAATTAACAGCAAAAGCTTCGATGCTCACTCTCCAAGATCAATTGTAACATTTACTGAATGTTTGTCAGATATAAACTACTGTATGCTGCTGTCTAGTTCTCACTACTGTACCTGCTGACAGTCTGTTGATCTTCTTTATCAGTTTTTGCTCCCTATGTACTTATATCTGCCTGTCTAACCATCTATCTGTTTTTATTTCTATCTATCCAATCTATCAATCATGCTGTTCCTTCCTTATTCCTTTCTCTCTCTCTCCATCTTAGTCTCTCCCACATCAGAGAATTCTCTTCCTGTATCTCTAACCCTTGGGGCAACTCTTGAATATTTATGTGCTCATCCACAATGGAGGGAATTCTAATGAGCAGTTACAGAAGTCCATCTCCTTGATCCACAGTGGCACATCAGAGAGGGTTGTAAACAGGCAGGACATAGGAAGCAGGCAGGACATAGGAATCAGGACAGTAGGTAGATCATAGAAGGTAGAGCGTAAGAAGCATTATGTTGGAAGCGGGATGTAAGAAGCAGGATGTAAGAGCAGGACATAAGGGCAGGTTGCCAGCAGTTTGGAATGGAGTTTGTCTGGTTTAACCACCGCAAATCACAGCTTGTCCAGCATGTCACAATAATTGTTTTTTTTTGTTTTGTTTTCATATGTCAAAAGCTCTATTTCTGTTGTTTTCTTAAACACAGAAAGCTATTAAATATTATTTTTAAATGCTTAGTCACATTTTACAAGAGTTAAACACTAATAGCTAAACATTTTATGTTAAATCTCTAGCTTTCAAACTACCTTGCAACTTGCCTTACTGTCTCAGCAAGACCACATCAACCCCAAAATGTTGTAAACTGCTCAACAAACAAGGCAAAATGGTAAGTCATACAGAAATCTGTTATAAATGCTGGAATACCTCATGGCTGTTCAAATACATTATCATGCATATGCTGTATATAGTGTCAATGTATAGTATAACATTCATTCATTCATTCATTATCCGTACCGCTTATTCCCACTAGTCGGGGTCACGGGGGGGCTGGAGCCAATCCCAGCATCTCCGGGCGAAGGCAGGGTACACCATGGGCAGTTCGCCAGTCCACCACATGGCCAACACGCACACACACACTCACACCTACGGGCAATCTAGAGTGACCAATCAACCTAGGATGCATGTCTTTGGACTGTGGGAGGAAACCGGAGTACCGGAGAAAACCCACGCAGGCAGCCCAGGGGAGAACATGCAAACCACCACACAGAGCAGCCTATAGACAGTGTATGTCAATAACAAGAAAACCCAAAGACCAAAAAATACATATTCTTGCTGTGAGGCGAACAGTGCTTCAAACCACCAAACACCACCATGACTTTTGATGGTTACACTGCTACATTGTCATACAAAATGTTTTAAAAATTAAATTCACTGTATACCTTAACCTTAACCTAATTTTAGTAATTAACCTAAAAAATACGTCACTTTTACACAGATTTTACAAGATTGAAGAGGTATATTACTAGCAAATGTCATGTTACAGCCCCAGACCCCTCCCTCCGGGTGTGTGTATACATAGTCTGTGTCTATATATGTACTTCCTGTGGGTGCAGCTGTGTGTGTGTGTGTTCACCTGTCTTGTCAGATGTTGTGTATATATTGTGTGTGGTAGTCTTGTCCCGTGCTCGTCTTTGTAAGTCCATTAGTGTACATCGTTACATGTTACGTGTCTGCAAAAGCACTAGTAACGGTGTTAGCCTGTTGCTATTCACTAAACTACATGTGTCCAGGATTACCCGCATCTGCATGCTGCCTCACCTCGCCCGTTACTGCAAACAACTGTGAGAAAAAATTACTTAAAAGAGTTTTCTGTGTGAGAATATACAGAACTCTCTCAACAAGACTTTTATGTGTAAATAATGAGAACACAGATATCTCTTGACAAGATGTTTCAGTGCAAGCAAAGAGAATACAAAGAATTTTCTTGAGAAATGGTGATACATTTGTGGTGACTCCAGCTATTGCAAGAATGCTTTGAATCTTTGGTAATCTTGGTAATCATTTAAATGCAAGCCCCTAATGATTCATATCATACCTAAGATTTCCCATTGAGATACGACAGTTATGAGACAGTGGTAAATTATTCTGAAGGTTTCCTACACCAGGATATACATACTTTGAATGAAGAGGGTCAGTGAATGCCCAGTGCAATGAAGTTCAAAAGGTACTTCCTCAAAGCTTCCACTAAGAGGCATCAAGTCCACCTTTGCTAACAGATGTGCAAAGAGTTAATGAGTTCCATATTCCTGGACAGTGGTAAACACACATGCTTTGCATAAGTAAATACATATTCCTTCCTGAGATTTCCTACTGAGCACTTTGCATTAGAGGTAAAACAAGCAGTTATGCTCCAAGAATCATCTCTACTAGAACAGTTTCATCTGGGGAGACTTCACAAGTCAAAAACCAAGGCTGTCAAGTAGGAGAAGAGGCCATAGACATTCATATCCAATAGGAGAAGACTTAGTAGACATTCATGTCCAATAGGAGAAGACTTAGTAGACATTCCTATTACACACGCTTCACTCCTCGCTGGTCTTACTGAGAAATCCTGCACTGTGAAATACCCACCACTCGCCCAAACACTCCAACTAATTACAGTGTTTGCTTTTTGTTCATGATGGCATTTGCATAGAAGACAGCTCTCTAAAATGGACCTGATGAGGCAATAATTTTCATACTGTTGATCCATTCTGAAGTCAAGAAAGCCAAGAGGAGGAGGGGAGAAGCAAGCACTTCAGCTCTGTCTCATGCTGAGAAAAACAGACATGTTTTTGTAGCATTTCTTCTTGAGCCATTAAAAACCATGAAAGCTGTTAAGGCTATTTATTGTTTATTTTCCTCCGCATTGCTTCAGCAAGCTCAACAACTGGGAGGTTTTTACATACTAGGAAAGTATTACGACACCTAATGAAATCTCATGGCACAGCTTACAAAACTCAATGTCAGCCATTGTTGGTAGACTTACGGTGATCAGTGCATGTTTTAATTACAATCTGCAGTTGGAAGTAGACCAGATCCTATACAGCAACTCTGAGAATTCTTCCCCAGAGGGTTTTTCATGTTTTCTGATGTGAGACTCTAGAGCTTAGCAGTGAAATGTGCTGGGATAATAACCGCGTTATTAGCATGCACTGTCATCAAACATAATAGATGAAAGAAGCACACACAAATACAGTACATAAATATTTACAACATTTAACGCCTTAATGCTTTTTTATCATGCTTTCTGGGTTATGTTAAGGGTTGGTATTTCTGGTATATTGCATAGACCTAAGAGTTACTGGTTATATAGTAATTCTGGGATGTTGCATAAGCCTGCAGATACTGGATATTACATAGTAATTCTGGTACTACATGAGCCTAGGAGATAATTTGGAATAGATTGAGGGAGGCTGATTGAAGTATCACTACTCTGAGGCAGTTCAGGACACTTCTTCCAGAACATTGTGATTTAACATAAATTTGTTTTAAAGATGTGTTACTATGCACTAATTGTCGATGTTCATTGTCAAAGTGGTTCTGCTTGTTTCTGCTTGACATGGAATCTTTTTCCTATATCTCTGTTTTAAAGTTAATCAAGTCACATTGGTCGGTGGCCAGCCAATCTTAGCGCAGAGACCGCACATCCCTCCATTCCCAAGACAGGATCACCTTCCCCCAAATACTGAGTCTCATTTTACACACCTGTTCCTCATTTCCCCGTGCACTACCCCTCCACCAGCCCCTTCAACAGCTCCCACAGTGCCAGTTTTCTCTGCTGTACGCCATGGCACCAGTTCTCTGCTCAAGAGTGCGTCACCCCTTCCTAAGTTTGCTACTTTGTTTTGCAAGTGTTCATTAAACTTTGTTATTGTATTTTTAGCTTACATCTCGTGCTGCTTGTAGAATGTCACAACACCAATGTCCACTGCCCAGTGAAGCTGAGAAAAATGTGTACGTACGTAATGAAGAGCAGAGGCAGTAATGGTGCCTGGACTACAACCAAAACATCTTCCTGTACATTAATCTGTGATGGATTTCTTGTTATTTAGAGTTGCAGTTTCTTTCTTGTCACTTCAGGGAATTATTATAAGGGACAGAGACCAATGTAATCTGTTAGCACTGTGAGGTTTGACAGCGCAAATGGAGATGAAGCATAACCCCACTAATTAAAAGCCAGATCAATCCATCTAAGGAGGTCATGGTTTGTTGTGCAGACACAGAGTTTGGGGAGCAATCACTCTGGCATCATCTCTCTCCCTTCACATCCAGCTGATCCACTTTCTGTCCAGCCTGTGGAGAATTAATTTATGCAATATTGAGCACTGCAATCTAACCTACATGAAATATTGAAGAATAAGATAAACAAGAAAATGAAGGTACACTATATTGCCAAAAGTATTTGCTCACCTTCCTTGACTCACATATGAGCTTAAGTGACATCCCATTCCTAATCCATAGGGTTCAGTATGACGTTGGTCCACCTTTTGCAGCTAGAACAGCCTCAACTCTTCTGGGAATGTTGTCCACAAGGTTTAAGAGTGTGTTTTATATTTGACCATTCTTCCAGAAGCGCATTTGTGAGTTCATATAATGTTGCTGGACGAGAAGGCCTGGCTCTCAGTCTCCGCTCTAATTCATCCCAAAGGTGTTCTATTGGGTTGAGGTCAAGACTCTGTGCAGGCCAGTCAAATTTATCCACACCAGGCTCTGCCATCCATGTCTTTATGGACCTTGCATTGTGCACTGGTGCACAGTCATGTTGGAAGAGGAAGGGCCAGCTCCAAACTGTTACCGCAAAGTTGGGAGCATGGAATTTTGCATTGCACTTGGTGATGTATGGCTTGGATGCAGTTCGTCAACCATGGAAACCCATTTCATGAAGCTCTCTACACACTGTTCTTGAGCTAATCTGAAGGCACCATGAACTTTGCATGTCTGTAGTGATTGACTCTGCAGCAAATTTAACGACTGGATTTATTGCACAGGTGGCATCCTATCACAGTTCCATGCTGGAATTCACAGAATTCCTGAGAGCGACTCATTCTTTCACAAATGTTTGTAAAAACAGTCTGCATGCCTAGGTGCACACCTGTGGCCATGGAAGTGATTGGAACACCTGATTCTGATCATTTGGATGAGCGAATACTTTATTAGGATACAAACTGCATTGATTCTATAAATTCAGAAATTGATTAGATAACTGTCACGTCTGGCTCCGCCCCTCTGTCGGGTTTTGGGATCAATAATGGATTAACAGTGCTAGTAAATGTGCACAGCATTAGAGATCCAGATCAAACATATAAGAGTCACAGTAATGGTTTAAATATACACAATCAGAATAAAAGCTAATATAATGTAACGGGTTTATAATGATGTTAACTAATCAGTACAGGACCAATTCACAGCACAATTGTCAGAAATACAAGGTATATTAGTTCCAAAGATCTATCAGAACCACTTGTGAACATATTATAGCCACAAGACAAATTTAGCCAAATCATTTTGCTAGATCAAATGACCTAATAGTATACATTTCATGTATATGTAAACACAAACACAAAACATATTCATACACAACACTCTGTACCTGCACTCACTGTTGTTTCAGAGAATGTATAATGGTTAATTTTTATTCTGTGGTCAGATTTTGTCATATGTTAAAATGTAAAAAAATATATAAAATCATATAGATTAAATGAAACTGTAAAAGTGGGAAATGCAGAAGGAGTAAGATAGTGTCTGTGTTTGTGTGTGTGTGGGGGGGACTATTGTTTAAACACTTTTAGACTCAGCACACACAATTGTACACTTTAGTAAAGAAAATCTCAACCCTGAGTAAGGAACAGCAGATGAAGCACTTTTAATCTGCACTGATAGCGGTTCCCATACAGCCCATGACAGCCTACTTCTTTTCATTTCAAAAGTCATTTTTGGATTCAGCACTATTTTACTTTGGAACAGAACCTTCTAGACACTGAGTGTTGCTGACAGAAAAAAGAAAGAAATCCTACAGGAAACTGTAAAGGTCAAAACTGCTGTGCAGTCCTGTTTCCAAAACTCACTTAGTCTGTTTTGCCCAAATACACAATTTATGTGCAAAGTTAATACTTGTTTTACTATTATGGTTATATATATAGTTATAAGGATAGTTAAGAAGACACGTCGTATATTGATTGAACTAATCACATTATTTATGACCTAACTTTTTAATTTTATTGAATTTATGCAGATATAGTTGTTTAAATATTTATTGTCATCCCTGTTATAATTTGGTTTTATCTGTTTTAGGTTATTTAATCTATTTTAAAAGTTACTTTATTGCAGCATTTCTTATGTTGTTCTAATATTAAGCATTTGTAAGAGTACAGCACACACTGCTCGTCTTCCCCTCTTTTACTCACCGTGACAGCAATACATATTATTTATTGTGAGTTATGAGGAAGAGTTGTATTCTCACACTGCAACCATCAAATATATGGTGAATAAATTATGTGTGTCCTTACACATAAATATCAGTATCAGCCCTGATACATATATTGGTCAACACTTAGCCTAGATCCTGTGACTATAAGAAGCTAAATGAATAAAGTGGATAATATTTGGATAACAATTCCATAATTGCAAAAAAACTAAACTAATACCAAAGTTTCAGCAAGTCTAAATTCTAGGAAGTCAAAGAAAACGGGAGAATGGAAAGAGAATCAGAAAAACTTTCAGACAATCTGTGTTTGAAATGGCAGTGGATTAGCCCACATGCCAAGATGAAGGACTGTGTGAATGTTGTTGATCTTGAAAATTGTCTTTACTGTGTCAATTCTAAAGCCAATAAGAAGGATGACGGCTTTGTGACAATACACATAAAGGCCAAGCCTACTGAATGCAGACCCTCAAAAGATATGAGCAAATTGATACATTGAAGAAGATGACACAGGAGCCACACTCCAGTGCCAGTCCAATGGGAACAGGAGGAATTGCCAGCACAACCTTCTTGTAGACCACTGCAGTTCAAGATGGATGAATCAGACTCTCAGAACACCAGCCCCTCCACAACAGACATCTCCAATAGCACAAACATCACAGCCAGACGTCATGCCATCACACAGCATGCCCTGCAAGAGCTTTTGTTGTACAATATGAGGAAGACCTGCATGATTTACAATAAGCAATTCCATCACCACTGCTGTACTGGAGATAATCAGAAAAGCAAATCCACTATTATCACTGTCAAAGAGTGGTGCAAAAGAACCTATTTTTCAAGAACATTTTAAGGTAACTGAGCTTGTGGAGTTTTCGGTATTTTAGCAAGAAAATACATTGTTTTAACATTTTGAAAGTCTTGTCAGCAATAAATCAGAACGATGGTCTAAATCAAATCTTGCAGACAGAAAGTACAGACGCTTTTGGACAATTGACTCATTTTAAAACATATAGAGACTGATTATAATACAAAGAGAATCATTTACAATTTTTAGAATGACCTACTGAAAGGCATAATGTCACATAAGATAAACGTATGCCTAAAGTCTTTGATTTAAAGTGTTGTTTTACATTAGATTGTCACGTTACAGCCCCTGACCCCTCCCTCCGGGTGTGAATTTGTAGTATATGTCTATTTTTGTCCATATATGTACTTCCATTGGGTGTGGTTCAATGTGTGTGTGTTCGTCCATCTCACCTGTGTCTCGTCTCATCAATATCATGCAGTACACTTGGGGCTCGCTTATTTTAACGTGTATATATATGTTGTCATCATCACTCGTCTTTGTTGAGTCTCTGGTTGGCTGTGTGATTGTGTATGCTAAGCGCTAACTGCACAGCTAGAATATAATAAACCGTTTTGACACTCATGTGCACTCAGCCTTCGCATCACATAGATGATCTCAATGCCATTCATTTCCAAGTTAGTTAATCAATCAAACAGAGACTCAACAAAGACAAGTGATGATGACAACATCAACAGACATATATATATACGTTAAAATTAGCGAGCCCCAAGTGTACTGCATGATATTGATGAGACGAGACACAGGTGAGACGAACACACACACATTGAAAATTCTAAATTCTTTGCACTGAAATACTTCATTGCTGGTAAGAGCCATGGGACCTGACATTGATTGCAATTACTGCCACTAATATGGAAATACTGGAGAATGACACAACTTGGCAAATTAGACCTAAAAAACACTGTTGAACTCCAGGTTAGTGGGCATTTCTCAAACGAGACCTTGTGAGTCCAGAACCTCAGATCAAGGAAATTTTCCAGATTTCCACTTGCTGTTTATTCATAGATTTGGGTCAATGATTGATTTCTGTAATATAAATTTTGAATTAAAGCACAGATTTTTAATCGAGTAGTGTATGATTTTAAGAATGTAAATTTTAGACCTGCCCAGTCTTTTCAGACCTGCCCTGGGGGGACAGGACATTGCTATTGTTTAATCGCAGGCATATACCTATATTACCACTGTATGCTGTGTACCACTGTATACATTCATGCTACCTATGATACCAAATATTCAAAAGAAAAGATACACAGACCATTTTTGGAGATATGAACTAATGGAAAGAGGACAGTACTAAACTAATGGTTGTTACCCACTGTAGTTCATACTCATGCATTTGAGCAGGCAAAGTAATGGTGACTATCATGGTAGGCCGGTCTCGGTCCTCAGGAGACACGCCCACTCCCAGACACACCCACAGCACGACACTCCCCTGTTCACAATCACCTACCTTCTAATAACTCATACCTGTTCTTCTTTTGCCACTTCCTATTTATCCTACAGGTCCCGCCGTCCGGTGCTGTGCATATTCCTTTTGCAAGAAGCTACTGAACCAGCTACTGCACTGGACTCTACTTCGCTGTTTGGACTTTTGAGAATCGTGACTGTTTAGCGTGTGCTAACTTCCTTAGCCTTTCTTGAAGCGCCTGTTGCACCTTGTGTTTAAAGAGCTGTTTGAATCTCTTGTTAAACATGGACAATAAAGAGTTAACAGCTCTTACTCCGCCTCCTGCTGCTTCTGCCTCGCGCCAGATGCGATGGTGACATCAAAACCCTTCCCTCATTTTTTATATTTACTTGCATTAAACTGAAAATATATTTTTCATGCAACAGGCTACATTTCTGTATTGCCCAGAATCTGAAGGAACATTTTTATAGGTGTGCATTAGTTGTTTTTTATTAATTGCTTATCTACAATGTATTATACATTCAAGTGTGTAGCTTTCTACATTTCTGACCTTTTAAAATTGTCTAAAATTGGTCTTGTCTGAAATAATCATTAACAGCCCTGGAAGGTTAAAAACAAGATACTTATGTGATTATCTCACAACAGGACATACTTCAATTTAAGCTTGATTCTGTTCCCAAATCAGTTGATGACCTCATACTGATGCTGAAAGGTAAACTGCAGGAAAAATGCTTTTTTCATCTTCAGTGTGAAGATGAAGGTTTCCATAAATTTTGTAACCTTACAATGAGATTGTAACACTGAAGGTCCTTTTCAGTGAACTTGCAACTCTACTCCCATCCTACCTTGACCATGGTCTTATTCTACAGTAATTGACCTCCCCCACCCAACAGTAACTGACTTCTTCTGTTCTACAGTGAGCATGCTTTTCCATTCTACACTAACTGACCTCCCACGTCCTAAAGTAACTGACCTCTTCCACCCCACAGTAACCATGACGTCCTCAATCATACATTAAATATCCTTTCACATCCATCAGAGCAGACTGACCTCCAATCCTAAAGTAATTCTGTCCTCTCAATCCTATAGTAATTTCTCCTTCTTTATTCAATTGATTCCCCATTTTCTGTGTTTACATGTACATTTGTTTTTCATTAGCATGACGTGATGTGGTTGTGGCAATGACAGGCAATAACATATTTTTTAGGCTTTCCAGAGTTTTCACTAGTGGCAGTGGTCCTTCGGGTATTTGCCTTCTGGCAATTGACTGTCAGTTCATAGATATTAATTCCTTGCAGAGCTGAAGACACATGGGATGGCAAAGGTTCCTGACTTTTATTTTGAAATTCTGTTTTCTTCAGTTAGAGATAGTACCACCATTATGTATTCACACTTTATCTGCTTCAACCAATTGACAGGAGACCAAATGGATCTTGTTAATGTGATCCGTTCTTGAACTCTGAACACTGTGAATCAACAGGAATCAACAGGAAATGTTTGTCAACAGGAAATGTACAGTCTAACTGTACTGTAAACTTTCCACATTATTGATCTGAATGAATGGAAATATATTTTATTGAAGCCTGTTCAACTTATTCAAGTAAATGTAAAAAAACTGGCCATATAATATTACATATTATGTATGGTTGTGAAAACAAACAAACAAAAAACATGATACCAACTTTGATGTTGTATAAACTAAATTCTTTAAACCCACAATATTTGAAATAAACTATTGAGTACATTTTGTTGTGTAAACAAAATTAGTTAAGTTGAATAAACATAATCATATATCTTTAGTCAAGCTTAGGAAAAACTCCCTAGACCACAACAAAGAGTCAACAAATATTTTTTAACAATGTAGGTTATAGACAATGAAGATTTTTTTGTAAATCAGAGGAACAGAAGATGAAGATGTTGGCCTGTTTGTTACCCTGCTGGTACCGCTTATAAGGAGTTTATACAGAATTTATCTTAAATATGGTTACATAACCTAACTGTTTCAAATTATTACCATAGAGACATGACAATAGATCTCAGTAACATGAGTATTGTCTCACCACTTTTTGACGTGTGATACCACTGTGTGTTCATTATGAGCCACCATAGCTGTGCGTGTTTTGTGGCTAGCCTAACCAGCGCTCTGGAGAATATAGTTCAGTTATGTCAGAAGCAGCACTGGTTGTCAGCTTTGCTCACTGGGTTTTTTATATTCTTCATTAAAACCCAAATTCATTATGGTCTCTTGATTCCCACAATAGTGATGTAATTTCTAAAGGTTGTTATATTTTTGATTCTGTGGCCTGGCTTTAATGTACACAGATTGAACTCTATTATTAACAAGGGCTTCCAAATTCACATAACGTATTCAAGGATAAATTCCATCTGGAAAAGTCCTGACCAGCTCTACTGACACCCTCACTTGTAAATCACGGCTCTCCTAAAACGCACCATCCAGATTATCCTGCCGGTTTCGGTTCTGACAGGTGCACCATTTCTGCCCTCTTGCTGTTAAAACAGGAAGCTTCTAAGGCGTACACACCTGCGCTCAAACGCCAAAAACGACCCAAGAAAAGAGCTTCGCTATTCATTGTTCCCCTCTCCACAGAATTGGTACGTCTCAGAAAACAAGGACAACACAAGGAACTAGTGTACAGTTTGACTCCTCCAAATACAATTTGAGCAATAAAATCTTAACCCTTTCATATCCATGTAGGCTCTGTTCTACACTTGCTTTGATGGTTTCTCACTTGCAGTCGTTTCAATTTTTGTTATGGAGAAAATTTACAAATCAGATTACGGAACCAGTGCAGATACAAAGTGGAGGAAATTATTCATTAGCAATACAAATAAAGTTGGGTTTCTTTGTCTTAAAAGCTGTTTGAACATTCACTAACAGCTGAGTAAATAACCAAGTGACGTCAAATGCAGCTGAGATAACTCGGCGCATCCGTTAATTTATGTAAGACTGTGTAGACAGTTATTCTGTAAATCGGATTTGTAGTGGTGACAGAGGCTAAAGAATCATGCAAGAGTTGTTAACCCGCCTACTGGAACGCTCTGCAGAGTATTCGCACAACAGAGCAATTCAATTATCATCACGCTTCTATTAACTGGAAAATCCGACTGAATTCGCCACTTTAAGCGGAATTATACACTGCAGTGCAGGCGACACCTCCGGATGGCGTGTACGCTACACGTACAGCAGAGGGGAACCGGATTTTCTCATATTGCCTATGTTAACCGAATTATGGGCTACTTCTAAAAACAGACACATCGCTGCACATGTGTAAACAGAACACACGTTTGGAATGATCTGTGATGAAAAAATCTATGGTGCATGATATGAAATTACAATACAGTACAAAATCCTATAACCAACTCACAAAACCATTTTATTCTTATATACAATTGGTCCAAAAGCTAAAATGAAAATATTTGGCGGTGTCAAAATAATGCATACTTGTAGCCTACTTACCTAAAATCCCAGCTATAAAAACTTTCAGCAGTTTTGAAGTATTAACATCCATTCTGAAGAAATAGTCGTAAGACATATTCTCTCAATAGGATCTCAACTGGGCAATAAAAGTCTGTAGAGAAACATAATTCGTTCCGTCATAAGAACCCGAACAGGATAGATCCGCGGGAACCCCTAACGCCAGAGAGTGGACAAATGCAGCGATACAGGACGAAACGCGATGGGTCCATGCGATTAACCTGGTGGTGCTGAGCACCTTAATAATGCTTCCGTGAGACCGATGTTCGATTTCTCTAAGACATGGTAACTCCTTCTTCTTCTTCTTCTTCTTCTTCAGTCGCCCCCGCTCCCCCCACCCCCTTCTCTCTCTCTCTCTCTCTCTCTCTCTCTCGTTCACTCACTTCCAACATCGGATGGTATGAGATAATCACTTAAATTTGACCAAGCTCTTTACTGCTTTACACAACTGGCACTGACATGAAACACCATTAGGTTCTAACATATTTATATTATATATATATATATATATATATATATATATATATATATATATATATATATATATATATATATATATATATATATATATGGCAATATCGATCATACCGATAGAGCACAAATCATCTTGTGAAATGTATTGCATCTTCCTTTCCGTTTAGTTTAGCAGTGATATCGATTGGAATTGGATTGTATGTCTGTACCTATGTAAACATAATAACATAAATCAATTCAATAATACTATCTAGAAATGTTACATCGAAGTCTTATGTTAAGATCCCCAAGCAAACAAAGAACTGTCCAGATATCCTCTTAGATCACTACGTTTGGCTAACGTTATAAGCTTACAACCACATCTACTGTAAGGTCTATACGTCACACGAATGGAAGCTTATTCAGTGTTCCGTTTATGGCTGAAAAATCTGTTACAGGAATACGGTTGTATTTTTGACATAGGTATACTGAAGTGTAACTCGCACGTGTATAAAACATACAGTATATCCAAAGGTGTCTGACCAACTCTGCATTACACATGCCTCTGCACTTAGGTATATACGCCCTCTTGTGGGTAAAGTTTGAAACACTCTGTGAAAACGGAACCATGGTTTTAAAAGTAGTTTTTACAGGGACCGCTCATCGTGTGGACAAATGTGTGGGCGGGAGTTTGTATTATTTTTACATCGTACTCGGCTGGTTGACTATAACTCAAGAGCTTACAAGAGGCTGTCAGAAGTGTGACTTTGCAGACTCAAGTCACGATGAAGTTCCGAGCGAAGATAAATGACGTGGGATGTCTCAATCATTTCACACGTAGGTAGAGGGCTAACGAGCTAACGAATCTAACGTAGCTAACGCTTTTCTACAGAGTAGCGAGCTAACCCAGCCGTACAGTTTTACAGACAAAATAACCAGAGTGCTAAATACCAATGTTATTCGACAAAAATAACCTCGGAAATTAATGCAGTACATTCCACAACAATTAACGTTTTCAGTCATCCTGACATTGTGTGTGGTGCATCAAACCACATTTTACTGTTGTATGGATTCAATCTGAATGGACCGGGAATAACTTAAATACGTGGTGTTAAAGATGGAGCTGGCCTGAAAAATCAGAAAATTCAAGATTTTCATTCATTAAATGTATATTTAAATCTGTTGAATTTCAATTCTCTATTCATGAAGGTTTGTGTCATTTTTTAAGCAGAAATACTGCTGGGAGAATTCATTTATGCACATTATCAGGAAAGTTATCTGGAACATTTATCGTTCCATATGTAAGATGTACAGTTCGAAATGTAAATAAACTGTAGCTGTGTGCTAAACATCCTGTGTGCTACACACCCTAAACACACTACACAACATGCACACACTACACAGCCTGCATACTACACACCCTGCACACACTACAACATGCACACACTACACAGCCTGCAAACACTACACAGTCTGCACACATTACTCACTGCACACTCCCTGTGCAGCTTGCACTAAGGCTGAAGACGCCGCTGAAATCATTTGTGCAATTCATTTAAATGATCATATGATGAGAAAAACGTTTGGTGAAATCTGACCCGTATTAATATACCTACAGGTGTGGTGAACACTATTACAAAGCTCACAAAAGCTTGTGTTCTACGGCTCACTGTTGACAACGTTTACTTTGTCCTCTCTGGCAAAGTTGCCAACGGAGGCGTCAGCATGTGGTGTGAGTTACTGCAGGTAAATCCGTCTGTTTCTTTTTGTCTGAAATAATTGTGATCTAATAAAATTAACAATCATTAATTATTTTGTCTTTAAGGCAAACTTCTTTGATGAATATCAGTTGGAGGGTGTGTCAGCGGATTCAAATGAAATCTGCTTAGAAGTAGCACCAGAGAACCTATCGAGAGCTTTAAAAACTGCACAGAATGCCAAATGTGTCAAAATCAAACTGACCAAGAAGCATTGTCCCTGTCTCACCCTGGCGGCAGAACTGGTAAGAACGTCCTAGTAAAACCTGAATAAAAGTCTTTATTGTGTCCCCTGTCAGTCTTCTTATGCACTTAACATGTTCTATGTGTGCATCATTTATGTTAAAGAGACCGGTATCGGTTGGCCTGGACAATCTCATGGATGCTTGGGACGGCTTTTACAGATTTTTTCTTTCTGTGAAAGAAAGCTTATCTATAATACACTTAAACAGAAAATTATACATCTTGTTATAATGTATAATAGAAACGAACGGTAAATAAATTAACTATAGCTGGTTTACTCTAGAGTGTTTTATATAAATTATAGCTTGTTTACCAGTGGTTAATGGATTTTAAATCCATGCTGTACATTCATACTCAACACACAAAGGGTTACATTAAAGTCGGATAGTTGAGGATAATCGAGTATGTAAGTGTTTTCATTGTTGCTTTGCTGCAAAATTCGTGTTACAGAAATGACACAAATGCTCTCTGGAACAGTAGCTGTGCTCCTCACCCAGACCTTCTTAACTCCCCTTGCTTTCTGCTGTCGCTGTTTAAAGCCATCACTGTCTTCGGTCAGTCGCGTGGTCACCCACGACATCCCCGTGGACGTCATTCCCAGGAGGCTTTGGCATGACTTTAAGGAGCCCAGTATGCCAGATTTTGATGTAAGTGAATGATCATTTTCCCTGGTCAGTAGCCAGAGGGTCCTAAAGGCATCTAACCCTAAACCCTAACCCTAGAAGAACTCAAAGTTAGCTCAGATTCAGACATAGCATTCTGTATTGTAGGTTGTATAAGTTATACTATGTCAGTCAGATCAACCTGCTCTTACCTCCCTGTGCCTTACAATGAGATACAAGTTTTTGGGGTGACTCAACAGTGCATGTAGTTTCTGTAGGGTTGTTACACGATGATACAAAAGGTGACGTGTCTATTTTTCCTTCTATGTGTAGGAGTAACGGAATGATTCTGTTTTGTAGGTCAGCGTGTATTTACCCCCTCTGAAGACCATGAAGAATGTGGTGGATAGAATGAAAAACCTCTCCAACTATTTGGTGAGTATGAGAGTAGATACTCCATAGGCTTCAAATGAGTGTGTTTACAAAAACAATACAAATACTCTTTCTGTAAAAATAGCCATAGCTATGATACACCTTAACAGAAAATACCTTTTTTGGAGAGAATTCTTGAATACTATGGAAATAAGGAAGTCTCTCAATTGAAAAAAACAGATATAAGTGTTACATGTTAAGATAATGAATGCTTATGATGTTAAATTCATGAGATGTGGTAAGTGTGGCCATATTAAACTGGCCTTCCTGAGAAACAGAGGCGGGCTGATAGAGACAAAGTGTTAAAAATGGTGTGTAGGTCCATGTCAGCCAGGTTAACCCTATTAAACTCATGGTTGTTAACTTGTCTGGTTTTGTTGCTTTTTAGGGGCTTTTTAAATTCACTTCCTCATTTACTCTCTCCTGTCAGGTAGTGGAGGCTAATATGAACGGTGAAATGAATCTGAAAATCGAAACAGATCTGGTGTCTGTGACAACCCACTTCAAAAATCTTGGCAACCCTCCCTGGGGTGAGTTTCTGCAGTGGTGCAACAAAGTATTTTCAGTGATGTGTTGAAATCAGTTGTAATGAGAGTTAAAAGATAGTGGTAAACCTCAGAGTGGTAGGGAGGTAGGGTGGGTGTTGGGAATGCTCTGTACTCGGTTCTGGTATTAATACGATGTGGAGAACATGACTGATGATTTTTATAAATCAGGGCAACAGCTTTTCTGCAGCAATATAGACGCCGCCAGTCTGTTCACAAACTTTACTTTCTAGTTGTAGTTGGTAATGCATATTGTCTTAAAGGAAAAAACTGTTTAAAACTTAAATCCAAATGGTACAAAAAAACAAAAATTAATAAAAATAAAAAAATTAGAAAAAAATCAACCGTGGGCCCATTGGAAGGTCTTTTTTCAGTAATGTATCTTTCTTACTGCCTTGTAGTCTTAAGTTCAAAAAGTCATAAGTTCATTCAAAAGCTGAAACAAATGCTGATATGTAAAAAAATATATGTCTGGAATTTCAGTTCCAGACAATAATTTTCATTTTGTAGACTGAAATCACAGTTTATTGCATTAAAACTCTTTTCTGGGCATATCACTGCCATTTTTATTCAAAATGTATTCAGCATTTGCTCACATTGTTACCTGAAAGTAAACTAAAACAAACACATTTTCCCTCAACAGTGTACAAAGGGGAACCGGGTTAATAACTAGGCTTACTTCATATATTCACACACATCACGCTGCCTCCGGGTCATTCCCACATTGTCCTGTCATTTCCTCTCGTGCTGACTGTTGTGTTCCACGCAGGCGATGATGCGTCACAGGTTGGGGGGCGGAGCAGACCCGTGGAGACCATGGCACATGCCCGTGTGGACGTAAGAAAACTCCAGCAGTTCCTCAACGGACAGCAGGTCAACCCTAGCAAGGCCATGTGCAGTGAGTTCCTTACACAAAACTGAATGAGAAATGCAAGCTTGTACATTATTATCTAAACATAGTGGACTCTGTATGTCAGGTGGTCAGCTGGAGAGACAGGACTGATGTATACTGATTTGGTGGGAATATATATAAATCACATTTTTTTGTTTCAGGTGATTAGATGGAGATTGAAAGTTTTGAGATTTACAATCTTTAGATTATAAAAGTTTCACATGTTACACAGATGATTTGCTTTTATGTTTAGGCACAGTTGTTTCTCCCAGAAAGCATTATGGGTTTTATATAACATACGTGGACTCTAAATTTTACATTTAGTCAAATAAATTTTGATTTGTGATGTGTTTATGCCTTAGATCTGGTGGTAATGCCAATGCTTCTGCAGTATTATTGAAAGGTCATCAATTTTGAGTACATTCAGAAATATATTCCATTTCTGCTTCCTACAGATATTGTTGACAGAAGGATTATTCATTTGATTCTTCTCCATGAAGATGTGTCTCTTCAGTACTTCATCCCAGCTGTGTCGTAGAGTTCCATGCAGGACAAGGAAGGGGTGTTGTTTGGTTGTTTGTTCTGTTGTATTTGTTAATATTTTTGTTGTTTGGTTGATAATTTCAGGTCTTCCTATAATCGTTTTTGTTTGTCAGTAGAAAGATCACTGATAACAGTCAGCAGTCAGTATCAAATGAATATGATCCTGTATTTTTACCTATTTTATTTTATAAAAATAGGAAAAATATATAGCATTTCTACGTTATTATAATATTTTTGAGAGATTGAGAATTCTATTTATACTACAGTAAACTGAAGAAATATTAAAAATTCTGTAAAAAGTAAATTTTCCATTCCAGTTTGCTGATTGAGTATAGATAATTTGATGTTATACTGCTGTAAAGTAAAAAGGGTATGTTACACAGTCCAACATGAATACAAGGTTAGGTGTCATGTACATTATCAGAGCATCTCTGGCTTACTGAGATGGTATCCATTCCTCTCAGGAAGACACTTGTATTATTTATTGTAATCTAGTCTTCATATGGACCGTCATTGATAATCCAAAGTAAAGGCCATGCATGCACAAAATGGTGAAAGTAGCCATCTGCTATCTCTCTTGAGACATTACGTAGGTTCCACAGTATTAAGTTCTTCAATCAAGCAAAGATTCAGGAAACCCAGGTTGATTACCTGCCATCCCTCGTTACCTTAATGATGTCAAATGTTTGATGGCAAACATGTTCTTCAGCTAAATGAGAAGTAGTAATATCAGATTTCTTCATAGCAAATGTAATCTCTAAATTTGGGCCTCTCTTCCTAAATATACTCACTTCCAAATTGCTAAAATTAGTTCAACAAATATATTAATGTCAGTATAGTCATGTTGCTCAATTAAAATCTAATTCTAAAATCTCTCATGCAGCTGGCCTTAATCACTTCTGCCTTGTCTGTTCTCTATATAGAAATGGAGAAGATACAACTCAACTCTTTTCTGCACCCACGTGGTGAAATTTATTAATAATGTATGTTTGTTACCTTTAAACTTGAAGACTTAAGGCCCAGGTCTATGCGAAACACTTGTGTGAGCTCTAGGTACTTGTATACTAATTAAAATTCTTTTAAAATGTCTATTTTCCACGTATGTTTTCTGTGGGTTCTATCTTAATGGTCTCCTTAGACTCTTGAATAAATGACTTACGGTGCAGATCAAAAGGCTGGTCAAGTTCGGTAATGGGAGAGGGGAGAGAAGAAACGAGGACTCTGAAACTGACTGTAGCAATCAATTGTAAATACCCACTACCTTCGGACCAGCCGAGCTGACGGGTATTCATAACAAATATTTAAGGAGTGGGAAATTGGTATTTAACCGGTTGATGGTAGTTAAAACAATGTTTTGTACATGGCTTTAGTGAAGTAAATAGATAAAATTACTCACAATATTTTAGCGTTTCTGAGCAATACATACAAAAATGTAGATATTTTGCAGCGTACTTTGTGCAGCAATGCACAATGGGAAATTTTATTTTGCATAAATAAACGACAACAAAATACTAAAAATACCAACGTTTTTATTCACAGCTAATACCTTTTAAAGTCTGCTTCTTAAAGACAACCACTCCGTTTTGATAAGCATGATAATGACATGCCATTGATCGCTATTAAAATTGATAACAATGTATTTGCTCACCTTATTAGTTTTGCATTATAAAGCTTGTGCTTATTCTTCTAGGGTTTACTGGAGAGTTGAACAACCGCGGGCGTATTACTACCACCTAGCGGTAAGGATAGGTATTATCTTGCTGCTCTAACGACTCTAGAAAATATTTTAAACAATTGCTTTGTGAAAGGTACTTTGGTTTAATGTATTTTCAAAGTATAAGTCATTTGAAGAGGATGTGGGATCGTGGGATCACAAGAAAAAGTAAACATCTCTAAATGAATCACTAGTACTACAACTACTAATAAGAAGAAGAGGAAGAAGAACAAATGTAACTTGTCCTCTGTTCTCTGTCCATACACCACCCACTGAGCTCTGAGGGCTCCACCCACAAGTAAAATCAAGGTCCACAAGTTGCAAATCAGTTGCAAATCTAAAATTAACAAGTCTCTTCTACAACTAACTATACCCAACAGAGATGCATGAAACTATATGCTTGCTGTATGTTGGTAATTTTCAGATTAAATCAGTCAGTGCAGTCAAAGTGTGACAAAAACAACAAAATTTACTGTTGTCTGTCTTTTATGGGAATTTAATCCAACTTTGATTTTACTGTTCTTGACAATCCAAAATAGATATTTTGAATAGTGCCTGATCAGGTATTAGTGAGGGCCTACAGTTTTGCTTCAGTTTGTGTAACAGTGTATATTTGAGGGTGTATGCAAGAACCTTGTGAGACCTTGCAAGACTGTGATCCATCCCTGATGATCCGTGTAATAATAACCAACACAAATAACCATACCTAATCAATGCACAACATCAAGAGTCTAGATATACTGTATTTATTTAAATTGATGTTTAATTACATTTGATAAAGTAATAAAAATAAGCATTAACTTTTTAATTATTAAATGTATTTAAATTAAATTCATGACAATACTCGAACTATTAAACTAAAATAATAAATCTTATTAGCTATAACTAAATTATATGATTACAAAGTCTTTGTGACTATCCTACACTCTGTAGTTAGAACATTGCAACACAGTTCAGCCAATCAGGAAGCTCCTCTACAAGAAGGTGGTGGTCCCTGCCTGTGTTTCATTTTGCATTTGAACTCATCAGATAAGCATAAATGTTGTGTATGTGCTGTGTGTGTATTCTGTGCATACTGTGTGTGTCCAGACCAAAATGACTGATTGACTCACGTGGAACCTCTTCCCTCAAATGCCACGGTCACATTCAATAGGACCAAAGAGCTAACAATTCTGCTTCTACTCCGTTACTATGCTCTTTATATGTAAACACAGAACTTGTTGAGAAGAACAGGGAAGCATTGCATCATTCAAACTTTAAGTGGCCAGTGGACTAGATTTTGAGAATATAATTTGTAACATTTTTAAGACATTGTGGCCAGTTCCTTCACTTTCTTTCCAGAATTGTGTAAAGTCTAATGTGTAATGTAATGTTCTGTTTACTTAAACATCTTACTTATACAAATGTTCAATCACTTTTAATCAATTGGCACTTTGTAGGAGTGAAATAATTGCATTATAAGAAGCTGTATAAAAATATGTGTGTAAAAGTCATCATAGTGTATGAGAAAATCATAGAAGTTATAAGCTGCTTTACAGATTTACTGAATAACACATTTGATATGTTTCAGAACAAACTAATAAAACAATTCATACTGTATGTCTGTACATAGTGGTCTATCTCTAAATACAATTTTCAAAATTCTGACTGCTGCACTTATTTACATTTACATTTACATTTACGGCATTTAGCAGACGCCCTTATCCAGAGCGACTTACAAAAAGTGCTTCATTGGATGTACAAACAACATATATATATATATATATATATATATATATATATATATATATATATATATACACACATATATATGTGATGTATGGACAACACAAATATCTCTTTGAAAAAGCAAGGAAATTTGCCACAGAAACTCATCTTATACCTCTGCTCCTGGGCTTTGACAAAGTCATTATCAGGTGTACAGGTCTGAACTGGAACATGCCTGTCTCTGTGTCAGTGTTCTATCTTTATACTGATTCATAGCTATGGAAATACACCGATAGAGCATAAGTGGAGTCTAATTTCGGAAGCTGGGCATTGATAAGAAGCCCCTGATGCAGAGTCCAGAGTACATGAGAACTTGTTCCTTGGTCGGCCAAGTCACCAGAACTTTCTCTCTCTCATTTAGTTTTACTTAGCATTCCACTTGTGTTGTAGAAATGTCCACTGTAGATGTTGATGTGAAGGAAGATGAAGTTGGTCCATCAGAACACAGCGAGCCTTTACAGGTGAGAGAAGTTGAGATGTGACTTTTATAATGACCTTACAGCAACATAAGTGGACATTTTTTGTTTTGTCCTTCTGTGTTGCATTTAGATTTCAGCAGTAGTCTATGTGGAGGACCATAAAGTGACTCATGGGAAAATGTGCAGAATGCATGATGTAAGTACTAAATTTTTGTATTAAAAATCTACAAAATGTAAAAATGTAATTGGTTGTGACAGCATGAATGAATGTGAAGGTGTATAACAGCTTGTTCAGTAGGAACATTTCATACTCTACAGCATCTAGACCAAAATCTACAAAACATCTTAGCTGCTACATTCAGCATACTTTCACTAGGAACATGTTCTAGTCAAACAGGTCATTCTGTCTGAAACTTGGCACAAAACCTCCTGTGCTTATCTTACCATTGCCGCTGTCCAGCCAAGAGTAAAAAAGAGAACATGGTGTTAAAAGTGAACATATGCTTCATCAAAGACATGTGAACCTCTGGACCAGGGCTGACTGTTTTTCCCCTCAGTATTGTCCAGAAAATACAGACAAAAAATACAGAGAGAGAGATTGAAAAGGCATAGCCTGTGGTAGAAAGCAAGGACGTGTTCCACTCTTTATAACCAGTGCCAAGTTCTGGAAACTTTACATCAGAATAAAACAAATATGACCAATATTATTTTACTCACGAATAATAACAGTTGTTCATTTACCTCAGAATTATTCCCAATATTTGTTATTGTTGTCTTAATATGCCTTTGCTTTTGACTAAGGGCATAGAGGCAGTGAAGGAGTCAGTGATGAGACCTTCATGTTCTCTCCTACAAGAGATCCAGACTGCTACCGTGACTATAAACACCCTGAGCGATAATCCCCAGCGTGAGGTACAGCATGAGTCACTGTCTCCGCTTTCCTTGAGTTTCCCCATTCTGAGAGTGTGTAGGTCTATGTAAATTACATTTGACACTGGACATCCATTTGTACTAATTGCAATTTTATACACATCTCTGATATGAGCAGTGTGTATCTGATACAACTTCCACAGATATGTATTGCTTTCTTATGTAATGTTGATGTTCCTAGTACAAAGATAATAGAAGAGAAGAGTCTGGGTGCTCTGTGTTACCGGAGACTAAAGAAGACCAGAGAGATGACTCCCAGTTAGAGAGCCAGGTGACTCATACCGTTTTAAACCACCCTCTTGTCATGTAGGTAGTAAATTAGGGTAATGACTTCCGTAATAAAGGATAATTGGAGTCACTAGAGGCACTTAACTCTGTCCAGTTAAGGCACATACCCTTTTTATAATTTTCCTGTATGTTATGAAAAAATTGGTATTTCATGGGAAAAAATCTGCTTTTATGGTCTTTGACATAATTTCCACCATGATTTTAGTAGGGCCCTAATCATAGGGGTAAAGCCTTGGGGGCAAGTTGAACCACAAAAAATGTGAAAGTTCTAATAGGTTTTCTTTTTGTTCACTGATCACTGTTAAAGCAAAGGCATAAAGTTCATGCGGAAGAGTAGTGTGTGTGTGTGTGTGTGTGTGTGTGTGTGTGTGTGTGTGTGTGTGTGCATGTACATGTGTTTGTGTGAGAGAGATATGTTGTGTATTGTCATGCTACATCATGGTAGGCTCATTGTCTTTAATGCATCATCTATCAGAACCAGCTCATTAACAATGTGAAACAAATAATGACAAGTCCTTGCTTTCTACCACAGGCCACTGAACCTTTAGTTGCTGAGTTTCAGACAGGAATCCAGAGTGAGGTACTGATTCATCTCTTTCAAGAGTCACTATTCCAAGTCTTCTAGAAGTCAGCCATGAAATTAAATGTTAAAAATTGTTATTTTTTCACTGCCCTTTCCAAAGTTATTTTCTACATCCAAGACTGTAGAGAAATATGTGAAGTGAGAGGACCAAGAGGGACAAAGTCAGAGAGAACCAGAACACATACGGTCAATATATCACTCAGAGAGAGCTAAGAGGGAAAGATTCTGACTGCTTTGGTTACTTTGGGAACTTCAGAGTAAACACTGGCAGCACATAAATGAATGAAGAAGACACTCTGATATTCTGTAATTTGGCCTGATTCAGTTCTAAGTGGACGTGAGATGGATAGGTGAGAAATGGGGCCCCAGCTGGTCTAGACAGTTGATTCATTAGAAGAAAGGTAGTGTCTCTTCCTGTCAAATGGTGGAATTACTGTGAAGAAGACACATGAAGATGACAAATCTAAATGAGAATATAACAGGGAAATATACAAAGTCTAGCAATATTCTTTCAATCACAACACTCAGACAGAACCAAGAGGGACACAGTCATGCAGTCACACCATCCTAACTGCACCACTGGGCTTTAGAAGCCTCCCTTGCTTTGGAATCATCATCATCATCATGATCAGTAATGTAACAATTCAACAAGTCTATCTGTACAAGTCTGGACAGCTTTTGACAAGTATTTGAAAATATTTTTTTAAAGCATGATGAAATATATTCAAACAGGAGAGGTGGGAAGGCAGAAACAGAAATCCGTATCCTCTGTGTGCTGTTTATCCAACAACTACGCTTTTACAGCCACACAGTGGAAACATGGTGAGGATGGAAATATAATAATTTTCCTAATTTTGCAGATCAACTACAAAGAAAACAGCATAAAAGAAATCTCCTCCAATCTCTATTCACTGCTTCCAGAAAACAGAGAGACTCAGTTTTCCAGCAAGAGCTCAAATATTCTAAGTGAGGTACATAAAAAGGTCCAACCTGTTAAAACAACTGTATGGTAAAAAATAATTAATTAATTAATATATAGCAGTATCAAGTTTTCTTCTTTTCTGTAGGTGAAGTACAAAGAAGAAGGGAGGAAGAAGACCTCCACTAGTTTGTACTCTCTGCTCCCAGAGACCACAGAAACCCAGCTAGCCAAGCACGTGACTGAAATGCAGAGTGATGTAAGAGAGTTTTTACTTTAACATAAACCATAATAAGGGATTATCAAACATTCCATGGTAAATTGTCCTGTGGAGTAAAAGTTTTTGTTCTTTCTTTTGTTCTCCATGCCGTGTTTCAGGTCAGATATAAAGAGGCTGGAAAGAAGGACATTTTAGATTGTTTGTACTCAAAGTTACCAGAAACATTACAGACCCAGCATGCAAAAGAGGCTTCCCAACTTCAGAGTGAGGTACACATCTCCACACGTACACAAACACCATTCAAGTTCTAACATTAAACGTGGTTGTTTATTCATTCAGCTCAAGTACAAAGAAGGGAAGACCTGTCTGTCCAGCTCTCTGTATTCCACTCTGCCCGAGACAACAGAGACGCAGTTTGCCAGAGAGATGACGGAGATGATCAGTGAGGTGACTGGCTACACACTCACGGCTGAACTCACTGCTGAAAACTTGCCTTGGTAGTCTATGGCATTGGGTTCTACACTAATGTAGCAGAGTTATTAGGTTAAGCCTCTATCCATGCATGCCTGTCTCAATGATAGGAAGGGCAGTGAAGCTTTAATACATGTGATAATTCATTTGAATTTGAGTTTTGTGGTTTTGTGCATGTCAAAAACCAAAGATGAAATCTACCAAATATAGTCCCCATGCTTCAAGAAAGGCCTCATGTAGTGTAAAACAGCCCAACGAAGCCTAACAAAGCAACCTAGCAAAGTTTGGGCCTTTAATTAGTAAAACTGTATATTGTAGGTGAGAGGCCATACACAGACTTAGTATCCACAAAATCTAAACTCAATTCATAGTTAATAGCTAATTGCTTTTACAAAACCACATGCGAAACTGTAGAGCCAAACTGTAGATAATAATATTTGATTTACCCAAATAAAAATATTTCAAAGTATTACAATACAATTATTCAAACTATTACAATAAAAAACAAATGAAAGCTAATGCTTTTTTTTTAAATATACAGTGAAATGGAAGCTAAATCGTTTATTAATTTAAGCTTTTTGTATTAAATCTGGAATTAAATTGGTGTTTTGAGTTTCAAACTTTACTTAAAACTATTAAAATTAATGAGAAAAATGTCTTACATTCTGGATACTACTAAATGGCTGCCAACTATTCTGTCTGTAGAATAAATACAGAGAACACAGTAAGAGAAGCATTTCCTCCAGCATCTACTCTCAGCTTCCAGAGACTCCTGAGACTCAGTTTGTTAAATCTTTGTCTGAACTACAGAGTAAGGTGAGAGAAATACACAGCAAACAAAGAGCAGCCATGCAGATCAAATGGGCACTTTAAGCATTAAATTACAAATTACATTAAATTACAAACTTCAACCAGCATTTTATAGTTTATTGCATAAATTGTCTGTTTGTTTGCCCCGAGTTGTTTTGTCAGTGTTAGCAGGTGCTACTTGCTTAAATGTCTTGTATTTTTCAGATTAAATATAAAGAAACAGGAAAGGATCAGATGTCCAAGTCTCTTTACTCTCAACTCCCAGAAACCCTAGAGAGCCAACATGCTAAAGACGCCGGCCAGTTACAGAGTGAGGTACTGACTGACTTCCTACAAATACATCACACTTCCTAGGTGATGAAGGATACGTTAATTCTATAATCCCGCTGACTTCATTTCCTTCTCAGCTGAAATACAAAGAGGAATGCAAAAAAGGGTCCCAGTCCAGTCTGTACTCTTTAATGTCACAAACCCTACAGACAGAGTTTGCTATGCAGCAGTCAGACCTACAGAGTGAGGTAAGCAGAAAACCCCCAGTCCCATTATTCCAGCAGCATATTCAACATTTTGAATATGACATTGTACAATAGTCATTTACAGATGATCAATTTAGATTGTCATCAGTGACCACTTTCAGTGTACAGAGATATAATTTATTCTAGGGTTAGGGTTAGGGTTATTTTAAACACGAAATGTTTATTTAAACATGTACATTTATGTCAATAATTATTCAGGTGAAGTACAAAGAGGAAGTGAGGAAAGAAAATGCCAACAATCTATACTCCCTTCTTCCTGAGACCATAGAAACAAGGTTTGCCCAACAAATGAGTCAAATGCAGAGTGAGGTATGTATATGTGTTTCTGATTCAGTTTTTAATATAAGTGTTGCTAGGGCAGACAGTAGTTCATTCAATCTGAACTGGATGAATAAAGCCATCAACAACAAGTTTGATGTTCATTATTCATCACAGTCCCCAAATACTCTCAATCCCCAAATATTGTGCAATATGTTTACTTTCATTTTTTGAAAATACTGAAATTATTTCAGTACTGCTGAACATTCTAGCCTTCCTGAAGATTTCAATACTACTGAACATTTCAGCTTGAATGAACATTCCACTCCTACTAAACGCTCCAGTCTTTCTTAAAACAGTGTGTGAATGAATGGACATTTTATCTTCACTATGTCCTCAGAGTAAATATAAGGAGATGGGTAAGAAGGAGTTGTCCAGCTCCCTGTACTCTCAGCTCCCAGAAACATTGGAGACACAGCATGCCAAGGAGATGTCCCAAATGCAGAGTGAGGTGAACATATGGGTCTCACTCCTGTATGTACTCTTAAAAAGAAAAAAAACAGACACAGGTGGATGATGTGTTGGCATCACGAGAAATGAAAAGTTACTGTAAAACAAACATCTAGAAAGCTCCGAAGCCAAAACATCCATCTAAGACCAATTAAGTGCATGACAAACTGTGGAATGTCAAGCCACTATCTGCAGGATCACTCACTGCAGAGTGATGAACTGCTGTCGTATCATCATCAACAGTCTATTAGAGGACCCTGTAAATAAATCACTAACAACAGTTCATGTATTCATAAACTTAGATTGGTTAGTATTATCAAGAGTCAGAACATTATGAATGGTGTTGCATGAAATGACTGACCTTTAAGTAGTTTATGTTCTATTAAACAATCTTTTAAATGGTCGTGTTTATTTTCAGGCTGCGTACAAAGGCAAGAGGAAAGGTGATTTTGCTGGTTCTACATACACCTGTGTCCCAGACCCAGCAGAAATTCGTTTTGCAAAAGAACTCATGGAAATCCAAAGTGAGGTAGACATCACAGTTGGGCCTATGGTGTAATGTTACAAATGAGACTTTTACATTTATAGCACATAGAATACAATTGAATAATTTTTTTATGCAATGTTCTTATATCTAGATATAAACAAGGCCTTATTTTATCTTAGAGTGTATCTTAGAAACTATAAACAATTGCATACACAACTGCATACGGGTTTTTATTAATTTTGTTGCCTTCTTTATCGTCCACAGAATAAGTATAAGGAGAAGGGCCCCAGTGTCAGTGTCTACTCTCAGCTAGCAGAGACCCCTGGAACCCAGTTTTCTAAAGCTATGACTGAACTGCAGAGTGAGGTGAGCTGACTGTACCCCAAAAGGATCTGTTGTGAGTGTGTGAGTGCGTGTGTGTGTGTGAATCAGTAACTAATTTAAAGATGCTGCTAAAGTTTCCCTTCTTGCAAATCTGATTGAATGATCATGTTGAGGTAAATGGTCATGATAAGACATCGTTTTGAGTGTTTTGAGACACTCACAGTGTCTCACGCCATGTACAAGTTTGCCCCTAAAGTAATTCACAGTAATCTTTGAGAGGCATGCACCCTTCACACAGAAATCTGAATTTATTCAGTCAAATCTGCCTGTTCAAAAAGTGAGGACTGCCTGACTGAACTGGTTTCTGTGTTTTCCTTCCATCAAAAAGCTGAACGTTTCTGTTTTATATATGTTCCTAAAAATAATCAGTCATATCTTGTTTAGTTTCTTTGAATGTTTTATATGTTTCTTGATGTTTTATTTTAGAATAAGTACAGGAAAGCAGGGAAATTGGAGGGAAGCAGCTGTGCTTTTTCACTCATGCCTGACACACGTGAGATACAACATGCCAAACAAGCATCACAGCTCATCAGCAACGTACGGCTGAGGACATCACACGTGTTCTGGTTGTTTTTAGTGCTGTATTGAGGCTTTCACCTGTTTGACCTTCTGTGTGGGTGGCTTATAGATTCTAAGACCCTAAGGTGATACTGTGTCTGTTTACTTATTTTAAAAACATTTATTTTAAAAATGACAAGGAAGGCTGGCACCCTAATGTCCTCTATTGGTCAGCCAGCACTGATAGGACTAAATGTGATTTTTGTTGTTGTTCTAATTGTGCTTTTCCTTTTACAGCTGAAATATAAAGAGCAGAGCAAAGAGGACATGCACAACTGCCTATACACTCACCTGCCAGGCACGCCTCAGACACAGCTCGCTAAAGAGATCTCAGACATGCAGAGCGAGGTACAGTAATCTCTCTCCTCTATGAGTTCACCTCTCATTGACCAGCTATATAAAAAACATTTAAGCAGTATGTTTGAGCAATAATTGTAACAGCTTTACAAACTGAATGGTTCAGAAAGGCTGCGGATTTGTGGTTTTATTAGAGACTAGAAAGTCATTGTTGAAAGCACCAATCATGTTGAATGTTTCAGGTGAAATATAAGCAGGGAAGCAGACCCTCCTGTAGTCTCTACCAGCTGCTGCCACAGACCACAGACACACAGTGGGCCAAGCACATAGCTGAAATACAAAGTGAGGTGGGATGTTTCTAATAACTTTTTGAATGTTTGTTTGTAAACTGCTGCCAGTTTTTAGCTTGTAATGCACAAAAATTCAGGCATAAAATAGAAGTTTAACTTTATAAATTGTATCCGTTTATTAAATTATAATAGAGCATTGACTACATTTATGCATGAAGTAATTCATTATGAACATTTTCTGTAAAACAAAAAAAGATGTTTAATACTTTAATACTGCTACAGAAAAATATTCTCAAAGTATATTTCATTAATTTGAATCAATTTAATCTAACCTTTAGTCATTGTGTAATGCTACAGGTGTGGTGTGAACAAGGGGTGGACACATGCTGATGAGAGCGTATTGTATTATGATGAGTTGCACACTTTACATCAACACCTTCACATAACTTGATAGACGACACATGGACAGAACGCAAATGACGAGGCATAAAATAACAACCAAACATGTAGCACAAACCATGAAACACAAAGACAAGGCAACAACAACAGAGACTAAACTGAACATACAAGACTTACTGATATACACAAAGACATTTCAACACACCAGCGAACACACAAAACATGCACAAACTCAGGCCTCACATATAGATGAAACAAACAGGATAACAGCACAAACATAAACCTCTCAAAGACCTTGACTATACAAAGGACAGACTTCACTCATGACTATGACACTTGACATAGATCCATGAACCTTAGATACAGACAAAGATGATACAAACATTAACTCTTAAACAAGAACTCATAAGCTAACATGTAACACGCTCTGAAACACAAACATGATGACTCAAACCATAAAATATCATCCGGAAATCCTACATACGATATCTTACATGGGGAATACCATGGGGCAGTCATGGTCAGGTGGTTAGGGAACCGGTCTTATGACAGTGATCACTAGTGTGTATGTGTGTGTGTGTGGGTGTGTCTGTGTCTGTGCACCACAGCTTCTTAGTAATCACATGTGTGTGTGTTCTCACTGCTGAGATTGAGGTGAAAATCACAATTGACAAATATGGCAACTTAACATGGAACCATAATTTAACCATGGAACATAAAACATATACCTGAACACCAAGACAAGAATACATACACCATGAAGCATGACCTAGAAATCCGTAGATACAGAATCTCATTAAGACTATAGAGACAATGAACCCTGAGAGTCAACTCCAGACTCCTGCTATACTCACACACACACACGTACATAAGACGAACTAAAACGGAACAGCTGGGGAGGCAACACATGGGGGAAATACAGACGTAGGCTTGACAAACATGTAATATTTGGTTGACAAATTTACAATCAATTGACTTGACTACTTGACTGAGTCTTTTAAAATGCCAGATGGCGACAGTCTGCATAACCCTGTCTACATCAGAGGCACTGCTGATGACCAAAGAGTGCGGTGCAGTATTTTTGCTGGTCCTGGGTCTGTGCTCTTCTGGACTGAGATTGATGAGTGTTTTGTTGGAGCCACTCCTCCAGCTTAGAGGTCATGGCCCCTGTCACGTTGACGCTCCCGGACCCCTCCCTTTGGGCGTGTGTTTATGTAGTCTAAGTCCTTATGTGTAGTTCCGTGGGTGTGTGTCGGTGTGGGTGTGTTCATCAGTCTCACCTGTGGCTTGTCTCGTCATCACATAGGGATAGTGTTGTTCGTCTATTTAATGTGCGTTTACGCAGTGTCCCGTGCTCGTCTTTGTTTGAGTCACCTTGTGTGTTACATGTTAACTTTGTTAAGTGTGGAAATAAACCGTCTGTGAAAACGAAGCGCGACTCCGCATCCTTGTCCTCTCGCAACTGTTACAGCCCCAAGTGTTTAGGTCACCACGGGGTCACCTTCCTCTGAGTCACCTTTCCTCGGAGTCACCTTCCTCAGAGTCACCTTCCTCGGAGTCACCTTCCACATTCTCTATTTCCAATTTCTTCTTTCAGTCCCTGGCATTTTTTCTAACTTCTATTCTTTTAAATGTTACTACCAGTTGCCACATCTATTACCACTGAAGTGTTCTGCATCTCCTCTACTCAATATGTCTGGTTGGTCTGCCACTACTTGTTTATCTGTCTGGATCTGGAGACCCATAATATCTTAGCCCTGGTGTTCTATACCACTGCCTGCAGTCCCATTTGGACTTAGGTGTCCATGCATATGATCCTATATATGATCCCTACTGTTTGGTAGTGTATCTCAGTCAGTGCTTTGTGCTTTATCTTTGTGCTTCTACCATGACTAGCACCTCTCTGTCTTCCAACAATCATCTTCCAGCCATTGGTAGGATTAGCTTGTCAGTCACCTCTGCTATCTGGTGAGCTTACCATGGAGGGGCTGGTGACCATATTTGTGTGTGTGTGTGCATGTGTATGTGTATGTTGGGGAATCTGGTTTTGTGTGTGTGGTTTTGTGTGTGCGTTACAGAACAAGTATAAACAGGATGCGAAGAATGAAGCTTCTCTGTATTCACTGATGCCAGGAACCTTGGAGACACAGCATGCTAAAGAGGTTTATCAACTGCAGAGCAACGTGTGTATAAAAACCTCTTTCTGCCTCTGTCGTTGGACACACACACAAACACACATAAACTGGGCTGGAAGCTTGATAGTGAAATGATTGGGTAGTGAGCTAACTCAGACGTGGGTTGACTAAATAGTGAGCTAACTCAATGTCAAGCTGGCCTGGTAGTAAGCTGCCAGTCGTGCCTTTGAAAGTTTCCTAACACACTGAAACAATGGAACCTGTGTGCTTTTTTGTGTGTGCATTACAGAACATGTATAAACAGGATGGGAAGAATGAAGCTTCTCTCTATTGTCTGATGCCAGAGACCTTAGAGACACAGCATGCTAAAGAAGTTTATCAACTCCAGAGCAACGTGAGTATGAATAGCTTCTGTTGGACACACACAGCCTGTGTATTAGCCTCCAGTATTAATATTTGACTGCACATGCATCCTGTATCCCACAATTTCTCTCTGTCTCTCTCTGTCTCTCTCTCTCTCACTCTCTCAGACTCTCTCTCACTCTCTCTGAATCTATTCTCCTCTCACACACTCATACTTTCTCACATGAACAGAGACATGATTTGTTGCATCATCTACCCAAAAAATCAGTTTGCATAAATATTTCACAGTTAATAAATTAGCATTATTATTCTGTGTGTGTCAGCTTAAATACAAAGAGGCAGGGAAGCGAGATGCACCTGCCTGTCTCTTTTCTCAACTACCCGAAACTCCAGAGACTCAACATGCTAAACGAGTGGCCCAGCTTCAAAGTGATGTAAGAGTGTAGTCGTGCACAAAAATAATCAAAACGACTCAAATTCATTCAGAAATCAGGCTGTTCCAACAGATTGTTCCAATTAATCTTCTCTTAGCTTAACTACAAAGAGGGTGTCAGAAAGGAGCAGGCCGCATCGCTGTACTCACAGATGGCTGACACCATGGAGATTCATCTTGCCAGAGAGATCACAGCACTACAGAGTCAGGTGCTTTCAGACTCATTCTCATTCAAAGTGCATTTGAACAAGATGAAACCATACCAATCTTCATAGATGAAACCATGCCAGTCCAGTCAATGTCTGTCTTCATAGATGAAACCATGGCAGTCAATGTCTGTCTTCAAAGCATAGATTGCACAATTTGTTCACTGAAGATTTGTAGAAAAGCTACAGGTGTAGGATTTCTTAAACTAAAAATGAGACAATAGCCTACATTTTGGTAAATAAAATTTTATTTGCCAAATGTGCATTAAAGAGGTACAAAGGTACAATAAAATGCAGCAACTCCACTTAATCTAATCAATACTCAACAAGGAGGCAAGGTGACCAACCCCTGCAACACAACATAGGAGCTAACCTTAGACAAGAAGACACAAGTACACACATATAGCTAATCTAGAGATGCCAGTCAACCTAACATGCACATCTGTGCGATGTGAGGGGAGTGTTGAAACTCCATACAGGCCAGGAATCTATCCAGGTCACTGTATCTCTGAGGCAGCAGCAGCAAAAAAGAAAAATAGTTACAGATCAACAGCACACTGTCATCATTTCGGTTTAGAGACACCTGTCATTCATCTCTACTTTCAGAGCATTTTAAAGGGTTTTGTTGTCTTTAGGTCAATTACAAACAGAAGGGCAAGGTGATTAGTTCTCAGCTTCCAAAGACACAACAGACTGAGCTGGGAGAAGCCGTGTGTGAACAGCTGGGTGAGGTGGGTGATATTTTACACTGGGAAGAGAATCCGTCATATCTCATATAGATAAATGTATCTATATATCACATATAGAAAAATAGAGTTGATGGCATTTCATAATTCATTTTCATTTGTGGTAGAAATGTTACTGCCTGTATTCCTGACAAAATATTCTATAAGTTTAAGTAAATAGCTTATTTCACTATGTTTTATATCTTATGTAAAATATGGTACATTAAGTTATATTAAGTTTTTGTACTCATAATTGCTTTTTGTCTGTATATTCAGTTGAAATCTAAAGAAGCAGGTGAGGATGAGGTCTCCAGGTCTCTTTACTCTCAGCTCCCAGACACACTTGAGACCCAACATGCTAAAGCTGCCAACCAGCTTCAGAGTGACGTGAGTTTTCACTGCTCAGATTTAATTTTACCACCTGCACCATTTTATTTAAAACTAAAAACAGAATGCATAATGTTGCATAATGTTTTTTTGTAATATTAGGTGATGGAAACTGGTGTTTTAGAGCTCAGAGTGTCTGATAGACTTACTAATGTTGTTTATGTTGTTTATGACACTCTGTGCGTTTATAAATCCTCCTGACCCATGTCTGTTTAAACGTCCCTCCTCTGCAGGTGAAGTATAAGGAAAATGGAAAGAAAAGTTTGACGAGCTGTCTGTATTCCCAGCTTCCACACACCATGGAGACCGAGCGCGCTACAAGGCTTTCGAACATTTACAGTCAAGTATGGCTGCACACAGTTGTCTTGTGCCTGACATAAACGAATACTGCAGTGTCAGATTTTTAAAACTCTCCTGTGGATTTGATGGGCCTGTTGATGTGAATGCAAAAACATTTGACTTCATTTGAATGGCCAGTCAAGTCTTAAGATTGAGGAAGGCACAAGCCAAAAGTTCTCAATATTATTTCAAGTGTGAACTCAGAATGTGCAGCCTATTATTATAACAGAAGTTTAGAGCATTCCTTATTTTTTGTGTTTCTTTAATAAACTAATAAACATTGATAAATAATTAATAGACATATACTGTACATTTGTTGTAATTTGAATGTCTTTAGTGTTGAAGACTGAAGGTAAAACTCAAGAATGTATGAGCTTTTGTTATCATACATTTTCCATTAGAGAAAATGTGTTTTTTTATATATATTTTCAGTCTTTGGTTTTGTACTCCAATCCACACATTTTACAGTCTCCTCTAATACTTAAATGGACACAGCTGTCACGTCCCCATCTTAAATCACCAATAAAATGGAAACAGCCTTCAAGTCCCCATACTAAAATCACCAGGTCACATGACCACTGAATGCTTGTCCACTCTGTGCCACTGTGCTGTGCCTACAGTAAGTGGGGGCTGCTCAGTGTGTTTAATTAAATTAACAGAAAGATTTTGCTGCCTTTTTCATAATTGTGTGACAAATAAATGAAAGATACCAATATGTAGTGCTATTTAGTTTTAAAGTAGTCTTGGTTTATATATAGGCCATTTATATATAGGGTTGAACAAAGGAGTGAGACTTCAAACTCATATCAGTTCTGTTATCAGGAAAGTCAATCCTCTTTCAGGTTAAGTATAAAGAGGAGGGAAAGAAGGAGATGAGCATTTACTCAGTGCTACCAGAGACACCGGAGACTCTGTTCGTAAAACAGCAGTCAGAGCTACAGAGTAAGGTAGGTCCCACCAGAATCTTAATCGTGAATGCTTTTCTGATTTTCTGCAATGGTGTACAGTCTTTACTGTGTGGTGTGCAGGTGTGTGTCTTTTTTTGGGTCACACACTTGTGAATGTGGTATTATGTATTGCCATAATTAGCATATCACACTTAAGCTTTTCTGCATTTTCTTTATAAATGAATGGCTTGTTTGCCATAGACACACACTGAAGACCAGGCAGTTAGGACACAAACACTGAGAATGAACATGAAAACATGGTAACATGAAAATACCATCACTACAGTGCAGACAGGATCAGCAGGAAAGGCAGAGGGCTCAACACACAAGGTTTCACATACATACTAAAGGGAGTGCTTAAAGTGTTTAAAGTGCTGTGTGGGAAAGGTAATTACACGCTGCAGTTCAGTATTGTGGTGATGAAGAGGAGGGAGCAACTGAATCATCAAACCATTCAATGATCTTCATGTCCAAGTTTTATTAGTAGTATTAGTATTTCTGTGCAACATATCATAATTTGTTGAATAAACATAGCAACCTAGTGTCTGAGATTTGAGATTTTGTCTGCCTCTCCCATTGTGCTGCTGTAGAATAAGTACAAAAGAGAAAGCCAGCTGGATCTGTCTGCCTGTCTGTATGCTCAGCTGTCCGAAACCCTCCAGACTCAGTTTGCTAAAGAACTGTCTCCGATGCTGAGTGAGGTGGGTATTACTAAATCCTTCTATGTTTCAGTCTGTTAGGACAAGAAATGTAAGCTGTGTCTGTAAAGTGACCTCAGGAATGAGAAAGGGGCTATAAAAATGAAATACATTAACAAGAATACTATTTACCTTACTATGCCCTGCAGTGTTTGAAAATGTGCATGGAGCCTACTGAATGGAGCTCAAATAAAGATCATTATTCTTAATTTAAAATGTTTCCACACAGCTCATGAAGAGTGTGAAGACTGTGTTGTGTGTGCAGGGTGTGTAGTGTGTGCAGGGTGTTATAGTATACAGTATAAAAGGTGTTGTAGTGTCACAGTTCATGGCACTTTTGGAAAAGCAAAAAAGACATGAAAACAACAAGATCAAAGCAATGGCATAAATGAATTAAACAACAAAGGTTCAGGCTAGCCTTTCTCTAACATTAAAAGTTGTGTAGAAAGAAACTGAATAAACAGGGAGTGAAAAGGTCACCCATTCCATCGAGCAGAGCTATTAGTGTTGTCCCGATTAGTGTTGCAGACACTGTCCAGATTACAGTCTTATCTTAACTTTTAGAGAACCTGATAGTGTTTCCTAATTTTGTTATTTTAGCATGTCAGTTTGTCAGTTCATTTTGAGAAAGCAGTGGTTATTTTTAAACACGCCTTATGTTACAAACTCAACATTTAATTTCAGGTGAAATCAATACTAAGAAATAGAGAAATAACCCATTTGTTACTGATAAGAGAACAATCAGTCACAAACTGGAACAGACGGACAAAGGCAGTGATGTGTTTACATTCCAGATTAGACTAATCTCAAGATTTTTATCAAAATAAAAATGAATCTCTCTGTAATCCATTATTTTAAAGATGCAGCACTAGTCACCAGGTTTATTTAAATGCTGCTCTAATCACATAAGCACATTCATCACATATTCTTGCCTTGTTTGTGTCACAGAGCAAATATAAATCCGTTGGGAAGAAAGAGGCCTGCAGCTCTCTCTACCACCTGTTACCAGAGACCAAAGAGACCCAGCATGCGAAAGAGGCTTCAGCACTGCAGAGTGAGGTACCTCAAGCAGACACTTCCCCTCATTCCCCATCCCTTCATCCCCCATCCCCTCATCCCCTCATCTCCTCTGTCCTTCATTCCTTCTTCTCTTTTTCCCCAATTTCCAATATCCAATCAGTTCAAATGATGTCTGCTAGTTAGCAATAAGATTTTACTGTTTCTCAACATATAGTAATTAGTCGACTTTAATGACAAATGACTTTCTTTCTTCAACAGAACAAGTATAAACAGAGTGGTAAGCAGAACGTTTCTGGCAGCCTCTACTCTCAGCTTCCATATACCACTGACACTCAGTTTGCTGCAAAGATCTCAGCTCTACTGAGTGAGGTACTATAAAGCTAAAGACTATAAGAAGGAGAGTTATCAACATCGAAGTGGAATCTAAATGTGTAAAACTAATGACTATTTTCAGGTAAAGTATAAAGAGGATGGGAAGAAGAAAGTCTCTTCCAGTATCTACTCACTGCTGCCAGAGACGACAGAGACTCAGTTAGCCAAAATGGTGTCCCACATGCAGAGTGAGGTAATACTCATGTATAAGCAGCAACTAAAGGTTCATTTACCAAAGCCCATCTCATTAAAACCAACCAAGATTTTCAGAAACCCACTTCTGTAAGAGTTATATAATGCCAGATCCTTTACCTCATATTCACCTCTAGCTTGCAACAGGTTTTGAATATTAATGTAAACAACATTAATTGAATAATTATACCATTTCATTTTTTTTATCAACAATATGTCTAAATTATGGAGTTTAAGAACAGATTTTTATTTTACATAATTACATAAAGAATAAGAGTGTCCACTGTATACCAACATGTTTTATTTACAACTGGATGTCTTTCCTGTTCCTTCAGGCGAATTACAAGAAGGCTGGAAAAGAGGCTGTGTCTTCTGCTCTTTACTTTCTTCTGCCAGACACAGCAGAAACACAGCATGTTAAATCAGTTTCTCAGCTTCTGAGTGAGGTACAGTGGACTTAAACGTCCCTGAGTGAGGTATAGTGGACATAAATGTGCCTGAGTGAGGTATAGTGAACTTAAACGTGCCTGAGTGAGGTATAGTGAACTTAAACGTGCCTGAGTGAGGTATAGTGGACTTAAACATCCCTGGGTGAGGTATAGTGGACTTAAACGTCCCTCACATGTGAACAACAGTGAACATTCTATCTGTCCTATAGACTCTGTTAATACACACTTTCTTTTATTTATTAAATGGCTTTATTAATAGATTAAGTACAAGGAGAAAAGCAAGACAGGATTGACAAACTGCCTCTACTCAGTGCTGCCAGAGACCATGGAAACTCAGTTCGCTAAATCAGTGTCTGAACTGCAGAGTGAGGTGGGTTTGGAGTTACACTACTACACTTAGCAAGTACAGCAGGATTCAGTCTTCAAAAAAAAGATGTATTGTTTACATTTTTCATAAAGTTTAAGCACATTGCATTAGAAGGATAAACATTGTCATGTGTCACATGAAACATAATCTATCACATTTTGGATTTATGAGAGACTTTATTAATAATCTGAAATCAGATGTGTGTTTTTGATTAATCTGGTAAAGCAACTTTTTTTGTGTATAAAAAAAAGATAAGCATATAATTTCATCATATATATACACACATACGTACACACAAACACATATATTATACGTACACAAACTTTACTGAAAATACAATTTCATTAAGTATTGCATTAATTTAATTGTATAAGGGATACTATATAACTTAAAGTTTATATTGACACTAGAGTCCACAAAAGAAGATAGTAAATTTGTTGGGTCAGTGTTTCTTTCTGTAACCATATGGTTAACTGTTTTGGCAGGTTATGTTCGAATATCTTGGAATACAGTAGTAATAATGGTGAATTTGTATTGTACTGTTTCAAAATGTCAAAAAGCATTATCTATATGAAATTTTAATTCTTTCAGTTCATTTTATAGCAGCATTAGAGTGTAAGACCAGTGTATGTATATTTATAAGTATATTTATATAAATAATTAAACAAAAAATACATTAATTAACAAAGGGAATTAAATACCTCAGAAAACACAAATCTAGAAATCAGAAACTCAGGACAGTTGTACACTTATACACATGCTTCACAAACCCAGCAGGAACACATCCTTAAACAAAACTTTCCATTTGGATTTCTGGAACTCTGATCTCTTAGATTAAGTACAAAAGGAAAGGAAAGGAAGAGACTTCCAATAGCCTCTTCTCTCAGCTCCCCAACACTCACGAGACGCAGTTTGCCAAACAACTGGCTGAAATACAGAGCGAGGTATGTGAATAGGATATTGTAATCTAATGTGTATGTGTGTGGTCACTGTTAGAAAAGATAGTCCTATATGAGTTTGTTTGTATTTAATCAAGCATGCACTCCATGAATTGTAATCATACACGTTGTGAAAATTCATTATTGCATTATATATTCTATACATATCTTATCATGTTATATATCATCTGATGCTTTTTCTGATTCCCAGAATAAATACAGAAGAGAGACCCGTTCTGATCTGTCTGCCTGCCTGTATGCACAAATGCCCGAGACCCTTCAGACTCTGACTGCCAAAGAGCTAGCGCCCATGCTAAGCGAGGTAGACTGTACCTATACATACATTTCTGTTGTAACTTCACTTTTCCCTGGATTTAGGTGGAAAATAGAATTTACTTTACCTGGAAATGGCAAAGCAAAAAGCTGGATATTGAACTTTTAACTAATAATAATAGCTCAATAATATCTAATCTTCTAAAATCAAGGTCTATTAATAGAGAGATTTTCAAATGGATACGTTGTGCTTTTTATATAACCCTTTGTCTACCAGAGAAAATATTCAATTTTTAGTTTGTGTAACTGATTAGTCATTTTGTTTGTACCAGTATAAGTATAAACAAGAAGGGAAGAAGGAGATGACCACCTGCCTGTACGCCTGTCTGCCTAAAACCAGAGACATGCTGCATGCCAAGGAGCTTTCTCGTTTATACAGCAAGGTACACACATGCACACACACACTCTGTCAAACACACACACACAGGTTATACAGCAAAAGGGTACAGACATGCACACACACACTCTGTCAAACACACACACACAGGTTATGCAGCAAAAGGGTACACACATGCACACACACACTCTCAAACACACACACACACACAGGTTATACAGCAAAAGGTACACACATGCACACATACACAATCTCTCAAACACAAACACACACACACACACACATACATGCATACACACACCAGTTATACTGCAAGGTAAACTTAAATCATCATCTTGATTCTCACCATCAATAATAAACAGTACATAAGTTGAAAATAAGAACAATAATCCTTGCACTGGAGTGATAGGAAATTGTTTGATTATTGCCAACATACATGTAACAGTCTCATAAATATGAATTGGTAATTCAAACATGTATATCCTCATTAACAAATTCATTATTGACCATTATTATCTAAACGATTTGTAGGTTATGCAACATTAGCTTTATTAGTTCTATCATGCATTTGGTTGACTAGTAAGACAAACAAAAATACCCAAAGACAGCTTGCAAGTCTGTTGAAGTTTTGGATGTTTTCCCTCTATTAACCTTTTTTTTATAATATAGAAAAGCTATGAAGAAGGAGGCAAGAAAGATGTGCAAGTGTGTCTTTATGCCCAGATGCCACAGACTATTGAGACAGCGTTTGCTAAAGAAGTTGCCAACCTTCTGAGCAACGTAAGTATTCTTTGTATTAGGATCTCTATCTCAAACTAACTCATTACTTTTATTTGTACAGAACTTTTTTTCTGTAGGCTTTGTCTCAGCTGCCTATCATCTGTATAATAACAGATCATATTTTTTGTGGTACAACATAGTAAAATGCATCTGTGAAATGGATCGGCATCAGAGCTTGGTGTTTACATTTGTAGTTATATGTGTGTGAGCAGTATGTATTGGGAGGAGTGTTGAGTTCAAGTTGAGAAAAAGTGCAAATTTAGGTTCTTATTAAATATTTTGCTGTGTACACAGAATATCATTTTCAGAATAGTGCAGCTTGAAAATGAGTTACAAGAGTTCCGTATGTGTTCCATATGTCTTCAGTTCGTGTTCAGTACGCGTTCTGTACACGTTCAGTTCATGTTCAATAATGTTATATGTGTGTGAGCAGTATGTATTGGGAGGAGTGTTGAGTTCAAGTTGAGAAAAAGTGCAAATTTAGGTTCTTATTAAATATTTTGCTGTGTACACAGAATATCATTTTCAGAATATATGCATAACCGCGTACAGTGTGAGTGTCTGTTAGTTGGTGAGGGTTACCAGGATTTCAAGTGCAGTAACGGATACAGGAGGGTGTGTATGGACCTGCATGTTTTGTGGACAAGAGTTGTTTATGGGTAGTTTAGACATGCACCTATTTGTGAATGTGACCAGATTCTTGTATGCATTTTTTATATGTTGAATGTTATAGAAATCATACAAGGAAAAGTACAATGCTGAAAAAGGAAAGTCTAACTATGCCTCTTTGAAAACCCTGCCAGAGGTGGACCATGCAATGGAGGTCAATAGACTACAGAGCAACGTAAGTACTTTGTAAATTGTTCAGTACAGTTAAGGCTTTTTCCAAATCCAGCTGTGACAGCCTCTCATCATAACATAACCTTGTCAGTGGAACTAATCTTAATTAATCTTGTTAATTATGTAGGCGTACGTGACCATGTTATTCTGGTGTTTTGAAACCAGCAATGCATGTGATATGCTGGTGGACCTTTATAGATGAGTTTTTTAGTCAGCTAATAGAATTTTATTTAATCAAGTGGACCACAACTAATCCATGAATGCCAGACTGAGAAAATATAGGCTCATACAGCACCTGTGGCTACAAATGATTTAGTAACAGAAGTTGCTTTCTGTTTGCTTTTACTACTTATTGGAGATTGAGAATTACGGGTCCACATAATGAAATGTCTGAATATTATGATGAAATGTCTGAATATTATGGTGAAATGTCTGATTGCCTTCTTTGATTTTCTCACGGGCAATTTCTGAACTGATACACTGTGTAAATGGGGAGAAATGTTGATGTGGTAAAACCTTTTTTATTTTATTTCATTGTAATAGTTCTGCTTTTGTTGTAAGTTCAGCAAGAACGTTTTTATCTGTATTTTGTCTTTGAAGGTGATCTATAGGAAGTGGAGACAGGAGCTCCATAAGGTCCATGAGGTGTCGGACAGACCAGACATTTTGAATGCCACACAAGCTGCAAAACTAGCAAGCAATGTGAGTTCTTTCAGCCGGTCATTTAACAGTACTTGATATTTCCTGATAATATTTAGTTTTGATGATGTAGATAAATTGAATATTGTTCATGTTGTTAAATTTATCCTGCATATTCAGGACACCAACTGACCACAAGATTAAAGCTTGTTTTAAAATAGTTGGGCTTGAATAGTGCAGCTTGAAAATGAGTGACAAGAGTTCCGTACGTGTTCCATATGTCTTCAGTTCGTGTTCAGTACGCGTTCTGTACACGTTCAGTACGTGTTCAGTACATGTTCCGCACGTGTTCCATACGTGTTCGGTGCGTGTTCAGTATGTGTTCAGTACATGTTCCACTCGTGTTTCGTATGTGTTCAGTACGTGTTCCGTACGCGTTCAGTTCATGTTCAGTAATGTGATCATAAGCTGGACAAGTGTGGCCTCAACCAAGTGGAAAAAATGGAAATCTATTCTTTGGGAGTATTGAGCATGAGTGAATGATATTTCCACAGGTGGAATATAAGCATAAGAACAAAGTGCATGCCTACAACAGTCAGTCGCTGCTGGAACGATGTGATATTCAACATGCAAAGGAAGCCTCCAAACTCGCCAGCCAGGTAAGAAAACTGTATTCATGTCCACAGTTCCAGACTGACATGCATGTTGAACCTACTGATAAAATTTGAGAGACTGAGCAAAGTGCTGCCAGACAGGATTATAAGATCTCTTCACTTATTCAGGAAGAGACGCATTCATTCATTCATTCATTATCCATACCGCTTATTCCCGCAAGTCAGGGTCACGGAGGGCTGGAGCCAATCCCAGCATCTCTGGGCAAAGGCGGGGTACACCATGGGCAGGCCGCCAGTCCACCACATGGCCAACACGGACACACACACTCACACCTACGGGCAATCTAGAGTGACCAATCAACCTAACATGCATGTTTTTGGACTGTGGGAGGAAACGGTACCCAGAGAAAACCCATGCAGACACAGGGAGAACATGCAAACTCCACACAGAGCAGCCCAGACCGAGAATCGAACCCAGACTGCTTTGCTGTGAGGCGACAGTGCTAACCACCACACCACCATGCCGCCCGGAAGAGACGCATAACGACTCAAATTCATTTCCAGGTGCTCAATGACAGTATTTCACTAGTGGGACTGAGGACCATAGTTGGAGATGTTGTCCTCCAGTACACCACAGAAAACCTACTAGAGGAAAGAGTCTCAACTTGGAATGCAGTGACAGCAATGAATTGATATTATTTAGAAAAAACAATCCACCACTGTGGTACTGTGTTATAACCATGAGATGGACACTCATGTAATGCATCCCACTGCTAGATGATGGGCTAGATGACATTGTAGTATTGGCTCTTATAGTACAGATGTGTTTCCAGCAGGCAGTCTGAGCTGCAGATTTTCTGTCATGTACGTTCTATAACACTGAAGCCTCTAGAATATGGGGCTAGTCTCTGGTCCTGAGGGACGCTGACAGATCTCTCTCATTCTCTTTCTCTGTCTTCACACAGGTACATTACAAACAGAAGTTTGAGACAGACTTGAAAGGACAAATGTTGCTCTACAATCCAAGTGACTGTGTGTCATTTAAACACTCCCAAGCTGCTTCAGCCCTTGCCAGTCAGGTGAGTATAAATTCCCATATATGCTGGAAAGTTACGGCTTGTCCTTTGTAGTCATAATAATTTTTTGGGAAATGATAAACATTTAAATAGTGTAGAATACTCGGACAACCCACATGCTTCATTCTTGTGAACAATAGCTATGTGCACAATTAGGAGACTTTCCACAGGGATACTACAGACAGATGATAATTTGATATAATGAAACTATATTAAATTATTATATCTCTTGCTATCAATTATAATCGATTATAATACGAAATAGTTTATGAGCTCTCCAGTATGGCTTCAGCTTGATCATTAATGGTCTACTCGTTAATAAAAATATTTTTTTTTCAAGTGGCTGTAACCTTTCACATGCCTCTAATTTCTGCTATGTGAAAGGTGTAGGGGAATTGTACTGTAAAGTTTTATTGTCAGTGTAGTTAAGGGGTTTGTATAAGTGTGTGGGGATTTGTGTAAGTATAGTGATTTCTTGTGTCTGTCTCTGTCATGGAATTAAGATCAAAGAGACAGTTAATGATATATAGAAAATGCTCTATGCTCACTCTTATTAGAAAAGGCCATTAATTGAAACACGTTTATTTTGAAGATAAGTCACTGTCGGAAAGTTGCTCCATAATTAAAGTGATGTCTGTGATGTAATGGATATTGCTTTAATTACAATAAAAAACTATTTATTGACCTTTGAGAGGTAATTTATGTGTAACATTTAAGAAAATAATTTTGCAATTTTTGTGTTTCAGGTTAAATACAAAAGTAGTCAGAATCAAAACCACAAATCTGATACGGATTTACCCAACCTCCTCCATCTGGGCCACATTCTGCATGCCAGCAAGATTCAGAGCAATGTACAGTATTTCATCTTTATTCTTCTATTCTATTACAATTTAAATGTTAAATGTGTAAAAATGGTAAATGGTACAAATGTGGAGAAATCACCACCTAAAAGCACTTCAAAATGCATACGCAAATAAGAGCAGCCTTGTGACGTATTTAGGTCGACAGCAGGAGGCGAGGGTAGCGAGCTTCCTTGTTTATTTAAATCCATGCTCATACAGGAATAAACCAAAATAAAGGCAATTATGCCCAGTATAAAGACAAACAGATAAGTAATGACTATACAGTTCCAAGGCGTCGTTCAGGAGCAGCGAGTCTTCCTTGAGATCCGCGGAGCGTGATCCATCCAAGTGAGGCCAATGCGCAGCACTGAACGACAGGACCTGTGTGCTTAAGAAGGGATCCCAAATACCGTGCACAGGTGATTAGTATTCGGGAGAATGAGAAGGGGGGAGTGACGTGGTGTGTGTGGGTGTGCGTCTGCGCCAGGTGAGGGTGTGACGTGTTCCAGGTGCTCTCGCGGGTGCCCTCTGGTGGCGATCCCGCCTTCTCACCGTGACAAGCCTTATGACATTAAGGTGGAAAAAAGCTAAATACACAATAAAGTAAAAGGGTTGAAAAATGAAAAGTAGTAGGACATATAACATTAAATACAATATAAACAAAACAAAATCTATTACAATGGATCTGTACAGATCTGTTATAGTAATAACAAAGACAAATATTAAGAAATGACTGGTAGCAGTTCTAGGGGTAAATTTTGTAGTGTAGAATGTTGCTTCGTGAAGTAGCACAAGTGACCATGAGCACCTCCATTTCAAAAGCCTAAAGCAATCTATTTATACTGTTATTTGACTCTCTGGAACAGCATAGGTTATAAGTTTAAACCAGAGAATGGAAGCCAGATTACACTAGCAGCCAGAGTCAGGAGGTTGGATCAAATGTAAAATGGTCAGTCTTTCTATCGTACTCTCAACACGATATGTCTGCTATAAATTTTAGGCAGTTCTGTAAACAGAGGAACATGAGTAGACCAGAGGAAACAAAGGCATGAGGCAGACTGGAGTGAGCAGGGATGAGCTGAAGGTAGAGCATGTGCTGAAGGTAGAGGATGTGCTGAAGGTAGAGGATGTGCTGAAGGTAGAGGATGAGCTGAAGGTAGAGGATGTGCTGAAGGTAGAGGATGAGCTGAAGGTAGAGGATGAGCTGAAGGTAGAGGATGAGCTGAAGGTAGAGGATGAGCTGAAGGTAGAGGATGTGCTGAAGGTAGAGGATGAGCTGAAGGTAGAGGATGAGCTGAAGGTAGAGGATGTGCTGAAGGTAGAGGATGAGCTGAAGGTAGAGGATGAGCTGAAGGTAGAGGATGTGCTGAAGGTAGAGGATGAGCTGAAGGTAGAGGATGTGCTGAAGGTAGAGGATGAGCTGAAGGTAGAGGATGTGCTGAAGGTAGAGGATGAGCTGAAGGTAGAGGATGAGCTGAAGGTAGAGGATGAGCTGAAGTCAGAAAAGAAAAAAAACTTGTTGAAAGTCCAAACCTGCCAACTCTAAGATAGTTTCTGTTTTTTCTGCACAAGCACTTAAACGTCAGTCTAAATGTTCACACCTTGTAAATCAAAATTTAGAAAAACTTGGAATTCTTTTCCATCAGGTGCAGTATAGGATGAAGTATGAGAAGGTTAAGGGACAGTATCACCTAGAGTGTGACACAGCAGAACAGCGCCATCATAAGGAAAATGCAGCCCTAAGCAGTCAGGTGAGTTCAAACATTGCTGATGTGAGAATATGTGATCACCAGGACCATCTTCTCATTAAAAATATCTTGTACATTCGATCTGGTATAAAAATGTGTCGCGACTGTATTTATTCACCATGTCCATTCCATGTTTAACATGTCTACATGCTGAATGTGAAACTAGGTGAAGTACAAACAGGAGTATGAGAAGGAGAAGGGCAAATCCCAGATGGAGTTTGTCGAGACACAGTTCTATAAAATGTCCAAGGAGGCTCAGAAAATGCAAAGTGAGGTAATGCCCACTTTTCCTGTCTGCATCACCATTAAATAATAAAATATTTATTATTCATTCTGCTTGCTATCAACAAACGAATGAAGGACAGATAAGTGTGTTGTAATGGCATTATGTTTAGTGCTAAATTTGGGGTTGTTATAAAATATGTTATTTTGTCCCCTTATGTAGAAAGTATATCGTAGGGAGTATGATGAGAACATTAAAGGGAAATCTCTGGTGGATGTAGAATTAACACCTGGTTACCTCACAGCACGCAATGCCAGCAGTCTCCTAAATGAAGTAAGAACAGCAATTTCCATAAAGCTTGATTAATTCAGTATGCAATAATAGTAGTTTTGTGACATTAGAAACCATCAGCAATACCGTCAACCAGCAGTGCTGGGATTGTAGTCAACATTTCCCATAGGAAATGATAATCTCAAACAAATATTTTGGCTTCCCTCCCTTTTGTGTCTCTGTTCTCACTTACAGAAGGAGTACAGGAAGGATCTTGAGCGTGACGTGAAAGGCAAAGGTCTGAATGGTCTGGAAGAGACACCAGATCTGCTGCGGGTCAAGAATGCTGAGCGCATACGTAGTGAGGTAGAGCAGCGGGTAGCAAAAACAAAACTTCCATCTGAAGTTTAAAACCGTGGGGAAATCCAGCAGTTTATTGTGCTATAAGAATTAAGGGGAAAAATTATGCTGACATGAAAGTAATCAAGTACTTGGTTACTTTGTTTTGGATTGTTCTGTTTGGTGTACTTTTACTGACTTGTTGCATCCATCAGCAACAATCTTGAAGCCTCCATCAGATAACAAATTCCATAAACTCTTCCCACATGTAATATGTTGTCAATCTAATGTATTCCCAAAGCACAAACCTCCACAAAAAAAGTTCAGTACTTTACAAAGGGTAAATTAAATGCTTTCATTTCCTATTATTTAATGACTGAAATGTAATGAAATTGCTTTTTTTAAATGCACCTCACCTTGTGTATCTTCTATAATGCAAAACCCATTCTCAGTGGTATTAATGCATTATTTATTTCTATACGGTCTAATAGAAAGTGTACCGTAAGGACTTGGAAAAGGAGATTATAGGGAAAGGGATGGACATCAGTACTCACACAATGGAGATACTGAGGGCTAAGAAGGCAACAGAGGTCACCAGCCAGGTGATGTGTCGCACACACTTATATGTACTACGCTATAGTTTATATACACTTTATATATCATTTCAACTTCAAACAAATACAACTTTATATATCATATTTCAAATTTTCTCCTCGAAAAATTAATGCAGTTGCCATGGTGATTAGTCAAAATATTTATTGTCACGGTACGGGAGGCTCCCCCTGCCGGTCGCCTCCATCACAGCGGCAGAAGATGATAGGTGGTGAGGTCACTGCGTGTGGTAGATAAGCTGCAGGTGAAGTTTACGTGAGACGGTGCGTTCAGCTGATCGTAACACTCGTTAGTCTAATGTGCTGCGTGCGGTGCTTGTTACATTACGTGTATAAATCGTGTATGTTCGTCTCATCCTGTGCTCGTCTTTTTGAGTCTGTTACGTGTTGGTCTGAGTTACGCGTACTTGCTCCTGCGCTAGTACCGCCTGCAGCATTGACTCCTCGCCGACGTTACAAAAAGTCTTTTGGGTTTTCTTGGCCACTGTAAAATAACTTACATAGGTAATTCATAAAAGATTCCATAAGTGTAAGTGAAACAAATATCCAGTGAAATTACTATACTTAATGGACAAGCACTCAGAAGATCAGCGGAACTCAGTAGAACTACTTCTGACTAATGGGCTAACTAACTTTTTCTGCATCTTCCCTTGCAATAGTTTTTTTCATTTACTTTGATATTTTAGAGCTGTGTTTTAATTTCATTAAAAATTTTAATTTCATTTTAATTTCATGAAAACACATTTAAATGAATGTTTTATTTAATAACTATACAAAATATTTTTTTCTTCTACCTAGTTTTAAAAATGTGCTTTATTGTTTGAACTGTAGCTGTATTGCAGATAATTTGTTGTTGTTGATGTTCGCGCATGTTTATGTCTGTGCATTCCTTCAGGTGTCCTACAAACAGACGGATCAGCTGAGGAATAGTTCTTTTGGTACCGTGACTGATTCTCCTGAGCTCCTTCATGCAGCATATCTGAAAGATGTCTACAGCCAGGTTAGCCATTAACCACCAACGTCTACCTCCTACCTATCCATTCAATGTATGTGATGGACTCAGTGGAGCTGAGTAGCTAGAGTCATTTAGTGCTAACATCCTTTCACTTTAACACCTGAATTACCATGAACAGCTATGCAGTCAAATCCAATGAGTTTACAAGTGTTTTGAAGATATGGCATATTATATATGAAAATATGAGAATGCTACTACCTACTACATCATTACATCCATCTGTCCATCTTTTTATACATAATGATTTGGTTTGTTTTGCTTTGCTTTGCTTTGATTTTGCTGCGGGTTGTGTACATATTCATGTTTGCAGAAGAAGTATAAAGATGTAGAAACAATGAGGAGCTCATACGGTGTGATGCCCAACACTCCAGAGATGGAGAGAGTGAAGACCAACCAGCGCAACGTCAGCTCAGTCAGTTCTCAGTTCACTTTTATTTTGTGTATGTAGTTTTTTAAACTAATGCCACAAAGCAGTAATGCAGCAGGCACAGAGGAGCATGGCAGTAGTGGCAGGTCAATCTCTGGTATGGCATAAGGAAGAACTTCATAGAGGAATCAACTTATCCTGCTCCTGAGTACCACCTTCAAATATTATGAATCCGTTGATCATGAAATGACCTGAACTCTTAAAGGGGTACTACATGGCTTGGCTCAAGTTGCCTGAGTTCATTTAGTCACCCATGTCAGAAAACAACATGTCTGTATGCAATACAAGAGATGCTAATCATATGGAAAACTGTTTGATCATAGATTCAAATCTTTAAAAAAAAAAGTAAAAAACAAAATCACAAGTAATTCTGATGACATGGTGATAATGAAAATATGGTAAATATTCATGTTGTCTATAAAGAGGTTTTGACCTCTGGGTGGAGACATGTGGGAGTTTTGACCATTGTACCAAGTTCTAAATATGTTTATTTGTTTTTGCATTATCACCTGCCTTTGCAGCAGGTCAGGTTTCTCACAGAGGTTTATTTTATGCACTTCAAACATTAGTTATACTAAATTAAACTCCTGTTTGTCTTACCTAAATGTAAATGGGTGTGTACATGCTCACATGTGTCTTTGTGTATATGTAGTTGAGATATGCCTGGGATTCCAAGTTAATGAAGGGACTGATGTCTTCAGTCACAGAGACTCCAGAGATCGTTCTTGCTAAAGAGAACACCAAGAAGATTAGTGAAGTATGTTTTCACTTAAATGTTTAACTTAATAACAGATTTCTAGTCTCTGGTGGTGAATATAAAGTTTAACTTGTAACATAGAATTTTAGAACACAATAGACATTCTGTCCAAGGTCAGGCTTTGTACCTATTGACAAGAAAAGGGCTACAGTGACTAGGACTAACCCTAACCACAGGACTAGTCATTAAAAAGTTATGGTTTGCTAATTCTACCAGCAGGAGTAGTGATTAAAGTTCAGACAGCACTGTGATTTTTAATGCATGCAGCAGTTTATATATATAAATACATCCACATATAAATGTTTTGTGATGTCCTTCTGTGAATGTGTTTGATATGCAAATGTGCAGGTTCAGTACAGAGAGGAGGTGGGTAGTGGGACTTCAGTCAAGGACACTCCTGAAATGGAAAGAGTTAAGAGGAACCAGGAGAACATCAGCTCTGTATGTACTGTCTTTACACATCAACACCAATTTTAATCTGCAAGTTTCCATCTGCCACTCTAAGAGAAGGGATTAATTACTTAATGACAGATTAATGACTTTCTTCATATATTGGGTAGACCATGTAAGAAAAAAAGATTAGAGAAGAATTAGAAGCATAGTTCTAGATATTATATTATAGATCTTTTTAGATATAATATTATATGTCTTTTTATGCATACCTTTTCTTCACAAGTAAAACACATTTCTCAGTTAGGTGCTCTTGGTCAGATGTGATACATTACATTTTTTGCCCTTGACAACTGTATGAACAATATTGTTCTACTGATTCCCACTGTAATGCTATGAGGCCTCTGTTGGGCCGACCTGAAAATTAGTAGCTTGTTTGCATTTGCTTAGTAGATGGAAATTGGAGCCAGAGTTGAAACCACAGATGGCCATATTTTAGTACTCAGACATAATTAACAGTGTTTAGCAGCACATGTAGTTACGTTTTGCACCTTTTAAGTTGAAGGTGCACTAGTGGCATTTTAGCTGTATTTTACTGCTAGTTTCTAGCTACTGAATACAATCAGCACCTTACTGCAAAGTGCAAAGAATTTTGCAGACTGTTACAGCAGTTTCCTGCAAAGCACACATGGTGCTGCTTTTGTGACTTTGAACCTTTTAAAACCTTTAAAATATTATCAAATTACTTACATAAAACACATTTATTGTAAAAGCCAACACAAAAACCCACATATTTGTGAGTATAGCTACATGTCTTGCAGTATGTGGTTTGCATGTTTCTGTGTGACTGAGTGTATGTGTTTACATCAGGTAAAATATAAACGAGATCTTCAGAAGATGAAGGGTTGTTCCTGTACAGTGCTCGACACACCCGAGTTGAGACGTGTTCGAAAATCTCAGGACATCATCTCCATGGTAGCATACCTGAAGCATTATCACTGTATATATAGTCACTGATTTCATTACAGTATGATGGGCTATTCACTCTCATCTAATCCTTACTTATGGACAGTCAATTTTGCCCAAAACGGTCTTGACTATTGTATATCAAATCAATTTCACAATTTGTTTTGTATTACATAGTTATTATACATTGTAGTAACTTATTATAGTATTTTATTATACATTGTAATTACACATTGTATTAACTGTAACACAAAGTTACACATTGTAATAGTCATTGCAATATGCCTATGTATACCTATGTAATTTCACATTGTAATAAGTTATAATGATATATTATTACCATGATATATTATTACCATGGGGCAGTCATGGTCTGGTGGTTAGGGAACCAGTCTTGTGACCGGAGGGTCGTGGGTTCGATTCCCAGGCCTGAGGCCATGACTGAGGTGCCCTTGAGCAAGGCACCCCAACTGCTCCCTGGGCGCCGGGCTAGGGCTGCCCACCTCTCTGGGCACGTGTGCACAACAGCCCCCTAGTTATCACTAGTGTGTGTGTGTTCTGACTGCACAGATGGGTAAATGTGGAGGACAAATTTCGATTGGGGTGAAAATCACAATTGACAATGTGGCTTGACTTAATTAATTTAACATTGTAATAAGATCTTTACAGTCAAAGTTATGCGAATCATTTTTGCACCTATAACTGTGTGTAAAATAATTTGGCACTGATCAATAAGATCAATATTTTGGCATTCATCTAACTGTAATGCAGGTGTACCTATGTGTGTCTTTGCATGACTGTGCATTGCTGTTTGCTTAAAATTCCTTCTATATTTCCTTTTATATTCCAGACCTGTCCTAACTTACAAATTACATTTTGTTTTGTCCTCCCTCAGGCCAAAGTCCATAAGAACTGTGAGAAGCCTGAGGGGAAGGAGCCAAACTCCTGCACTGGATAACCAGGATGTGGGAATGGAGCCAAGTGCAGATGCTGCTATTGGTTAGTGAAGAATTAAATGCAGTTAATTACAGCTTAAACTTAACTTTGTATTTGTCTTGTTGCTTAGAATTAACCAAAGTATTTGGTCCTTATTATAACTATTTAGAAATGTGAAGTTTAGAAATCAAACTTGACTAAATTTCTTATTTTTATACTTGGTTATATTTAACCAGAGCTGAGACTGAGAGCTGAGAGTAACTGTGGAGTGACTAGATTAGCACCTAAAACTACATTCAAGAATATATTGTAGAATACCTTATAAAAGTATTCAGTCCCTTAAAAGTCATTGGATCACCTATATTAATGACACACAGTTTGCTATATCCATTATTTTATATGCTCTTGAAGTAAAAAAACAAGGTGAATAAACTAGGGACACATGAAACCAATGTTTAAGGGTGGAGTTACCAATGATAAATACTTGACAACTGAAATTAATACAAAAGCACATGGAACAAGAAAACAAAAACATGACTGACAGGTGGAGGCAGGGCAAGACGTGACATGAAGTTTCTCCAAAGCTTTATTTTTTACCATTCTGGAGATGATGGTCTTTCTCCCTGTATTGTTCACCCTACACAGTCCTGCAGTACTCACAGGTATTTGCAAACACTGCGAACACTGATGTCACAGTACGCTCGGCACTCAGAAGGGGTGACGCCCACTAACTCAGATTCACACACACAGCACCTGCCCTGGTCCCGGGCAACTGATTAATGATCCTGCATCTGTTCCTAGTTTAGTTGCTCATCTATTGATGCCCACAGTTTCTCTGCTTCGGTGCTGCACAGCTCCACAGCGAGATAGAGAGAGAGAGAAATAGAGAGAGAGAGAGAGAGAGAGAGAGAGATACGCTGTGCTTTGTTGCTAGAGTGGAGAATAAACTCTCCATTACTGCACACACCTCTCACTCCCTCCTCACCGCAGTTACACTGGATATGATTTTGTAGTCTTTTCTTTTCTAATGTATGTTTATAACATTATCTCTGATGTCATTTGAATACTCTTTGGTCTTCACTTATGTCAGACACATAGGTCAGAATGTCTTGAAATAAGGTTTAAATGATTCTCAGGTAGAGACCAGTTGTAAGCCAACTATATTTTCTTTGCTCTGTGTAAACTTCATTATTACAGTGGTTGAGTACTTTTGGGTGGACAAAGGGGTTACAATGGACTGATGAGCAGAATTTTTGATGTATAAATTTTGGTTACTGAATATTTTCTGACATAAAAACAGTATCTATATTAATTTTGAGGGTCAGTCTTTTAACATAAAATATGATTCAGATCAATATATCAAAGTGTATGTGACGGGCGAGAAGTGCAAATAAAAAAGGAAGCAATCACGCCAGTCTCAGGTAGGGAGGGATTTAATAGATAAAGTTCACAAACTCAAAACCCGCGAACTAATACAAATTAAGGATACAGTAACCAGCAGTCATATATAGACAGACAAACAACTCTCAGGTGTTGGGTATCCCAATAGGCCCCGCACACCTAAGGGACGAACACAATGCAACAACAGAACATGTTTATCAGTCGCTGCAGCCGGAGGCGGCCAGCAGGGGGCGTCCGTACCGTGACAGTGTAGTTTGTGTGAAGTATAATTCAGATGGATCAGATGATTTCGACGGGGCGGATACTATTATATGGCACGAGGCTTGTTGAGAAAATACATGCCTTTAAAAAACAGTGTAACCAATTAAGAAAATAATTGTTCAGTAGGCCTTTTTACTATTATACTTATTTCATTTTTAGGCCATTTTTGCGAGTTGCTTTTTGCAATAATAAATAAAATATAAATAAATATGTATTTATAAATAAAAAGAAATGAATTGCTTCTCACAGGCAAATAAATATATTTAATTCAATTCAAAGACCTAAAAGTGTGGCGGACTGATCCAGGATCCATATTTGACTTTGACCCCATTGAAGACAACATTCAGTCTAAAAGTCTTCGCAGAATGTCTGGTACTGCTACATCCAACTTCACCCTCCAACTACAGCCTAACCACATAAACACACATCTTCACTCTTTTTAGTTATTTTTTCAGATTTCCATACTATAATGCAATGACTAATATTCAATAATATTTAGATATATGTTTATATATGTATGTCATAATATTTATTTTCCTGATATCTTTTACAAGATCATTGTTACAGTTACACTATATATTTTTTACCCATGTGTGTATCTGTGTTTGAATATGTGTGTGGGTGTGTATATCTGGGTCTGTGTGTGTGGATGTGATGTGTGCAGAACTGGCTGGTCGCAGAACTCAGCAGCAGTCTATGCGTTCCATGACCTCTGGCACACAGTCTGTGTGCAGCTCCTTGGGGTCTGAGCTGTGGGATGATGGGAGTTCTTCTCTCTACAGCAGCACCTCTACGCTGCATGACACAGCAAACGCAGGCAAGAGAAGTCAAGTGCATGGATGGGGGAATGAACTTCGTGGAACAAAATGACCAATTGTTTCAAACCACACAAACTACAGTCAAAATGGCAGCTACAAAGCTACATGTACACGTGTACATTTGTAAGCTGCATGATGAACTGTCGAACATGCAGATGAGCCAATCAGCTATGGTCATTCATGGTGGTCAGGCTGATCTGAAGGGTAGACAGGAACTCTCTCTTTCAGCTCTCTTTCAACATCAGATGAGACACGAAAGGCAGTTGTATAGTAACAGCATAAAAGTATGTTGCTTAAGAATCCAGACACTGTAAACTGATGCTATTCAAAAAGAAAATGTTTGTATGTGGTTTAGGGAGTTGAACTGCAACCCAACAACTAACTCAAGGTTAATGTTTAACAAAACAGGCAATATTTGACCCAGATAACATAAAAACAGGTGTATGGTAAGCTGTGAATAGAAGATGCCAAAGTTCATATTTCTACCTAATCTGTGAATTCCTCCTCCAAAAGATTTTACATTCAGCACAAATTACAAAAAAAAGAAAAAGAAAATTGCCAGGCAAAAATTAAAACCGCCAAGCAGTCAAGTAATAATAATAATAAGAAAGGTATGGCATAACTAAATTATTGATTATTGTTGTGGTCAGAATTATGGTAGTATATTAGTAGGATTATGGTTATGTATCTCAGTGAGAGTCAGTGAGAGTATTTTCTGAGTTCCATACTCTTTGACATACGTTGGTGTCTCTAATATTATAAAGCTCTTCAAGGTTCACATTTACAGTGTCCAGTGCAGTAAACAAAAAAAACGTCTCTGTTTAACTCCTTCATTCACCTCTGTATATTCATATGTATTTTGGTACATCTATATTATGAATTCTGTTTGCACAGGTGATAACCTACAAAGTAGCCATCACCGTCAGAAGGGTTATAGTCAACTTCATCGGTGCAATATGCAGGATATCTGGACCGGTCGCTCAACTCGTTCTTCCACCACAGTGAGGCCTCATCTTTAACTAAGGATTTTTGTCTCTTAAAGTGGAATACACATTCTTCAGGCAATTTGCTGCTCCTTCAATTGTGTTTGATTCAGATCAAGATCTATTGCCTCAAATATTAACACTTTATTTGACCGTATTGTTTATATTCCTGACGAGGCTAGAGTCGTTCAATGAGAATGTTTCTTTTAAACAACACGTAACAAGTAGACACAGACGAGTCTGTTCATAGATGGACGATGAGCATGAAACAGACACACTTAAATCCAAAGATGCTAACAAGACACAAGTGCAACACAACAATAATGAAACAAAAGACAGGCTAACAAACACACACACATGCATAGAGACATATGAACACACACGCACAGGCGGACAACCCCGAGGGAGGAGTCAGGGGCATACCATGACAATCAGTGATTTGTCATTATCCATAACATTTGGTCTATTTTAGTGTTATAAATTCCCAGTTCTACAGAAAGGCCATGCTTTTGATATTTACAACTATGTTTCATTAGTTAGTTTAATGTTTACATTTGTAAAATGCATCAAGTTATTGAATAATATAAACTGTTAATGTCCATGAAACATTTCATAGTGCACAAGTATAATATTTGGACCTATTATTACATTCACTGGTTTAAGATGTCTGGTTCACTACTGAAGCATTATCTCATGACCTTAGGATACAGTAATTAATTACTTTAGGTATGTATCGGTCACACTAAATGCAGACGATACACAGTACTGTGTCTGTCTTGTTTTAATTTTTAATTATATTGTTTTTTTTCCCCTGCCCATACAGCAGAGAGTTTATCGTGCTCTATATGATTACACAGCCCAAGATCATGATGAGGTCTCCTTTTGGGACAACGATGTCATCATCAACGTGCAGCCAATCGATGAGGGCTGGATGTATGGTACTGTCCAGAGAACGGGGAAGTCTGGCATGCTCCCTGCTAATTACATGGAATGCCTTAAATGACTCCCCATTCTTTCAGTTCACCTTGCTTCTGCACTAATCCACGATTGGATTATGTAATCTGCTCTGGTGGATTGTAAAAAATAATCATATCTGTATAAAATAATGACTAAACACTAAATACCATTTAAATGTTCTATTTCTCAGTTCATACTGCATATTAATCACGGTTGTGTTGTAATTGAATGCAAGTAAGTGTAGTGAATGCAGTATGCATTCAGAATACAAAAAGAGTTAATTATGTGTTTTAAAGATATTTTTAGAGTATTCAGATTACAAAACCATAGATAATTATGTGTATTTAAGAGATATTCAGAGTATTCAGAATACTGTTAACAAACTTTTAGGAGAATTATTTCACAATGCCTCACCATTACCCCACCTACAGTGTTTCACCATAAATGCAGTATATACCTTTTTATGCACAAGCGCATAGTGGTACGTAATGGATGGTCTGCACAAGCACTGTAATCAATTAAATCTATTATGTTACCTAATGTAGGTAGCTAATTAAATAAATTAGCTAGCCAGAGACACAGATGTCATTTTTGCTGGGGAAACTGGGGGCATGAACCCACCACTCTCTGAAATTACTGACTTTGTCCCAACTGCTTTTTAAAAGTTTACTCAGTAAATATTAGTTTCCTCTGCGAACTGTCTTTGCTTCATTTATTCATAACAATTCAAGAAATAATATGCTTAGATAATGACCAAATCAGAAAATGTTTGTGCTTGTATTGATCACTCAAAGTCAATTGACACAACTGACATTTCATCAAGCAAAACAATGTTATCACATGTAGTCACCAGAGGAGAAATTAATTACATTTTATGATCAGATTTTGTACTGTCATTTATAAAAATGATCAAACATTTGGACACTCAGAGTGTTAGGTGGCTGTTTCTCTTTCTTGCTTTCCATTATGCCCATTATGCCACATTATCAAGTCTACTTGAGGTTATTAAACAAGTGTAATCCAGGGAGAGTGGATGATGATTTAGACCCTTTGTATGGTGCTCATTTTTAAATAAGTTTACCTTACCTGTTAGCCACCACACGGTTAATGTTAAGCCTGAAGCTTAGGTTTAGCTATGGTTTAAGGGGATACAACATAATTGTTTATTTGTAATAACTTAAATAAAGATATTTGTGGTGGTATATAATGAATATTTTGACATGTCCCCTAATATGCTGTGATCTCATATATTTCATATGATTAATATTTTTTCTATTGTATCTAGTAATTTATTTTGCAGTGTTTTGAAAACCTGAATAGACTTTAACAATGTAATCAGGCACTGCATCGTGAGGTCTAAAGGTCACAGGTGTATTCCTTCTGTTACTGACATGAAAGAAATCTAGCTGGGTTAAGTTGTTTAATTATATTGTGCTATTCAGCCGTTTATAAGTCTGGCACTGAAGCTTGTAAAAAAAAATCCCTGTGCAATTTCCACTGTGCCCACGCTGAATACAACTGATCACTTAACACTTTGAATGAGATGCAATGAACTCACCTGGCGAGCAAGTGAACAAGGTGACCAGCGGGGATCTGTAACAAGACCGCTGTCAGTAAGAGAACTATATCTGGAAATATCAAAGTAAATTATGGCTACCCTGCATAATTTTATTTGAAATGTTTTAATAGACCCTGGGCAGCACGCTGAAAAACAAAACAAAAACAGGACATAATCATAGCTTCAGTGTCTAAACCTGGGTTGGGCACGTTAGGTTCTGAGAAGCTTAGACTCCTCCACATTACTAAGGTGAGCATGTTTATGAGAAAACACCGCCGGTGAAGCTGTGCAGGTCCTCTTGAGGGCGGCGGTTCCGCTGTGCGGCTCTCTGGCTGCGTGTAGGTGGGGGTGCAAACTTCAGCTTCAGCCCGCAATATACAAGAAGAAGTTTAACGCGTCGACTTTCTTTGGTAATTGTAGCTGTAACTTTATAGAAAGTTTTTAAAAGTATTTTGAGGTTGTTGAAGAGCATATAAGTAAGAAAAATATTCACATTCATGTTTTAACGTGCCAAACTTTGCGCAAAATTGGGTGCGGACGTCGATTTCGGGACAGCAGCTTAGCCGCGGAGGTAAGCACGGAGTTCTCGGCTAGTTCCATAGTTAGCTGTTTAGCTAACTAGTTAACTACCCACCTAGCACCACATCCTCGCTGTAATAGTTAGCCAACTAGTTAACTACCCACCCACCACACAACCACCTCGCTGTAATAGTTAGTTAACTAGTTAACTACCCACACCCTCCTCGCTGTTATTCACAAAAGGGCAGCTGGATGTCTGACGTTAGCGCCGTTAGCTCAACTACGCAGCTGGGAACTTGGACTTGGCTATGAATTCTGAAAAGTTAGCTAACCCGGGCTATGTAGCTAACCGGGGGTATGTAGCTAGCTAAACTATGTAGCTAACCCGGGGTATATAGCTAACCCGGGGTATGTAGCTAGCTAAACTGTGTAGCTAACCGGGGGTATGTAGCTAGCAAGCAAGCACAGTGATTCAAGACAGTAAGACGTGTAATACAATAATAGCTACATAGATAAGCTAGCTAGTTAGCTGTAGTGCTTATAACATAGGTTAGCTAAAATTAAAACAGCATTTTGCTTGATTACTAGGTTAGGTAGGTCAGGTCAGGTAGGTTAGGTTAGGTAGGTCAACGCAGTAGGTTGTCAGCGAGTTCCCTTTAAACGGGTTGGGCTGTGAAATTGGTGGCTTTTTGGTTTACTTCGGAACGTTTATCAAATATCCGAGAAGAAAGAAAACTAACTCTAATTCCCAACGAATCAAAAAGCTACTGATTTATAGAACATTTAAGTAAAATGAACCCTTTCTCGTGGTTAACAGGTTGCACCCCCCTGAACTGATCGCGAGATAGTTAAAGATTCAGAAAAAGGTTTCTTCACAAAGATAATCTCGATTCAACCTCATTTAAATTAAAAAGAACAATTTTTAATTTGTGACAAATATGACGTTTATAACACGTTTATATCTGGGTAAAATTGATAAAGCTAGAGATTTTGTTCTGAGTAAAACAATGAAGCACTTTTTGTAAGTCGCTCTGGATAAGGGCGTCTGCTAAATGCCGTAAATGTAAATGTAAATGTAAATGTAAATAAATTGGCCATATTAAGATTATGAAACCTTTTGTGGCTGTATGAGTAATGACTGCCTAATCAGTGGTCTGGGGAATTGGAGGCCAAGTCAAGATCTTGAACTCTTTGTCACTTTCCTTAAACCATTGCTGAACAGTTTTTGCAGTATGTTGCTCCACTGCCACTGGAGTACTATTGCCCTGCCCAATGTAAACTAGGCAGATTAGCTGTTCCTCCACACACGTATTGAGTCTTGGGAGACCATGACCCTGTCACCAAATTTCTTTTGATGGGTACTAACTACTGCAGACCAGGAACACCCCATAACACCATCAGATTTTGCAAGCCTGTTTTGGTTTCTTGGATGGATGTTTGGATTAGGCTACATCTTACAACTAGGAGTGTAACAGCACACAGAAGTGCCAGTTACATTCACATTTCAGTATGGACATCATGTTTGGGTAAGAGTTACTACAACAGGGGAAAAAGCAACAAACCCACAATAAGGCTAGATTTATTTTTATTTGAAAAGACAGTGGTGTAGGTTTGTTTATTTAGTGACATATAGTCCCCACATAGGTAATTGCCCGATGTTGGTTTTGAGTGCCTGTTTGCTGATGGCCACCTCATGCTCTGTAGAATCTGTGAACTTGCTACTTGCCAGTCTTGTGATTGATATGGAGAAGAGTCGATACAGCATATGTTCTAGTGGACAAACCTGCATCATGTATGACAAAGTAAAGCTTGGAACCTGCTTCTTCACCTTTCACTGGCAGTATGGTGTTTCTTTTGAGAAAACTTCAGGTCTGATGAATTCAGTTTTTAGCAGATTGTAAGTGTGTAGCTTTTGTTGCCCCACTCCTGCAACTTGAAGCACTTGAAGAGGATAATCCATAATAATACACAAATAAGAAAATTTTAGACCTGGCTATAAAAAGCATCTGTATGTAGACCAAACCAAATGGTCAATGGTTTTGACATTCTGTTGCTCCATGAAAAAAAATGCTAAAGTATGTTAGAATCTCAACATCAAGTCTTATCTCTATAGTTCTGCAGTAGCTTTTCAGTGTATCCCCATTGTGTTAGATGTCGCTTGTGGACCTGGGCAAGCGTTTGCTTGAGGCTGCGCGTAAAGGCCAGGATGATGAGGTTCGGTCCCTCATGGCAAATGGCGCACCTTTTACTACAGATTGGGTAAGTCTTTAGTAATTCCTTTTACCATACATCTGTTTACTCACAGAAAATTATGATTTTCTTAATTTTATTTACAGTAGGACAATTTGTAACATTTATAGCTGGGGACATCACCACTGCATTTAGCAGCCCAGTTTGGACATTACTCCACTGCTGAGGTGCTCCTCCGAGCGGGCGTCAGCAGAGATGCCCGCACTAAAGTTGACCGCACCCCACTGCACATGGCAGCTGCAGAGGGTCACTCGAGTGTTGTGGAGCTTCTCCTGAAGGTAATAGTGCTTGTGGACAAAACTGCAGATTCCTATTTTAAAGTAGGATGAGCCCTTCAAAGCTGCATGTTTACACACTAGTTACACATTCCTGACTGAATTCATTGTAATACATTTTATAACTGTATGTGAATAGTGCTTGAAAATACACAGAAGTATCCTTTGGTGTCTAATGTGTCACTGTTGGTATTAGAGTGGAGCAGACATTAATGCCAAGGACATGCTGAAAATGACTGCCCTGCACTGGGCTACAGAGCATGGCCACAGGAGTGTGGCCGAGCTGCTCATTAAACACGGGGCTGATGGCAACGCGCTCAGCAAGTTTGACAAAACGGCCTTCAGCATCGCAGTCGACAGAGGCAACACGGAACTGATGCTGCTACTCCAGGTGAAATGTAACACAAATTGTCACCGTGTCGTTGGTTAGAATAGCATCTGATTAGACACATTTCTCATTCCTTTCTTATGCTCACTATCATCACTTTAGTTTCTTTCACTTAATATTTGCATTTTGTGTTTCACTGAAGTCATTTGTTGTTTGTACTTAATGTTCTACAACTCACTGTATGTTGTTGACCTAAAGTCCAACCATTAAAGTCGTCTATTATGTCACTTTAAAAAATAAATTTTGAATACCATTTGACATCGAAATGTATATGGAAAGAATGAAGAGAACCACGTTGTGATTTTCATTGTTCTTGAATGGATGCAGTGTGTTGAGCACAGTTATGTACACAAGTCCCCATAAGTGTATGTTCATCAAACCTAGAAAGTAGTTAGCCATCTAAAGACATTTTCACTGCAGTAAGGTGTAGATGTGCTTAATGCATAATCTACATGGAAATGCTGGTGGTAATTGTAACATAATGAGGTTAGTGTGCATTGTGTATTGTGCAAAAGATGGGCCCTTACATGGTTACCATGTAAGTACGTCAATAAGTAGTTGATGTTGAAAGTGAGGTGAGTTTAAGCATTCGTTCACATGTATTCGTTCACCAAGGATTTGCAATTCATCTAAACGAGTATTACAATGAATCCACAAACTTTTTTGATATTAATTTTACTGCTCCATTATAATGCTCCAGTTTGTCTGTGGTTTTCATTTCAATAGGAAGGAATGCAGAGTCAGGTGAATATGAACCATGATGGGACTGTATTTACTGACACACCACCACCTACAGCCAGTCCCCAGTTCATCATCTCATCCTCAGGAGTTGTGAATCTCTCTGATATTGTCCTCACCAACTCTAAAACCAACTTGGGTAAGCTGGGTGTGCTATATTTAATGATTTTGTAATTTTGTAACTTACTGACACTGGATTAAAAGCCTATAAAATTGTGAAAATGTGAAGTGTTGGAACCCCCCCTCCCCAGAAAATCATTACCTGTTTACAAAGAATACATGCCCAGGTACCAGAAAGTATGCTGTGATAAAAAAAGAAAAGAAAACTGTCAAAGATTTGATGAAATGCCTATGAACAATTACACACTGTGAATGCCTCAAATACTCTGTGGTCCTGGGGAAAATATCAGTTTACTTGAATGTCAGTACTGCTTGAATGCTATTTGACCTAATTCTGAATTCATCAGAAGCTTCTGTGTACACTGGTTAAGTGAGCTCATATTTCTGTTCTTGGCTTTATATTTTATTTTGTTTAATCTCAATTTGATTTCATTTGTTTTGCCTACATTTCTTTGGTTTTGTATTATTTCCGTATTACCCCTTTTTTAATTGAACATTATAGTGTCATAACCTTTTTAAAGAGGCAGTTTTCTGCTGTTATGTTATTGGAATGCATCACCCACCCCTGCTGTCTTGTACTTGTGGCTGATACTGGTAACTAAATGAGAGTATGTTGCAGGTGAAGCAGAAGGTGTAATATCAGCTGACACTGTGGACTCAGCTATTCACCATCTGGTAAAGGAGGATGGCCAGAGAGTCATCACCATAGTAACCGACCAGCAACACCACTTACAGCCTGGAAATCTAGGGCAGAAGTTCTATGTCACTGTACAAGGACAACAGAGTAAGATCATGTAACTGTAGTGTTGTTTTGGTTGTTACATGTATATGCTGTAACATTTCAACTCTTTGGTTTCTTATATATTTAGTGGTTGCTGTACCAACTGATCAGATTGCAGAGGAAATTGTAACTGAGGATCGTAAACTCACTCCAGCTCGAAAAAGGAAACTTGAGCCAAGTGTGAACCACACAGATCCCAAACATAAGGTCTGCTGGAAAATCGTTGTGCTACGTACAGTCGACACATTGTTGAACTGAAAAATTACTTTAATCTGTCCGTGTTATGCAGTACCGTGTGGTAAGGAAGAAAAGTAGTAAAAAATTGAAATAAATTGTGTGTGCGCTGCTCAAGGGGCTTAAGTTAGCAAAGACCGTGTCCGCAAAGTTTGCATTGCTCTTAGCTTTTCTCAGCATGGCCCTTGAGCTTAATCTTCTGTGCTTTTCTTTGCAGTGCACGGATGAAAAAGACACTTGGGCGAAGCTGGAGCAGCAGCTGAGGGAGGCGAACCGGAAGGCCCAGGAGTACAGGCAGCAGCTCCTGAGGAAGGAACAGGAGGCTGAGCACTACCGCCTCAGACTGCAGGCCATGTCCAACGGTCAGGCCAACAGTACAAATATAGACACTCAAGAAGAGGTTGTGGTTCAAGAAGAGGAAGAGGAAGAAATTGTCAATGGAGAGGACGTTGTAGTGCTGCCAGAGGGGGCCATCATCATTAAGGCAGATGGACTTGACGGTACAGATGGAGAAGCAGTAACACTTGTGGATACTACGGGCATCACGCACTCTTCCGAAGCCACGCCATAATCTCAAATACAAAGGCACAATAACTCCAAGAGGACACCTTCATGTGTTTGAGGTACCTGATGTGTCATACATTTATTTATTCAAGGTCACAAGTTTTATTCCCTGTATTTAGGGGTTTTGCAGCCTTCTTTTTGGACAGCAGCCTGATACGTTGTGGAATATTCTAAGGGAGAGTTGCCATCCATCCTTTTTTAACAATACATTCCTAAAAACTTCAGTCCTCTGTTACAGTGCATACAGCTAGTCGGTGTCTTCAGAAAACTAGATAACTTTGTGAAATGGTGTTCAGAATTAGATTAGAACTGGTAGGTCCTAAAAGGAACAGGTTGTTGACCATTTCTGTAGGGTTATCGACTGAATAATGCCTAAACATGCAAATCATTTTGTTCTTGATGGAAATGTGGAGTTTACATAGTTCTATCCAGAATTGTTTTAAATGAGAACTCGGTGTCTTGAAACTACATACCGTGTATGTACAGCTGCATAATGACTGGAGATAAATATCTCTCACATTGTTCAATACCAGTGGGAGTAATAACAGTTTTCTTTCCTGCTTTATTTTTGGCCAATGCTTTCTTAAAACATGCTGAGAGCATTTAAGGGTATATTCCACATCAGTTTTCACAAAGTTTATTTTTGCACCCTGCCATTATATCCAGTTGGTTGTATTGTTTTTTTTAATTGCATTATACAAGTATCTGAACAGTAGAAATACACTTACACTCAAACACAAACACACTCATAAGTAACTGCATAATTATACCTGTGTGATGCACTTAATTATATTACTTTATAATGTGGTACAAAACTGGTAAAATGGACAAAATGATGAACAGTAATTATTTAAAATCCACTAATATACTTTTAGAATGTTTCTTGTTCAGTTACCCAGTACTGGACCTCAAGAATCCAGAAGCCTATAGGAGGTGCACACTGGCTTCTTCACAGTTTTAAAGTTGTGTATTGTTCTTTGTCACTCATATCTGTATTGTACAAGATTTACATGCCTTTAAATGTTATTAGAATTTTCTCATTATAATAGCATCATTATATATCATTTTCATTATAATAGCATCATTATATATCGTTAAAATGGATAAATGCAATGATCATATGATTTGTTTATTAACCTTCTGGGATAGCATAGTTCAATGAGGGAAATGTTTCAAAAAGCTTTCAAAAACCATACGAAATCACCAGTTCAAAATGTACACAGTTATCAGGAACAAAACGTTACAAACTCTTTCCTATCTGGTATTATTTATTAATTGAGCAAGTGGAAATTGTTGGGATGTACTGCGGTAAATGCAAGTAGTGCAATTGCAATTTGCAAGGTTTAAATATTTCACATATTGAGAGAGAGGGAGGTGTGTGTGTGTGTGCTTGCGTGTGTGTGTGCACGTGTTTATTGACCTGTTAATCAGCAACACATGCTTGTAACTCCTAATAGAAGTGTATAATAAACGCGGAGTAATAACTTATTTGGACTGTCACTGACGGATGACAAAAATAATGCTAATGTTAGGGTCTCCTGTGCCTGTGATTAGCATAGTATGTTTGGTTGTTTTTTCCACTGCTCTGCTAAAGTAATCCCTGTTTATCATTTTGTCCATTCTGTTTGCTGATGAGGCTGCTGGTTAAAGAGGGAGGACTTGCACCAAATGTCTCATCCATTTTCAATGGGAGACTGATCAGAAGGGGATGCTGCTCACAGTGCAGTGATGACGTGAGGCAGATCCGTTTGCATTCACCTTTGTCTCTTGGTTAGGTTGCCAGGTACCCCGACACACATCCCACACAGAAACTGAGAAACACCCATTTGATTTGTATCATTATGAATTCTGGATATTCATGGGGGAAAATATCAATCTTTAGCACGGTGCAGGTTAAAATAGGGAGACCTCTGGGTAAAGTTATTGGCAGCTGTGTGATACTAAAACTGTGAGTAAGATTGTGGTATATGTGATTATAAATGTGTGAAATAACTTTTGATAATGTGTTGGTTAAAAAATCAAAACCATACAAATCCATATCCTTTAAATTATGTAGATTCATCAAATTTATCTAAAAACAGATTAGCACACTATTTTTCTCAAAACTCCTGCTTGCTTCATAACAAAAATGGGTCAGGTAGACATGTCTTACTTTAACAGGGGAAGTTCTTGTCCCTCTTTGCATCAAATTTTCCCCCTTTTCATATGGCAGTTTACAGTTACAGATTATAAATTGGATTTGCAGAACAGTTTAAATATTTGTATGGTTTTGCAATTTTTTGAACACCATAAACCTTCAAGGTACGTGTTTCTCTGATCTGTTATATTTTTGTACTTGATTTAGAACTGGAAATGAAATGCAGTTGAAGTAATTAAATGTGCCTTAAATCCTTGCTCATGCCAGATTAAACTATACAGGTGCTGGTTGCGTATTTCAGTAATATCAGTTTGTAATTAATAGTAGAACTATGGCCTTTGTTTTTGTGTAGTTTTAATATATGTAGTTGTATTATTTCATGAGGCATTAATAAAAATTTACGTTGCAAACAATTCATCTACAAGCCCGTATGCAAATATGGTTACTGCAACAGTGCTGAGCTAGATCGTGTTAACCGCACCCATTGTTCTGAGTCTTATCATATTACTTGTATGCTAATTAACACTAGGCATTTTTTAACAAAGGAAATAATAAAAATGAAATTAAATCATTAAATACAATAATTGCTATTATATAATGGTAGTGGTGGTTGTTATTGTAGACCTGTACTACACCCTGTTTATGATAAACCTTTTGAATAGGAATTGAAAGCTACTCATTCAAACAGTGATGCAGGGGTAAATGTGTGAACCTTTCTCACCCCTCATGCTCTCTGCCACACTGAGCTCCTGTCTCATGTCGCATTTCCTTTTGAGGTAGTTTATTCATTTGCAGTTTTACCAAGAATTATTTGAAGAACTCTTTGTTTTCTAAGCAAGTAGATCCCATAGATCACTAGATGGCCACCCAGTGACCTTGTAATGATCCTCTTCAGACAATAAAAGACAACAAAATTGTGATATTGTGAAGTGCTGCTGCCTTTCCATTGCTAGTGAATTTTTACATGTGCAAATGTGTGAAGTTTATATTTCATACTCGTCAAATAGCAATATTCATATATTTATTCTAACAGATATGCAAAACCAGGAAAAAAGAGCAGTCATCCAAATGTCTTAATCCAAAGAGGAGAATGATCAGTTATACATTCAAGTAGTGTTTGAGCTTGTTGGGCTAAACAAATGATGTACTCTACACTTACACTTTCATAGTAAGTACATCTGCATAAAATAGCAAATAATAAAATTTGCATTTTTACACCAAGCTGTGTAAAATCAGCTGCTTAATTTTCTTTCTACTAAAATGTGCCTTTCTACCCCCTTTCATAATTCAGTGTGGACTTACCAAAGAACAATAAATAAGAAGCTTTAAAATGCCATACCAGATTAACCCAAGCGAGAGGGTGCTCTGTTCCTACTGGAAGCTGTTTAGTTTGCATTGTTCTACAAATAGACTGTTGCTTCGAACTTCAAAACATATTCAGTTTCACTGAAAAAAAATGTTGTGTTTTTAGAGTTACAAACAGTGCAAATGACAGACAAATAAAAATTAAAGTTAAGGACACTACTCATTAAGTCAAAGATACTTTTACGCAGCAATTTTATTGACATTTTAATTCATTGTTGAAGTACTAATTTAAATGGAGTACAAAACACATCAGGACAGAGAAGGTAGACAGCGCTCGCAGTACAGCAGGCCACAGGGAGAAAGTGAAACACCCCAAAACAAAAACATCTGAACTACACCAGTCACTCCCAAGATCACTAGAATACAGCTCTCAGTTCAGTGGGTCACACGCTATGCGGCCCGCCGTAGCATTCTGACAGAAACCGTGGGTAGTTGCACACTCCAATTGACATACAGCCTACTGGCTACATATTGGTCCTGCTGAGAAGTGGTGGCAGTAGATATCGCAAATACACCTGACTGAATTATGCAGCTCCCCTGGTAGAGCAGGGGCCACCTCTACTCAGGTCATGGGTTTGATTCCAGGAAACGTTTTGTCATACTGAGAAGTACATAAATCACTCTGGAAAAGAATGTCTATCGGAAATTCATGGCTATTTAAATACATTTATGAATTGTGTTTTTTACTAAAATGTACATGTTAATAAAAATCCTGTCTCAGTTTTCCCACTTTACACTTCTGGACTGAGACTGATGTTGGACTGATAAAGACCTCTGTCAGAAACCTTCTGTTTTTTTTTCAGTAAACCTTGTCAATATGGTTTATGGCATCCTACTTATATGGATGTTTTTCACTTGTAGTCAGAGACCAATTCACAAAGGACAAACCGCTGCAGGAAAATGAAACATGAGAAAGCTTAACCAGAAAGTCTGTTTTTCTATTCACCAATTATTTACTTTCTTCTTTTTCTCTCTCCTGTAAGTAAAATGATCTCTGCACCTCCAGTTCCCTCAGCACTCTCCCATATACACCTCCTAATACCTTCTCACAACCTTGGTAGTACTTCCATTTAAGAACAATGGAAGCAAAAGTTGTATATCTTGCTATTAAAAATTACTAACATGGTAATCTATTGTTAAATGTGTTGTTTTTTTACAGTAACATGGTCAGTAACAGCCATACCAGAGAACTGGAAACATGGGGTTTTAAAACTGGAAGTCAAAAACAAAAATGAAAGTTTATTTGTATGGCACTTTTTACAGAAACAGCTTTACAGAAGATCCAGGTCCAAGTCAAATGAGCAAGCCAAAGGTGATAGTATCAAGAAAAAAGTCCCCAAAAGCTGAAAAAGCCTTCAAAGGAATCAAAAAGTTAAACCAGTTCTTGTCTGGTCAGCATTGGATAGCAAACTACCATACACACACTCTTGTTAGGTCCATGGGCCTTTTGTTTGGTTTCTTGGGTGTTCCATATTCCTGTGGCGGATTTTCTCTTCTCTTCTGCTCTGAGATTCTCATTTGGACAACAAATTTACAGGAATAATAAACACATAAGATGAATGGGGGTGCCGCTCATGAGAAAAACACTTCCAGGTCACCTCTGTTCAGCACTACAGACCTGCACAGTCCACAGGCTTCAGATAAAACAAAACACGCTTCAGATAAACACTTATAATAACAGAAAATCAGTCTGATACAGTAAATATTTAGTTAATCCATTCCATTGCTGGTCTATGAACTTGAACTATGAAGTATTTGTGTGTGTGCGTGCGTGTGTATACATATGTATGTAATATTTATGTGATTGTATATATACACACACAAATATAGATATAATATATAAAACTGTTAGCTCAGTGACACTTTCTTCTTTGCTCCTGTGTCCAGTAGAGAGGTTAATTGGTACAACTGGGTTAGGGTTCGGTTAACCTAAACCTTAACCCTAACCATAACTGTGGTATATTGATTGCACTCTAAAACTCACCAGTCATGGTTCCCCTCTGGCCTCAGTGGCCCTTGGCACCACTGTTATGCCATTGGGAGGCACTCCATGTGCAAAATGTCTTTTCTTGGTGCACGTTCAACTCTGCTACAAGTGATAGGTGTGATTGGTTATTTATACATGCAGCAAAGCCTGTCAAGTTGTATCTGTGACATCCTGAGTTCAATCCACACCAGTGGTAGTCAACTATTCTGATATGACTGGGTATATATATATATATATATATATATATATATATATATATATATATATTATATATATATATATATTATTTTAAACATCCACAGTATTTACAAAATAGCTTGCACTTTTGAAGGTTGGTTGCATTTATAAGCAATGATATTAACATAATTCAGTGTCGCAATATCATTCATAAATCCTATAACTATGTAAAGAATATTTTACAGTTCTACTCAAAATATATTTTGTGGATACTTTGACCAGATTTAGGAGAAGAAACTCATTTCCAAAGCTACACACATTCTACACACCTTCTCTAGTGAACAGTTCTAGAAGTTATGGTTATCCCCAGCCTAGCCCTAGTACTAATAAGTTTGCTTTGAAAATATAGAATTATTTTATGAAGGTGGTAAATGATTGTAGAGTGATATCATGGCAAGTTCTGGGTGGCTTCTGTTAGTGTCTTTTTGAATTGGAGTTCTAGGTTGCTTCTTGGAGGAAGGCTGGAGTTCCTACTGGTGGACAGAGGTAGCGATGTAAGAGACATGGGAAGGTGGTCTGTGACATTCTTCTTACAAAGAAACAAAGAAAGATTCTGGGTATGAAGTGGAGAGGAGGAATTTTACGCATGTCCTTTCAAACGTCAGTCCTTTTCATATCTCCATTTATAAGCAAATATGTGTAGTATATCTGTCTCAAACTGTAGATAAAGTTTCTCTGTCAATAAAATATGAATGCCAAAAAAATACTTCAGCACCTCGTGTTTGATAGAATGTTGTGGGTCCACCCTTGTTGCGTATAAGAGTGAAGTAGGGTTAGGTTTAGGGTTAGGGTTAGCGTTAGCGATGTTCAATCCATTTCTGAGCCACCGTTCTCACCCTGTATGGCAGACGTGACGGTGCTGATGCTGTGTTCCCGGACCACAGCTCCGTGGTGGTGTCTCATACAGAAGGTGTAGATGGCCATGATGGGAACACAACTCACCGATGACACTAGTAGAAGGGCAATGAAGACCTGGCCATATACAGGATACTCCATCTCTACAGACCTTCCCTAGAAAGAAGATCACTAAACAGTAAGAGAGATGTGATGGCCTAAAACCAACCGCACATCTGCAGCAAAAAACAAAACAAGACATTTTTGATGCTCACAAACTATTAAACCAATTGGCTGTCAGATTCTCTGTTGTATGTAACTTTCTTAATGGACTAAAATGGAGGTGCTAATGGGCATTGCTTACTGTTTCTTTATTCCAGGCCTGATACGTGGGTGTTCCCCCTTGAATGTAGTTTATGATGTAGAAGATGAACATGCTGATTAGGAGGAGAGGGCTGACAGCACCCCACATGATCTTCCAGTACCAGTTTGGTTGGTGACCCACCATGTCCTCCATGTCTTTCTCAAACCTGAGAATGAATGCAAAGTATTTACATTAAAAACTGCATTCGTCACTACATATGCCAACATAATTGCCAATATATGTTTATCAGGTTTCAAAACCTTACACTGCAATACGTAATAATCATTTACATGTAAAATGTATGTCAATAATCCCAATACATTAAAATATAAAACTAAAAAGGTTAGAAGTAACGTCACTTTTACCTCTTGAGTCCATAGATGTAGGACACAGTAATGACCTCAATAAGCACGATGAACAGCAACGAAAACGTAGCACCGTAGTCATTAAACATTGTGAACCAGTAGTTGCCAGGACGAGTTGTGAAGCCAAGGCCCAGTAGCAGACAGACTATACACACCAGACCTGCCAATCAACGCACACACAAACGGAGTGGTGGGGGGTGACTGCAGGGGACCTGACACTGGGTAGGGAAAGAGTAAGCCTGCTTAACCTGACTCGGAGCTGACTCAAACCTGACTCAGAGCTGACTCGGAGCTGACTCAAACCTGACTCAGAGCTGACTCGGAGCTGACTTGGAGCTGACTCGGAGCTGACTTGGAGCTGACTCGGAGCTGACTCAGAGCTGACTCAGAGCTGATCGGCACATGTAAACTGCCTCAGGAATGCTGTCTGGCTAGGAACAAACCGAACTGACGTGTGGCCTCCCTCACCATTGAGAGTCTCACTGCTGAGCCTTTGGGTCAGCAGCGGCATGTCCCTGAGCGGAGTGATGATAGCAGTGACGTTACCCAGCATGCTTCCCATCCCCAGCAGGAGCAGCATGATAAAGTAGAGAACAGACCACAGCTGGGCGATGGGCATGTTGGTGATCGCCTCTGTGTACACAATGAAGGCTAATCCAGTGCCTTCGACAGCCTAGAACAACACAGAAAGAGTGTAACATTGGTAGATGTCTTCTCTACGTTCATGTTTTACTAGGTTCAATCATTTTACCACATCAAAGGTCTCGCAGAATATTTTTTTTTTCAATAAAAAAACTGATACTGCTAGTAATTCTTTATTGCAGTTTTTTTAAAGTAAATCTACTAAATGGACACTAAATAGCAAAGTTCCGTTTTTGTCGCTTTTATAAAGCTGCAGAAGACTGTGTCTCCTGACATTACAGAAAGAAAAAGGTAATTAGACTTTGCCCTGTTGCTGAAATGTTTATGTAACACAGAAATAGTTTAATAATTTACAGTTAACTAGCCATAAAAAGACATCATCCTAAAAATATGAAGGAATGGAACATCCCCATACTAATCCCATTCTATTTTTTTTCACTATTACCAAAACCACAAAATTGTTTTGTTTTGTTTGTTTTTGCAAAGTTACTTCACTAGAATGTATTTTATTTCAGTTTGAAGCTTGACATGACAAACGGCTGTAGAGATGCTGTGCATAAGTTTGCTTCATGGTTTCCGCTGTTCTTACTGGAACAACATTACCAGCCAACATTATCATTAATTCTTACATACTTCAGTCAGGTGTGAAGGTTTTTAATTACTGTTATAATAGCAAACAAAAATGTGTAGTTTAACTAATCTAGTCAAATATTCATATATTCAGAGACACTCTGCTGTGTTGTCTGCCGAGTTGGAATACCAATTTTTCAATACTTTTATGTCATGCACACTATGTGAAATCAGTTACTGGGGAATAAATTGATTCACAGCAGTATCTTAACAAAGAAATAACACAAAGTATTATGTATAAATTCGGTTGGAATAAATGACTGGATGCCCTTTTGCAATGTGAGACGTCCCACAAGCCTCCACTGTCTTCTTCTTCATCAGTTAATCACTGAATATCACATAGAGGGGCACCGTGTCTTTACCGTGTCTAGTTCTGCTTCCAAGCTGCAGGTTTCTAATTTGGAAGAAATAGTGTCAAACTGCTCTGGGCGTGATTGGTTTAGCTCAGATATCCAGAAGGTGATGTTGTCCTTATTCACAGCATCTTCAGCCAGTTCAAAAGTGTTCAGTAATAATAGCCTAGTCCTGCAAAAAAGTAAAATAAACCATAAATTCAAATATCTAACATATATATAAATATGGAGAAAAATGTGGGGTTTTATGAAATATGTATATTTTACTGCTATAAAGTTGGAGGGATGTTTGGTATGGCTGATATCAGTTCAAGTTTGTACACTGCAAATTTGCAGTACACAGTTCACAGTTTGATTTCTCTCAGCTGTAACTGCGTCATTCCCAAACTTAATTGTAATTAAATATTTGTTCTTGAGCAAATATTTTGGAGGACATTATGCAGTGTGGTAGAAACATGGTAACTGCCTAAAATTGTAAACCTTGCAGGGCGGATATACTTCATCAAACACACACGTAGCTGCTTGAAAGATCAACATCCACATCTCAAATAAAGCAGACCTTCCAAATAAGAGTCACAGAAAAAAAGATACATTTTGATTATTTATTCAAAAGTAATTTCTGTCAATATACTGAAAAGCTGTCAAGTGGAAACGTATGTGAACTCTCCAGCTAGTAGCTCCTGGCACCTTCTTTTGCAGCCATTACTTCATCCAAACATCTTATGTAACCATAAACAAGTGTCTCACATCTGCTTTTAGGGATTTTTGCCCACTTCTCCTTGCAGAACTCCGCCAGCTGAGAAAGGTTGGAGGAACTTCTGGCCAGACTTCGCCTGCTTCAGATCTTGCAACAGCATTTCTATGGGATTGAGGTATGGACTTTGACTGGGCCAATTCAGAGTGCAAATCTTCTTTCTCCTAACCCATTCTGGGTAGTTTTGCTGGAATGCTTTGTGTCATTGTCTTGGCGCATAATCCATTTCCATCCCAGCTTCAACTCCCTGACTGATGGCAGGAGATTTTGGTCAAGAATTTGTTGATAGGCCTGGGAATTAATGGTTCCCTGGATAATATGGAGTCATCCAGGTCCAGAGGCAGAAAAACAGGCCCAGACCTTCACATTCCCACCACCATGCTTCACTGTTGGGAGGAGGTTCTTCTCTTTATATGCAGTGTTGACTTTTCTCCAAACATGATGCCTGTGCGTGGCCAAATAATTCAATTTTGGATTCATCTGTCCAGAAACTGGACTTCAAGAAAACCTCTGGTTTGTTCAAGTTATCCCTGGCAAAGTTTAAATGGGAATGTTTTTGTATATGGATTTATATATATATATCAAGTTATTAATATTTATTTGGGGGGGGGCATCCCTTCTTTAAATTTATTTGGGGGTTATAAAAAAAAAAGATACATTCCCACACCCCAGGGTCTCTTTTGAAATCCCATTAACGCTAGTACTGGGTTAGTCATCCTGTTTGTGAAACTTCCCAAATTCCCAAAACAAAGAAAACAATAGTACTGTAATGACATTCATAACTACAGCCCTGACAGCATGGACAGAGATTTAAATTGGAATTTGTAGATAAAATGAGAGGCAAATGAAGTATAAACCATGTCACTATACATTTGTTTGTAATTCAATTGTATGTTATCTGAGTTATATCGGGGTCATTTATTAGCCAGTATTATCCATAAAAGTCTTCTCACCTCCAAATCTATAATTTTACTTACCTCTCCAAGCAGCTTTCATAATTGAACGTAGCCTTGAAGCCATAGATAGAGAATGTGACAATGCTAGCAAAAATAGAAGTGCCACTGTTGATCAGGGAAACCACGACAGCCTGTTTCTCAAAGTTGTTGTTATGATGGTTATAGCTAGCAAAAGCGATGAGTGAGCCGAAGCCAAGTCCCAGAGAGAAGAAGATCTGTGTGGCAGCATTGATCCATGTCTGAGGTTTTGCCAACTGCTCCATCTACAAAGAAGAATATGCAGCAGCATTTATTACTCCTATCAAGAGAGTCTGGAAGAAGAAAAACAAAACAAAAAAACTGACAAGCACAATACAGCAAATATCCAATGATGTTCTTGTACTCTTGTGTTTACATTTAGCATAAAGATAGGATGTCAGAATAAGTGGATAGTTGGGGTTATTGAGTTGTCTGCATTAATTAATTAACTATTTGACATAGCTGGTTCTCTTTCAAACATTGCTTTCATATCTCACTATAAGAATCCCTCAGGAATCGACTGCAGGTATCTCCCTGTGTTGTGATGTGATTCGGTAGTGGAATACACAGCTGAGAGAGAAAACCTGGTTCTAAGAGAGATCACTATGACAACAAGTAGCTTCCCTGTTGTGCTTCTCCTATGAAATATTTCCTGCACTGCCAGCTTGCATGGCAGAGATATTGTGCTTCTGGACAAACCCTTTAACCCCCTTAATGTCTAGTCCAAATCAGAATACACAGCTCCAAAGCTGGCAAAAGACAGGCAACCACTACCAGATATCTATCACCCACTGGCCCCAGCAGCAAGAAGAGATGAGACTCCCAAACATGACTTGTCCTCTCTGAAGAGGTCTCAGCCAGCACATCCTATAGAGTGTCCACCTGGGACTGCAGAGCCCACCTCCAAGTTAACCACCTATCCTAGAGGTCAGTTGTTAGCAGGGCTCATTATCTTTGCCATGTGCATTTTCAGTACAATCTCAGTCACTGAAGTCTCCTTCAAAGTGACTGTTGGCCTGCTCTGATACAGCTTTCATTAGGAAGTGTCTGGGTAATATGATGTAGCTTCCATTTTCTCTTACTTTCCATTTTTTCTTCACTCTTAATTCAATTAATTTAATTAGAACATTTAAAAACAGTTCAGTTAGAAGACATCAGACATAAAGCTATACTTCCTAATGTCAACAGTCTACAAAAACTAGAGTTTGTTTGTGGCAAGGTACAGCCCCTCACCCCTCCCTCCCTCGTGGTTATGTGTTACACATGTGGCTTGTTGTCTTTTGTGTATTCAAACGTGTGTATTGTCTGTGTTCATTGTCAGTTGTTGATCGCATTAACTGTTACACATTATTTGCCGCATCTAGATCAGTTACTATATATGTTAAATAAACGTGATCTGTGCTCTGCTTACTTCTCGGCATCTTGCCTCTCGCTCAACCTTACAGTTTGGAGTAAAGTTTGGAGTTACAATTTGCTCAGATATTCAAAGTAATTTCCAGAATGACCTATACATTTTTACAAACCTAGCTGTCTTTGAACGAGGCCATCTCTCTCATTGATTAACAATTATCGCATGTACATTTACACTGTTGAATGACATTAATTTAGGGAAATGATATATATGCCACACAAACAGTGCATTCCAGAAGTTGATGGGAGGATATTTCTCATCCTACCCAGCCTACCTTGGGAGTGAACATGTATTTTACTCCATTCATGGCCCCATGGAGGGTAACACCGCGAATCAGGTAGATGCTGAGGACCACATAGGGGAACGTGGCAGTAAAATACACCACCTGCAAATATTTCAGAGAGGAATCATATACTGTATATGAAGACAGTAACACAAATAAATATTCAATATGAAATATTTATATTTTTAGACTATTTATCACCCCTTGACACATCTTAAATGTTTTAATTGTTACAGTAATAAGTTAAAGATGTAGATATGCTAATAATACTTTGTATATTAAAATGTATACAGTGTATACTGTTTAGTGTATATGTAAGTGTATATGATGTACTTTGGTACTTATAATTGGTTCAGAATACCGTTACCTTTCCTGTGGACTTGACCCCTCTAACGATGAACAAGTAGACAATCAGCCAGGCCAGCAGGAGGCAGAGTGCTTGGCCCATATGTACGCTGCCATTTTCATCAATGGAGGATGAGATGTTCAGTGTCTCACGAAAAAAAAAATACTGTGTGGGTGTGGCAACCTCACACTCCTCCAAAAAGCCTGTCTGATTGCTGTTGACAGGGCACTGTGACCATGGCAATACGGTCTGGAGACATACCAAGCAACACAAGTTTAATGATGACAAATCCTGTTTTATAGACACGCACAAAATCACAAAATCTATGTATAAAGGCAACTCTACAGGTAATAGAGACTAGCATATAGTGTTTCAATATTAAAATATTAATAATTATAATTTTATTTGTTTGTTACCTGAAATGAGTGGAAAAGATACCAGAAACTCCAGGCATTGATCACATTGTAATATAGGCACAGGTATATTGAAGTCACAACACTAGCAATGCCTGTGAAGAGCAGAGAGAGAGAATAAAGGTAATAAAGAGCATTTACATAAAGAAACCAGAATTTCCATAATATTCCCCAACCATTACACAATGGCATTTTTACATCTTCATCAGATCATTTCAGAATAATCCCTCATAAATGCAATTTTACCCCCCCCCCTGTAACACCTCCTGTGTTACCTTCTTATCCTTTTGTTTGTGTTGTCAGTGTTTGTGTTTTTTGTTTTGAGTTTGTTTGTTTGTTTGCTTTTGTTATGCTTCAGTGAGATTTTCATTAAATAATCTCTTAAATTCTTGATATTGAATGTCAACAACAGAGCAGGACGTCATCAATCAGGATCAATACCTTTGTGAGATGCTTCAACGAATTACCTTGAATAACCTTGTATAAGGCTCAGCAACCTTGCATAAGAAATGTGCATATGCTATGTTGTATGAGTGACTGAAAATAGGCTGGTATCTTTCATATACGTGCACATGCTTTGCACACTCCTTTGGACCTGCATAAGCACACATTAAATAAGCACTCACCCACTCCACCCAGGTAGGGACTGATAGAACTCCATGCGCCAATGCTGCCCAAGCGCATCTTCTGCCCAATGGCCAGTTCCATACAGAAAAGAGGGATGCCCTCCAGAACCAGCATGAGGAGGTACGGGATCATGAAACCACCTGCAAACCAGAGAAAGGTAATGCGATCTTTTATCTTAAGAAAACAAGTAAGATAAAGAGAGTCATCTAGATGTATAATAAAGGTACCCTGGGGTATTGGGGTAATCCTGAGCAGTGTTTTGGGCAGCTACTGGAAGAAGCTGAACAGTAAAACTCTAGTTTGGTTGATTAAAATTTCAAACTACGTTGTACGAAATTTAAGAAATTGACATTGAAAATGTGCTATGAAATTATAACAAAATATTATCATATAAAGGGCAGCATGGTGGTGTGGTGGTTAGCACTGTCGCCCCACAGCAAGGTGGTCTGGGTTCGATTCTCGGTCTGGGCTGCTCTGTGGGGAGTTTGCATGTTCTCCCTGTGCCTGCGTGGGTTTTCTCCGGGTACTCCGGTTTCCTCCCACAGTCCAAAGACATGCGTGTTAGGTTGATTGGTTACTCTAGATTGCCCGTAGGTGTGAGTGTGTGTGTGTGCGTGTTGGCCATGTGGTGGACTGGCGAACTGCCCATGGTGTACCCTGCCTTTGCCCGGAGATGCTGGGATTGGCTCCAGCCCCCCGTGACCCCGACTAGCGGGAATAAGCGGTATGGATAATGAATGAATGAATTATCATATAAAAAGTCCCATGCCAGCAAAAAAAATGCCACTCAGATTTAGTGCATTGCAAAAAAAGTATCTTAACGTCTAAATGTCAGAGCAGAATCTCTTATTTATTTGACAAAAAAGTTCTTATCCAACAGGCAGTTCTGTTCAGCACTCAAAATGTCCTTTCCAACACTGGAAAGCCACTTACCCACAAAATTAAATAACATGAAATAACATCAACCCTAACCACTTAACCCTTGCTGTCTAGTATTATTACCTAGCCTTTGGATTTCCCAGTCTCCTAAGTGTGACGGGGCAGAAGCACCAGGAGGCTGTAGAGGCATTGTCAAGTCTTTATTGTCCATCAAAATCACGTAGACAGAACGCCAGGCAAAATAAATAATTATTATTTATTTTTTAAAAAATAACAGACGCAAAGTACTCGAGGGTGACAGCAACACAGACGGCAGGCTCTCGCGGGTCAGGCTCGAGGAATATGCAGCACTGGATGACAGGACCTGTAGGACTTTATAGGAATGTGAGGAATGTGAAACAGGTGCGTTAGAACTCTGGTGACTGTGAGTGGTGTAGCGGAGGCATGTTGGGAAGTGGGTGTCTCCCCTGAGCCCCGGTCACGGCTTACCGTCACACTAAGTCTTGTAAAATAAACCTTTTTGTATTTTGGGCTTTTCTAATATAAACAGATGATGCACAAAATGAGGACATATCCAAAAAAATGCCAAGCCATAACGTACAGTCTCTCTGCAATCTCTGCAATTCCATGATCAAGCAAAACTAAATCATGGTTTCAACTTGCAGACTGGCAACATTGTCATATCTGGAATATTGAGCAAGATATATGGTGACCAAGCAACCCTGAAGCTACTCTGTACCTCCCCGTCACAGCATGAGCACACCCATTCCAAATGAAAAGAAGGGGGTGTGCAGTACTAATGCTAACATATTTCTTGCCACTGCATAATAATGATAATAAATTCAATTTATAATGCAATTTTCTTAAACCCTACAAAAAAGTGCTACAAATTGACAATAAGAAAAAGGAACCATATCAAGAGTTGATAAAACACTTGATCTTAAAGATATCACTCTTTAAGTAACTTTTAATAACAATTCTAAGTAGAAGCAGTTTTAATAGGGTCAGGTAGGACATTCCATAATCTAGCTACTCTACAAGAAAAAAACTTTAGATGACAAGGAGGCTGCTTGTGTGAGAGAACTAACAGCGCGTCAAGGGCGAGAATGATATAAGAGCTAAACTGTTGCTAAACCATGACCAGCTTTATATGGTAAAATGAGTTAAAAATCACTGAGCATTCACAGGGATCTAGTGCAGCTCAGAAAGTACAGAAGTAGTATGAGACGTTTAGTGTAAGTGCACACACTGAACACTCTGACAACACTGAGAAGGGGGACCAGCAAAAAGAGCATAGTAGTAGTCCAGCCAGCAGGGATGGCTGTATTTCATCATCAGAGAGTGAGAGAAAAGGCCTGGCTATATTACATAGATGGCAGAAAGGTTTTGGTAATAGGTTAAAGGTTAATAGGTGACAAATGTTAACTGGCTATCATATATGACATGAAATAGGATATATTATTTTGTAGTATGTGAAATCTAAGCATTGCCTATATGTGATTAATAAAATGACCAGATTTAAGGATAGATGACCGTTTGCCAATAAAAAGAACCTCAGTCTTAGAAGAATTTACCTGAAGGATATTCTGTTGCATACAGGTTTCTGACATACAGTGCCTCCAAGTAGTATTCAACCCCCTGCAGATTTTGCAAATTTAACAAGTTACAAATAAGTTAGAGCCTTCAAACTTTGATTATTATTCAATCCCTAAGTTTAATATTTTGTAGAAAAACCCTTGTTTGCAATTACAGCTATTAATCAGACCTGATCAGGCCAGCACAGGTCTCTTGAGTAATCTTGACCCACTCCTCCATGCAGATCTTATCCAAGTTGTCTAGGTTCTTTGAGTATCTCATGTGGACTTTGATCTTGAGCTCCTTCCACAAGTTTTCAATTGGGTTAAGGTCAGGAAACTGACTAGGCCACTGCAACACCTTTACCCTCTTTAAACCAGGCCTTGGTTTTCTTGGCCATGTGCTTGGGGTCGTTCTCCTGTTGGAAGATGAAATGACGACCCATCTTAAGATCCTTGATGGAGGAGCGGAGGTTCTTGGCCAAAATCTCCAGGTAGGCTGTGCTATCCATCTTCCCATGGATGTGGACCAGATGGCCAGGCCCCTTGACTGAGAAGCAGCCCCACATCATGATGCTGCCAGCACAATGCTTGACTGTAGGGATGGTATTCTTGGGGTTGTATGCAGTGCCTTCCTGTCGCCAAATGTCCCGGGTGTGGTTGGCACCAAAGACCTCGATCTTGGTCTCATCAGACCAGAGAACCTTGAACCAGTCTGTCTCAGAGTCCTCCAAGTGATCATGAGCAAACTGTAGATGAGCCTTGACACGACGCTTTGAAAGTAGAGGTACCTTACGGGCTCGCCTGGAATGGAGACCATTGCAGTTTAATATGTTACTTATGGTATTGATTGAAACCAATGTCCCCACAGCCATGAGATCTTCTCGGAGCTCCCTCCTTGTTGTCCTTTGGTTAGCCTTGACCATTCGGACAAGTCTGGCCTCGGCACAGGAGGAAACTTTGAAAAGCTCTCCAGGCTGTGGAAGGTTAACAGTAGTTCCATAAGCCTTCCACTTCCGGATGATTCTCCTAACAGTGATGATGGGTATGCCCAACTCCTTGGAAAGGGTTTTCTACCCCTTGCCAGCCTTGTGACCCTCCACGAATTTGTCTCTGATGGCCTTGGAATGCTCCTTAGTCTTTCCCATGTTGACCATGTATGAGTGCTGTTCACAAGTTTGTGGAGGGGCTTTTATAGTCAGAAAAGGCGGGAAAAAACAGATAATTAATCCAAGCAGGTGAAGCTCATTGTTCTTTATGCCTCAATTACTTCTTAATACTTGAGGGAACCAAACAGAATTCTGGTGATTTGAGTGGTTGAATAATAATTGACCATCTGATTAAACTTTTCACAATTTAAAAAAATAATAAACAAAGAAATAACATTCTTTTTTGCTTCAGTGCATTTCAAACATCCAGGCTGATCTACAATTCAAATGTGTAAACCTGCAAAATCTGTAGGGGGTTGAATACTACTTGGAGGCATTTTACCTGCCTGGTACATTAGTGTTTTCACAGGACCTGCTTATTACAACATCAGACTAGAATAATACATTTAGTGCATTTGCGACAAAGCTTATTATAGAAAGAAGCTTAGAACAATGTTATTCACTAAGAAACTACTTAAACCGTATTTCAGCAAAAACAAACAAAGGAGAATTATCATGCAAAAAATACTTTTTTTTAACCCCATTAACTCTTTTTAGGAGTTAATGCACATTAACAGCTCCAGAGTACATCCTGGTCCTACACTAGTGTTACAGATATTTGTCAATTACTGGTTTACTGACAGTCAATAATATGCATACCACCAAGTACAGACTTTATTTTGCACATAGAAAGCTGTCAGTGTTGTCCTCCTTCTCAAGCACATTTTTTTTATCACACAGCACAATATGCAAATGCATGTTAGTCCATTGTGAGATACAACTTAGAAATGTAGTAAAGCATTCTTTCCTGTCCAACAAAGGACCTTTTATCACTAGAGTGCCTGGTCACCACAGACGTGAGTTCCAGTCTTCCCCATAAAGATTACAGTGTTACAGAGAATTAATGGACTACAGCTGAAGAAGAAAAAGAGACTGAAGTCTTAAGGTGTTGATGCTACTTTAAGCACACAATGGTCAGTTAATTATCTTAGAAAGATACTTTGTCTATCACAAATTTTTTCGTATCCAAGTTTTTCATATACAATAAATTCTGCCCTAAATTTGTTTCATAAGACTTCATAAGAAAAAATCAGGCAACAATAAATAGCTCACAGACATTATGCTGATGTTGTACTGTTTTCTTTTAAGGGAGACATTACTTTGTAAAAAGGTTTGTGATAACTTTTTAGCAAAAGCTAATCTGACAATAGCCTCTAGAGAAGCTCCAACCTGTGGAGTTTTGTGGAGTTCAAAAAGGAAGTTAAGGAAGTTTACCTTTTGACCACTATCATTTCCCTATAGAAAGGCAAGATATCCTTAAATAAAGACTGACACTTCCCTACATTACACAGCATAAATATTAATCAGTACATAAACATTCCTAGGCAAAGAAGAAATCAGACCATGGATATTGGTGTTTGAGTCCTACTGTAAAGAGGCGTGGAGGGGGGGGGGGATTAGTATTTAATCTTACCTCCTCCGTGCATTTGACAGAGGTATGGAAAGCGCCACACGTTCCCAAGCCCCACAGCGTAGGACACGCATGCTAGCACAAACTGCATCGGGTTGTCCCATGATGGTCTTGCTTCTTTCTCCATATTACTGAGCAGCTAACCTGGTTTGTAGAAAGAAATCCGAAAGGGAACAGCAGCTTGTAGTGGTTAGTAGAGAAATGACGAACCCTAATGCCAGCTTGTCAAATGTTTGAGTCAGAAGAGCCAAGCCAGGCTGCAAAACCTTAGTGAAGTTTTGCCTTTCCCAGCCCAGGAGTATTATACTGAAGTTTCCACTACAGGGGGAGGGGCATTGTGTTAATTGGCTGAATTTGTGCAATTCAGGTGAATGTTTATGTGACTAGACACAGATCTGCTCCTAGCATGGTTTTTCCAGACTTTGTAAAAGCAGTTTAGGTATTCAATATAAACGGTAGTGCTCTGTTCCTGAAAGGGACAGTATTTATGACTATACCACTGATAATATGAAACCTTTAAACCATGGGGGTGGGAACATGTCTTTGATATCTTGGGCAAGTCTCAAGAGTTTATCACTGCATTTTAACCCTTTGTTTCTCAGGTGTGTAATGTGGAGACTTGTAATGTGTCCGTATACCCTGTAATCATCTGCGATTTGGATTGTTGACGGCTACAAAATACAACTGAAGACAAATACATACATTTCTGTTGCTGCAATGCCTGGACTAAACCCTAACTGTAACACTGATACTGACCTTAACTATAACCTCAGCCCCAGCTGTATTACCCCCAGAACTTAAATATGCTTTATTACAGCTCGACATTTCATGTGTACGCTTTTGAAATAATGTGCAGATGCAGTATAACCCATATAACACAGATATCCCATATAACCCATATAACACATATATCCCATATAACACATATAAAATGAATAATGAATAAAATGATATGCCTATGTTCACAGTCTATATAACTGCAATTGACCTTTATCTAAAATGTGCTTACATCTTTCCTCCAAATCTGCACGCATGCGCACATTGATACATTTTTGCGCAAGTCACATGCGTCAGCAACAACAAAAAACGTCATATTTGTGAAATGACACATGGTTTTAAAACCACAGAATGGATGTGCTCATATATACATTGCCTTTTGCTCTGGAGGACGTTTGTTTGTCTGCTGTAGCCTACATGAACAGGTCAAGATGGATAAAACAAAACAAAATGCCTAGCCTTTGTTTTCACAGCTGCTGTTTTAACTGCTGTTCCCCCCTCCATTGTTTTGGTGTTGATAGTTTTAGGTCCAAACATCTCAAAAGCTCCTACAAACGCTAACAACCATTTTCGGATGCTGGACAGACACAGAATGAGACACATGTCTGTGAGGCTCAGTAGAAAATCTATAACCCATTTGCTCATGTCCAGCAGAGAACTCGTACACCTGAGGCCCGGCTTGTGCTACTGCACAGCTGCCTTTAGGTGTTTTATCAAGCACCGTTACTCAGATACAGCCTCAGTTTCTGTTTACTGAAATACTCTTTATCTGTCAGGTATAGAGCAAAATCTTAAAAAAATAGGAACAACCTGATAATATTAATGGAACTATAGTTTATTTATGAAGGGCAAGTAGGTAAATATTCATTAAAAGCCTGTATAAATTACATTTTAACATAACAATCTTTAACATGATGCATGGGGGGTCCATAGTGAGAGAAACAGCTGAATAAGTGAATAAAGTCTTGTTTTTGGAAGCATCCCACTGGTTAAACACCCAAAAGCAGCTATTTGTTGCATAAGTGTTCCTCTGATCCTCAAGAGCTGTTTATCTAAAAGCTCAGCCCCCCCATAATACTTTTGGCCTGGCCATTCTGTTTCCTGCTGAGTGGCTGAGCAGGTGGGAGATACCAAATATTGCCTAAAGGGGGTGTTATTTTTTGACAGATGTGAAAATCAGTGCACAGCTACTCAGCTGGGGTTTACTGTAAAGGCAATACTATGTGGACCATTTAAAGCTGAAAGGCACAGACCTTTAGAGAGAGAAAGGGTCAGTTCTGCATGTTTCTTTTTATTAAATGGTTTTACAGGTTTTGATAACCTTCTGCAGTGGGTCCTGGGTGGAACAGACACTACATATCGTCTGTAGAGCAGAGGATAACAAGACAGTCGATTTCAATGGTGCTGTACTTTGTCTCACAAGTCGAAAAGTTTGTGGCTTATGTACAGGCCACAGTCCACTGCCCAACACATCTGTCCACAAGACAAAAGGAAGAGAGAAGTCCAGTGAATGCGCCCTGACTGAGGATCACCTTGACCCTGTTAAACACATGTTGGACCTGCTGTGTCCACTGCACTGGTTCTGGCACTGCCATTTAGTGAGATCAGACAGCGGTCTAATTAACCCTGTAACCAGCCCCAAAAACCCTTTCATCTTCTTTTAGGTCTTCAGTCTCCAACAGGCCACAATTCCTATAGCCTTGGTCAGTTTGGACATGCCTGTCCAAGACTGAAGTGGACTCCCATACCTCCCATACCTCCTGTACCTCTTATACCTCCCATAGCTCCCGTACCTCCTGTACCTCCCACACGTCTGTCTTGATCATTCAGAGTCTCTTTACTCGGGAGACAACATGGAGGAGTGTGCGTGCAAGTAACACCACTTCCAGGTATCACGTTGCACAGTTCTTGAAAACTGAAATAAAGCAAAACCTTTGCAAGGTCTGAAGAGCTCCATGTCAATTCTGTTGAAGGGTACCTTCATTAGGAGAAGAGGTCACATTGGTACTCTTGGGAAGACAGGGACATTAATCAGCTGACATTTGAGGCATGACATACACCACCTGCAATCATCCCCTGACATGTCTGGCCAATAGAATCGGGCCATTAGGCAGTTCAGTGTCTAATCCTGACTTAAATGCCCTGCCTGTGAAAAATTATGAACCACATAGAGATATCTTTCCCTTTGGTAATGAGCTCATCAATCTGTGTGTCTTGCATCGCTGTAAATAGTGGGTTATTAATAATGGAGAACTGAGGGCGTGACGGGACCATTCCTGACTCGAGCACCTGACCATCGATAGCTCTCATTTGGTCAAAGGCTTTAGAGTGTGACCTGGGGACTGCCGCAGGCTTAGATCCCCCAGGGGAAGACCAACAGAAGAACAACATGTGTGGGCTCTTGAGATAGATCTCCCTTGAGATAGAGCTCCCTTGAGATAGATCTCCCTTGAGATAGATATCCCTTGAGATAGATAGACCTCAGGTTTGAGCTTGATAGACTCAGCCTCCCCGAGTGACTCCTCTGCTGCGGCTCAGCCACCTCAACACCCCATGTGAACCACCAGTGCAGTGCTGGCTCCACCTGATACGTAACCTGAGCAGTTGTTCAGTTCCATGTCGCCACAAGGGGGCACCCTACCAACTTTCCAAGATGCTTGTTATGAGAAAATTATTGGTCATGCCTCATCATGTGTCAAGAAAGAATTTATGCGTCTGGAGCTGAAGAGAGAATTAAAAAGAAAATGTAACATTATACTGTTTGTTTCAGCTGGTAAGAAAACAAGTAGTTAGTTGTTGATCTGGAAAGAGAATGCTTAGACAGTTATTGACTAATATAAATATAGACTGATATAAATGTAAGTTAATTTATTAGAACCTCAAATGAGCATTGTAGTTCATGTTCATAACTGTTTTTATATACACATAATTGCATAATGGTGCAGTCAAATGAATCAGGTCAGCCTAAGGGAAGACTGTAGGGAAGGCCAGTCAGGTTGTTGGCTCTAAATCAACATTCAGCCTTCACAAATGAAGCACATTAATAGTAATTATTATTAATAATTAATAGATTGCTGCTTCAGTGTTGGCAATGTATATATATTCATTAACACTACTCTTGTCACAATGTGCTCAATGTGTAGCTGACTCTTAAAGTGAATCTACTCAGTGGCACTTATAAAAGACACAGGGAAGTGCAACAAACTGGTGCATTAAACTGAGCTAACATTGGCTAAAATTGGCTAACATACATTATAGTTTTTTAAGGAATTGTATAGTTATTAGGAAGACATTTATATTTAAAATCACCTGTTTTATGTAGTTAATCAAACATGGTTAAGTAGTACTTGTGCAAACCATATGAAAGTAAATACAGGTACTCATCTATAACTGTTAAAATGCACATGGTTTAACCTTCAATAATTACTTATCACAGTAATTCAGACATTTGGGAACATCAGCCAATTTACTCTATAGAGTTTCTCATATTATTATATTGAAGCTTGGGCCCCCCAAACATCTAGAGCTGGTCCTTAACCAGGATATGGGAGAAAGCAGGCAGACCCTGAGGAGCAGAACAGTGCAAAGTGAAGGTTCAAACTGAGAATGAGCTTAGAAAAACAGACAAAATATAACAGGCAGATAAACAACATTGAAACCATTCAGAACTATTGATAACAAAGGAGCAAGTCATTGTACTGAACTAAAAGGGTAGAGGGTCTTAAATACACAGGGGAAATAATTGGGTAATGAGGAACAGGTGAGACAACACAGATGACAGCGCACGGGGAAGGGGACTAATAACTCAGTGAGGGTGACCTCTGGTGGCCAGAGATGGCACTCCCTTGAGCCTGTGTGACATCTGCATCCTTGAAGGACAAAGATGAACAGTCATGAACAGTTGCATCTGTCTAGTCACTAGTTATATATAGAACTAAAATATGTTTAATCAAGATTAATTTGAATAGATCTATGATATTGAAGCCACATCAGAAGCTTATATGTTTGTAAAGAGAAACTCTTTTATTATTAATATTATTATTATTATCAGCATTATTACTGTTGTTGTTGTTTTATTATTATTATTATTATTATTATTATTATTATTATTATTATTATTATTATTGTTATTATTATTATTATTATTATTATTATTAACTCTGTGTGTGAGCAAGAACACTGTCACGCTGGCGAGAGGACGAAGATGCTGAGTCCAACGTTGTTCTTTAAACAGCTTTTATTTTCAATAAACATCGAGATTAGCGCGATGCGCTTTAAACACGTAGCACACTCACACGATTCACAAACAAAGACGAGCACGGGACACTGTGCAAGCACACATTAAATAGACGAACGACACTACCCCCTTGTGATGACGAGACGAGCCACAGGTGAGACTGAGGAACACACCCACACCTACACATCCACGGAATTACATATAAGGACATGGACGACATGAACACACGCCCAAAGGGAGGGGTCCGGGAGCTGTAGCGTGACAAACACACATCCATACCCTTCTCTGTATGAAAACAAATAATAAATATGTAAATTGCTCTGGACAACAATGTCTACCAAATGTTCAAAATATGAATGTAAATGGAAGAGGAGACAGGACTCATTTGCAAATAATAATAATACTAATCTGATCCAAATCAACTCAAAAATAAAAATAATTATTTTTATTGAAGCACATGGTGGTGTGTGGAGCACATGGTGGGCTTTTCTGGGGAGGCAGTCTTATTTCAACATGTCACCCTAGAAGAATAGACTCTGGCTTTGAGGCAGAATTCTGGCCAAATTGTTCCATCAAACAAAGTATACAATTATATTATTCCCAAGTTTATGGTCATTAGCAGGTTAAAGAGCAGACCATACCATTTTCATCATTAAAGCATATAGATTTAAACCACACTGCAACAGGGAACCATATAAGTAACCATGACTATATTACTGACATTTCCTTTGTGGAAGATAATACAGACATCTACAAAGAGAATGCAAAAATACTATTCTTTTGTATTTTGTACAAATAAATACATTTAAAATACATTTATACATTTGTAAATGTACAATTATGGTATTATTTGATTTTGATGAGATCTGAGGAACAACAGCTCCAATATCACCTCTGTGCTTATAAATATGACTATAATGTTCTGGTAGCACATTTACAGAACTTGGCCGACACACTTATACAGAGTGACTTCCCTGGAAATCAAAGCCATGATCCTCGTGTTGCTGGCAGCTTGGTTTACCTGCTGTACCAGGTGAGGCGCAGGAAGACATGCCAATACTACAAAACCACATGAACATTCCCAAACAGTGCTGTGACTTGTCGTTTTACCCAGATGCCCCTACTAGGCTACCTGAAAGTCTCTTCTGTAAAACGAGTAAGCTTTGCCTGAAACTAAATCACATGATCTGAAATCGGACACCCACAAAACTAGCACTGGTTGTTAAAATAAATAAATAAATGAAAGCCAGAAGGAATGGGATCCGCCCCCTGTATACACAGATCCTAAAGAAACAGCAGCCTGAATCAAGAACAATGGCTCTCGGTAAAAGATGCCGTTTTGACAGTACGTTGATGACTGCACTGATTCTCCTTGTGCTCGGTAAGTGGAGTACACCCTGGCATAAATAGCTGAAACAGTCTGAAATGTTACACTTATGTCACACACTTCTCAGCAGAGTTGGCAGCTAAGTTTTTTTGTTCACAGGAGCTGGTTGTTTTCTGGTTGCTAAAGGTAGTTCTTGTTGGAACTTGCACACACTAGTTTGAGAGAGAGAGAGAGAGAGAGAGAGGGAGAGAGAGAGAGAGAGTGTGTGTGTACATTGTTTGTTCCCAGGAGAAGCTCTATTTTGTAAAAGTATCTTTTTACACAAATGTTGCTTCATGTTTGAAGACGTAGGCTAATTGTTAGGGCCAAGCAGCTACATTGTAATAATGAAGATGAAGACCAGATGAAATGTCTTTATTTGGTCATATATACATACAGTATACACATGTACAGTGCAACGCAATGGTCCTCTCTCTCTCTTCACTTATCCAAGATTCTGTGTGAGATGGTCTGAACACAGGATCCGTCAGTGTCCAGCACCCTTGCAGCTGAGAGGGTAAAGGGCCTGGCTCTAGGACCCAGGCAGTAGGTTACAAATGACAAAAGGCTTAAAAGAACAAAAGGCTTAAAAGAAACTATTGACCATGTTATTCACAAGCGCAGGATAGTAATAGTATAAGGATAGACATTTACATCACACAGTGTAAGAATGTAAGAGGTTCAAGTGGTGAGACTGTGTAAAGTGCCACTTACATGTTATTATAAAATGGAAAAACCTGTGTGGAAGCTCATTATGATCGTCTTCACCTGATAACACTGCTCAACCTTCGTGTTGCTTTCTTCTGAACCTCAGTTGTTACTTTGTTACTTAAAGATGGAGGTAAAGTAGGGTGGGAACATTGTTCAACTCACTCAGATATGCAGAACAGCCCGATGGTCTGAGTTCCTGAGGCCCAGGCAGGGTGAAACAATTAAATGTAGACAAAATGTTCTCATGAAGGGACGTAGCACCTCCAGAGCCTACAGGACACAGGTGTGAGCCCTTTCTCTGTTTATATCATATAACCAACCTATATGCAGGCCAAGCATATGTGGTTTTGAATGGGACGTTCAGCTACGTCCACAGCTCTCGATCATTATTATGATATGATTTAAAATACTGTTTTAATTTTTTACTTTTGCCTTTAAGATTATGACATATTATCTTTTTTAAAGACCATATAATCTTTTTTACACATTACAAACTTTTTCATTTAAAATAGATTCAACATGTTGATTTAGATTTAGGGTTATGATTAAGGCTTTGATCCCACTCATCCCACTTAAAATAGTGTTTATGTATGGGCAACCAAACACGATCTTTAAAACAAACGGATGGCTTCATATTATGGGATGTGTTTATAGTTGGGGCACATATATAATGCACTGAAATGAGGCATACGATAATAGTGCTGCAATAAAGACTAAATTAAAGGAGGCAAAACGGACTAAGCTCACAACCCCAAACCAACCTGCAGCGTTTCAATCAGTCCTGCCAGTGCGCAGTAGTGCCAAATGGCCACTAGAGGGCCATTCACTGCCATTTACCTGATGTGTTTGGTTTAATGCAAGCAATTAATGTGTCAGCGAAATTAGCATGAGAACAGAGAAGTGGCGAAGTGCACTTAAAATTAAAGTCAGATAGGTTTTCCACTTCATGCCAAGTGTGTATGTATCCACTGTGGATGTGTAATCTGTAAACTGTACTGCCTTCACTGATGCTGGACTCTTTCCCTGCCACAGACACCTTGGACGCTACAGACCCCCAGGACACATTCTTCTACTTTGCCTATGGAAGTAATCTGCTTAAGGAAAGACTACAACTACAAAATCCATCATCAAGAATTCACAGTGTGGCTAAGCTTCAGGTATATCATATGTTGTGTTTTACTCATATTGACTGAAATCAGTTCTGGCACAAATTCAGATAGATCACTTCTCAGGATTTCAGTATCAATATTTAAACCTTAGACCTTTATGTATATAACCTTCCCAGGAAAGGATATTAATAAATGAACATCTGCAAAATAATACTTGGTTCTATAACCAAAAACGGCTCATGTTTATGACTTTTATCTCTGTAGGACTATAAGCTTGCTTTTGGGAACCACAAGGGGCGGGTCAGTCGCCGTTGGCATGGCGGGGTGGCCACCATTGAGCCCCACCCTGGGGCAGAGGTGTGGGGAGTGGTCTGGAGGATGAACATGGCTGACCTGGAGAGTCTGGACAGGTACAGTCCATAGGGACAGATACCTGTAGACTGATCAGATGACTATAACCTTTCATACTGTGTGTGTGTGTTTGAGTGTTTGTGTGTGTTTGTGTATTTGTGTGTGTTTGTGTATGTGTGTGTGTGTGTGTGTTTGTGTGTGTGTGCCTCCATATGATACTAGACAAGAGGGTGTACAACTAGGAATATACAGTCCTGTGGAGGTGTCTGTATGGGCCAGTGACCAGGACCTCAGCTGCCGCACTTTCATCATGAACAACTGCACCCATGCCCTCCCTTCTCCACAATACCTGAAGGTATAATCCGTTTATTTGTTGTTTTCTACAAGATAACAATTATTAACCTTGGGCATATGATTGACACATTCTAGCTTTGCTCATGATGTCACGTTCCCTCAAGCTGTAGTCCACACAAAGGTCCTTAATCTAATACAGATCTGAGTTTTGATCTTCCACTGCTGCTAAACAACAATGCATTACAACATTTAAATTGTTGAAGCTAATTTGGCATGTTTCCTCATGTAGATTACTGCCTAGTGTTTAAGTGAAACAGTTTTATCCTACTCAGCCGAAGCCGCCATTTGGTTGAAACAGGCACTCTAGAAGTAAACACCTTGCGCTGAAGCAGTGATGGACAAAAAAGTGTTTCTATAATAATAATATAATACTACAGAGAGAAACTGCTGGCCATTTGTTTTCCTGGTGTCCTAGGTGATAGTGATGGGGGCAGAGCAGAATGACGTGCCAGAGGCCTACCAGGAGAAGCTCAAGGCTGTTGAAACCAACAAGTATGATGGCTCACTGCCTGTAATGAAAAAGATAGAAAAAGCTCTCAAAAAGTCCAAGAAAAGAAAAAAGCGACCCTCCACAGCCTGCACCGCCAACTGCTCTCGCAAATAACAAGATTAAACACCAAGATCACAGATTACCCCAACGCATATACAGCATTCAATGACATGAACCTGGAACTAATAGAATGTCAGTTCATGTCATTATGATTTATTCGAAATAATGTTGTAGTTCTAAATATCCTGTAGGAAAATAAAATCTGATATGAACAAAATGTGAGTTGTATTACGTGATTATAATCAGAATCACTTTACTCATCAGTACTTTTCAGGTGAAGTAATTTGGCTAGAAACTTCTCAGCAGAGTTTTGCATTGACAGGAACATATATGCACCGGCACTACTGATGGACTAAGATACAATATAGGCTATAGAGCACAGGGGAGGACACAGAAACACACAACAGTGCATAAAGTACATAACAACATGGGCGCAAAATATGTATGGGCAAACAAGACATTTCATAGCAGGAAAACAGACCCCATTAGTTTTGAGAGCCTTTTCGTGTTCATTGTACAAACTTTTTCAGTTCACGCAAATGTGCCATGTTGGATGTCTAAAACTGACAGGAGCACCTTTTAACTTCAAATTGTCATAAATGACTCAAGAAAACGAGTCTGTCTGCGTTCTAGAGTGGTGTGAAATAGCATTACTGATGGCCGAAAAATGCTTTATACTGTAATGTTGAACAATTTGTCCACAACTGTCATTCATGAAAATGTGGTGTTTGGGGGTAAAGAGAACAGCTTTCCTGCTCGCAGAGATCAGTAAATGAAAACATATCAGTCTAACCTCAACAGTGGAACTGAGAACTGATTAAGCTATGAAAAGAGAAACTAAAGTTGCTTGTGTACATGTCGTGACATGATGTCATTGAAATGAAATGAAGAAAGTATAATTTGATATGAAAATGGACAAAGATGTGTGGCCAAAGCAAAGCAGCACATAAATAAAACAGGAGTCAAGGGTATGAGTCAAGGTTATGATGAGTAATGTTACACACATGGGCACAGAGGTTGGAGGATGGTTGCTTGACAAATGACAGTTGGCTGTTAAAGGGCATAAATACATCTTTATATACATATATATGTGTGATGCTATTGTGTCTGTGACGGGCAGGGAGTGCGAACAAAAAGGAAGCAATCAAGCCAAGTCTCAGAGAAAGAGAGGGGTTTAATGCATAAAGTGCGCAAACCAAAAACCTGTGCACTGCTCCAAATAAGGATACAATAACCAGCAGTCAACTGGTACAAAGACAAGACATATATAGACAAACAGACGACCATCAGGTGAGGAGGCTAATAAGCCCCGCCCACCTGAGGAACGCACACAACACAACAACAACAGGACAACTGCCGCTGTGCCGGAGGTGACCGGTAGGGGGAGCCTCCCTCACCGTGACAGTGTCAATATGGACCAGACTCTCGGGGGAATGTTTCCAGTAACTTGTTGAATCTATGCCACAAAGGATTAAGGCAGTTCTGAAGGCAAAAGGGGGTCCAACCCGGTACTAGCAAGGTGTACCTAATAAAGTGACCGGTGAGTGGTCATTACTATCTGTGATTATACCTAGTCTAGAGGACACTACACAATTTTCAAGATCTCAGAATCACTATATGTCTCACACTGCATAATCACACTGCAGACAGGCCTGTTTCTCTGCCACAGTGCTGGATGGAAAGTGCATGTAACGGTAGCGAGAGGACGAGGATGCAGAGTCGAGCGTCATTTTGAAAGACAATTTTATTAACGTACTTAACACAAATAGCGCTTCAGCGCTTTTGACATTTAACATACAGTGCGACTAAATCAAACACGAGCATGGGACACTGTGCAAACGCACATTAAATAGACGAACAACACTATCCCCTTGTGATGACGAGACAAGCCACAGGTGAGACTGATGAACACACCTACGCCGACACATACCCACGGAACTACACATATGGACTTAGACGACATAAACACACGCCCAAAAGGAGCGTCACCATGACAGAGCCCCCCACCAAGGGCAAGTCTCCGCCCCGGGTTGCCCAGAGCAGCTGTAAAGCCCCAGACCCACCTCTACGGCAGGCCCAGGACCGCGGGGAACCTCGGCTCGCGGGAGTCGACTCCTCTGCGAGGGGCTCCACCGCGATAACGCTCAGAACACACAGAATAAAGGAAAAGGGAAGAAAAGGGAGAACACGTTAGACAAAGGCAATATCATTGGCACGAACACACACACAGGCACACACACCAACATGGGCACAAAAGGTAAGAGGGGATTAGGGTTAAAAAAAAACGCTCCCTGAGAGAAGGGAACTTCGGGTGGTTCCCCTCCCAGGCTCATCTCCTCTTCAGAGCGATACTCGCCGCTCATTTCCACCTCCTCCCCGCCAACGCTGCCCAAGCGAAACTCCATGGTGCTTCCCTCGGATAACGACCTGGAATCTTGCATTTGTACTTGCATTTGTTACTTGGGTAGATTCTCTGCTTGTAAGGTAGGCTTGTCTTGAATATACTATTAACTAGATATTGATAGATCTCTTGGCTGTTTGGTTAGTCTAGATATCTTGCTTGTTCATTAATTGATTCAGGTGTGGTTTCAGTGGTTTCAGTTGATTCAGGTGTGGTTTCGGTCTAGTTGAAGTGTCAATAACAGGGGTGGAGCCTGTAATTCTAGATAAATTAAGTCGGCATTCCGCTACAAACGTGTCCGTTTGTAGCGGTTAGTATCTCCTCGGCCAGCAGTAGACTAGATTTTATTAGGATAAACAACATTTTCTCCTCTCTTTTAAACCCTCCCACTCCCCCACCGCCCTCTACTCTCTCCCCTGAAGATTTTGTCACCTTCTTTGAGGAGAAGGTTGATAAGATTCGCAGATCCTTTTCTCTACCAATATCCTTCCTACTGAACACCACCCTCCACCTCATTCCCTGTCTTGCTTTTCTCCTCTTTCCACAGATGACATCATACAGTTGGTCTCATCCAACAATCCTACTACCTGTCCACTGGACCCGATTCCATCCACGCTATTTCAGACAACAGCACCTGACCTTCTACCTTTCATCACTCATGTCATCAACAGCTCCTTGTCAACAGGCCATGTACCAGCTATCTTCAAGACTGCAAGAGTGATCCCCATCTTGAAGAAGCCTACTCTGGACTGTTCTGACATCAGCAATTACAGACCTGTATCTCTTCTTTCTTTCCTATCTAAGGTCTTGGAGCGTTCTGTTTATAACCAACTGTCTCTATTTCTTTCTCTGAACAACCTACAGGACCCGAACCAGTCTGGCTTCAAACCGGGCGCACTCTACTGAAACTGCTCTCATCGCAGTTACAGAGAAGCTGCATGCTGCTAGATCTGCCAAACTGTCTTCGGTCCTAATTCTGCTTGACCTCTCTGCAGCCTTCGACACCGTTGACCACCAGATCCTCCTGTCTGTCCTCAGAAGACTTGGAATCACTGGCACTGTCTGGCAGTGGTTTAAGTCTTATCTAGATGGGAGATCTTACCAAGTATCTTGGGAGGGGGCCACATCTGCTCCTTCCAGGCTCACCACGGGTGTCCCACAAGGCTCAGTGCTCGGTCCTCTGCTCTTCTCTCTTTACACTCGTTCTCTTGGTGATGTAATATCCTCCCATGGATTTTCCTATCACTGTTATGCTGATGACACTCAACTTGTCCTTTCCTTTCCACCTTCTGACACACAGGTTTCATCTCGGATCTCGGCTTGTCTTGCTGATATCTCATCTTGGATGTCGGCTCATCACTTGAAGCTGAACCCCAGCAAGACTGAATTACTGTTCATCCCTGGAACTTCAAGTCCTCGCCAGGATCTTTCCATCTCTTTTGAGAACTCGCTGGTCACCACATCTGCTGAAGCTCGAAGCCTTGGTGTAGTTGTGGATGACCAGTTATCGTTCTCAACCCATGTTGCAAACCTGACTCGGTCATGCAGATTTCTCCTTTACAACATTCGGAGAATTCGACCTTTTCTGTCTAGCGAGGCTACTCAAGTGCTTGTTCAGTCTCTTGTCATTTCAAGACTTGACTACTGCAACTCACTCCTGGCTGGTCTTCCTATGCGTACCATCAGGCCCTTGCAACTGATCCAGAACTCGGCGGCTCGACTTGTCTTCAATGTTCCTAAGTTCAGCCATGTTACTCCTCTGCTGCGCTCTCTTCACTGGCTTCCTGTAGCTGCCCGCATCAGATATAAAACCCTGATGCTGGCCTACAAGGCTAAGAATGGACCAGCACCTCCATACATGGTGGCAATGGTCAAATCCCGATCTGTACCCAGAGCTCTTCGAGCTTCAAGCACAGCTCGGCTTGACCCACCATCTCTCAGAACACGCGGAAAACATGCATCCAGACTTTTTTCAGTTCTGGAACCTCAGTGGTGGAACGAACTTCCCCTGAGTGTCCGAATGGCAGAGTCTCTTGCTGTTTTTAAGCGAAGACTGAAGACACATCTGTTTCAAGAGCACTTAAATTTAATTTTACTACACTAGCATTTATTAAATATTTGTGACTGTAATGACTTTTCTTGCTTTTATCTTTTTAAGTAGGGTTTTTTTCAGTATATATTTGAGTATATCTAGGCGTCCATACTGACTGTATCTAATAATATCTTTGCTTAAAGTTTCTTCCTGGGTTTAGCCTAAACTAACTAGCTAGAGATTTTGTTCTGAGTAAAACAATGAAGCACTTTTTGTAAGTCGCTTTGGATAAGGGCGTCTGCTAAATGCCGTAAATGTAAATGTAAATGTAAATGGAATCCTCCCTCTCGGGCACCAACTGCCCCTTCTCCAGGGACTTCTCCAACGGGGATAGGCTGCAGCCTTCCTCTTTGCTAAACTCGGACTCTCTCACAAAGTCCGAGCCCGCGGTACAACCCCGCCAGTCCTTCCTCCTTTGCCTCGCGCTCGCAGCGGATCAGGTAATCGTGTATTACCTCCGCTGCTGCCTCCTCTGACTCACTGCAGAGGTAGGCACCTTGGTCCTCCACCTTGCTCTTGAAGGTCATCCTAACAGTCACCTGCATATGATAAATAATCTTTGAAAGAAACGATATGCTTCCCCCAACCCATCCATACAAATAGATGGATGATGGAACTGGATGGACAGATCTGTTGTGCATAATAGCTGATGACTTTGATTTCTTGCTGGGCACAGGGACCTCTCATGAGAAATCACAAGGATGAAATGCACGGTAACCGATGGAGGTGTTTGTCTATGACCCTGTGGTGTTTGACAACAGGTGAGTAGACCAGAGGTCTATAAGGGCCCACTGTTGTACTTATAGTATATTTCAATGTGGGTTTTTCCACATTACACCATCCCAGTACACTGTTCCCAAAGTCATCATGAATTTGCATCTTTTCTTAAAGTAAGACTTTTCTGGTTGTTTACTGCACATGGTTTTCCTTTAAAAGCAGCAATTCTTAGAGCAGAACAGAAAGACAAAATGGTGAATAATTTGCAGAGATTTCAAAGCAACATTTCCACGTTGTCTTGGTACCATACATAGAAACGATGGGAGCAGTTTGTAGCCCAGCCTGCATTTCAATCGGTAATTTTCTGGAACTTAGAGTGGAATTTCCCCATATAAAATCATACATACTAAATACTTATCGGTTGCTACTGGTACTTCAAGGTAGGTACAGCAGAAGAAAACAGGACAAAGAGGAACGAGACAGTAACAATTGGGAATTTACAGCGTGCCTTCATGACATTTACTCGTCACCATTTTAGGCTTTGTTTACAACGCAAATCCACTTTTTTTGTCTGTGATTATGCCTGTCCACAATTTCTTTTTAGTATCTTCATGCACACCAATTACCTCATGGGAACATGCAATATAACAGAATTGTCATTACTTTAGTAATGATTTCATGACAATTGCTATAGACAACAGTGGAAATAGTGGAGCACGCATTAAAATGTCATCTGGCTGTCCCACCACAGAAATCCTCCCTCACTGTCGTCCATCTTTCCATCATAGCAGCATGAAATAATTCCTAATGTTGGACTAACATAAAAATCACATGAATGCTGATCTGGTCATTCACACTGCCACCAACTGGATACATATTGGATTTCAGTAGCACATAAAAAGTGGTCTGAATTGGAATTGAAAATGTCAGATGTGATAGTGTTTCTTGGTGGTCACACTGCCATCAAAATGACAAATCAATGACACATACTGTCATGTTTAGCTCTGCCCCCCACCTGTTAGTCTTGTTGTTTTGTTTAGGTCCTCCTCTGTCTGTCTGTCATTTTCTTGTTTTGGTTTTCCATTTGCTTCTGTTGTCAGTTTACTTTGCGACGCCTTTATCGTTTGTAGCTCTGCCCTTTGCTATTAGGTTAAGCTGTTTCTAGTTTGGTTTGTCGTTTAATTTGTGTATACATATCCCTAGTTTTCAGTTCCTGTTTGCTGATCATTACAGCTCATTTGTGTTTGTGGTTTTTCTTGTATTTCCAAGCCTGGTTCTGTTCTGTCTTGCAGTAAATGGTTTCTCTTCTCTGGCCCATGTCTAAGTTATTCTGTTTATCTAGTCTGGTCTTTGTTCTGTATTAACATGTCCCTTCATATTGGTTACACAGCTGTTTTGGACTGCCCATTTGATAAAACCTTGGATTGTTGTTATGACCCTGAGTAAGGATTTGCAAATAATAAATCTCCTCTCAGCATATGCATCCACCTCCTCTTCTCCCAATGACCAAGAAGTCACACATATGAAGGAAAAGATGCCGCTTTCACCTGTTGGTGACTCCAGTCTTAATGGAGCCTTTTATAGGTGAATAATTAGAAATTGCAATTCATTTGAGTCTGAGTCATCAGCCACCCTGTACATCACCAGTCAGTTTCATAGGACCAGTGCTGCAACTGCAGAACATTCTCATCAGTTAATGGTATTTTTTTTGTGAAATGGTAATGCATGTTGAGATGTTATAAGCGGATGGGGTCTAAATATAAAGGTTTTCTCAATGTTTTACCAATCAGTCAATCTTAATTATTTATCTAGGTTTCAGTTAGGCATCTTTTATCTTTCATATTCTTTATTAATCATCTTTATTTTCATTCAACTTTAATTTTTCATAAACGTTACTTCTACTTCATTTATCTTTTAATGTAATTTTACATTTTCCTTATTATTATTTCATTGATTTTTGCTTGTTTCGGTTTTTTGCCCGTGGTTTGGGCGACTAAGATTATGAATGCTAAACCAATGAGGCAGCAGCAGAAAACGAGTCAGTCCAAGAAAATCTTACGTACTTAAGTCAGATTTCATCTGCGTTCAGCCATTTTTTGGTTTCACTTCCTCAAAACATACACCTGCAGGCAGCACGAAGCCTTTCCACAATGTCTTAAAATTTACTTTTTCTGTCAACAACTCTTGTAAACTCTTGTTGTAATGTGTACATTTCCGCTTTCGCTTTTCTTCTTAGTGAACTGATTTTCACAGTCTTGATAGGGATATAATGTTTCGAAACGGCTGTAGCTGAAAACAAAACTTCGGAATCCGGAATACTGCTGAAAACTAGGCTGGGTTCTATAATATAGTCGAGTCTTTTGGAGGCGGGCTGTTTCACGTAGACAGCATAAGTTAATTATTTTGGCTTTACGCTTTTAAACCACCAGAACATCGGTAGAGACTGAAGACGACGAAGTGTGTTTCGACAGCGAAATTGACTAATGTACTAAGTAAATTTGCTGAGAGCCGAATCGCTCCCCACGCCGAAAGGGAATGCTGATGGGCTGTGTCGGGGACGGCAGAGCTCCGCAGGGTTCTGTCCCGTCACTGAGATTACTGACGTTACATCGCGAGCTTCTAGTGGAACAGGTGAAAAATACACATTGTATTTTAGACAACTTGAGGATCAATGGCTTCATCTGCAACGAAGACATTGAGATTATCCAGCGTGCAGGAACCAAAGCTGATCAGGTACTCGCAACACTACTGGACACACCCACTGAGTGACCGAGCATTTACATAGTGTTACAGTAACCCAAATGTGCAATGTTTAAAAAAGGGTTGTAAACAAATATATATGATGATGAAACACAGTGTTTCCATTCCTTTAACAGCCAGTTCAACTAATGATATATCAAGTATATCATGTATGTGTGTAAAAACATTTCTTTACAGAAAGATATATACGCAGGCATTTAGATTTAACAGAGGCTTCAAAAATAGATTGCTAGCATTGGCCTTGTTAGCTATACTGTCTTTAATGCCTCTCAAGTCTCATGATGTTTGGAAAAGATCACATGGCCTCACGCCCAGCCAATCAAATCTTACGTACCACAAGAAGCTCTACCATCATGATAGTTGATGGCTCTCTATATAATATTTTAGTAGACCCTGTTTACTGCACTCGTATACTGTATACTGGTCCTCATAGTAGTATCCAGTATATGACAAATGCAAATCATACTATGAGGTCACATGAATGTATGGAGCTTCTGCCGAAAGATGTTACCACGATTGCATGATGGGATGCAGTACGGCTTTCTAAAAAGTCATATACATCTTCTAAACTAATGGATTAGTGTGGTAACTAGTATAGCTCATTAATGGAGAAGCAAGCATCAGCAAATGTTACATTGAACAAGCTAGAACAAGCAATGTAAAGTTCAGTTCATAGAGAGGATTACTAGGTGTGGGGAAATGCATATGCAATGGATTAAAGCTTTAAATTTTTTTTATGTCTGGTCTCCCCCATCCCATTATCTACTTTCCCTCTTCATTTTCAGTTAGGCATGTAATCCCCCACTACATGATGAAATTTGTAGTTGTGTTACATATTTTGCATAATGTATTGTGTAAAATATCAAAACAAACAATATAAAATAAACATGTTTTTTAAACAGGTACGCAAAATCCTGGAGTTGGTCCAGAACAAAGGAGAAGAGGCCTGTGCATATTTTATTCACATTCTCCATGAGGCTTACGATGCATACATTGATCTTCGTCCATGGTTTAATACTATTCAGTACAAGCCTGCAGAATTTGTAAGGGAAATACCCGTGATTAATACAGACCCAAGTGAGTGCGTTTCAACTAATGATTACAGAATAATAAGATATACATTTTTTCACTATAATTTTTTAATCTTTTAACAATTGTATGTCCTCAGTTAGCAAATACAGTGAGAAGTTGAGGCAGGAGCTTTGGAGAGACACCCAGTTCCTCATGTCCTACTCTCAGCAGGAGGATACTCCTCTGGAGGAGCTTTACACAGACTCACAGATGGAGATAATGAATGACAAAGGTGAGAGTCTGGGGTACTTGAAGAATCTGGATGAGATCCTAGGAGAACAAGGTGTATTCAACCAGCAGGCAGAGACCATATTTATCACTGGTGATGCCGGTGTGGGCAAGTCAGTTTTGCTCCAGAAACTTCAGAACTTGTGGTCCAAGAGGGAGCTGAATACTAGAGCAAAGTTCTTCTTCAAGTTCAGATGTAGGATGTTCAGTGCCTTCAAGGACACAGATGAAATCTCTTTAAAGGATCTTATCTTCAAGCACAACTGCTATCCAGATGAGGATCCAGACAATGATGTCTTCAGTTACATTCTACGATTTCCACAAGCAGTTATTTTCACATTTGATGGTTATGACGAAATCCAAAAGGACTTTGATTTGGACAATGTCCCAGAGGTGGTTTCACCTGAGGAAAGGACTCACCCACTGTTGGTTCTCATGAATCTGCTTTGTGGAAAACTGCTCAGAGGATCTTGCAAAATTCTGACAGCACGCACTGGCACTGACATTCAGAGCAGGATCATACAGAAGAAGGTAGTTCTGAGAGGGTTCTCACCAGACCATCTCAAAAAGTACATTGCTCTGCATTTCCCAAACGAGGAGCATAGGACAGTGGTGTCAGTTCAACTGGATGCCAGCCCTCACCTATGTGGTCTCTGTTCTATCCCTTTATTCAGCTGGATCATCTTCAAGACCTTCAAGCACCTTCAGTCTGTGTATGATAATTTTGAGCTGCCAGATTCATGTATCACCCTGACAAATGTGTTCCTGCTGCTTTCGGAGGTTTTCCTGGGCCGTAAAACTAAAAAGCAAGGCCTGCTGAAAAGGAGCTTGCGGAGCACTGCTGACCTGTTTAAAGCAGGACTGAATATGCTCACAGCCTTTGCTAAACTAGCTCTGCTAGGGTTGGAGAAGAGCAGCTTCATTTACAGCCTGGAGGAGGTAATGTCCTGTGGACTGAGTGAAGAGGATCTTCAGGTTGGGTTTCTGAGACCTGTCCATCACTATGATGCATGTGGAAATACTGCTACCTTTGAGTTTCTCCATTTGACCCTCCAGGCATTCCTGACTGCTTTTTCTCTGGTGCTTGATTCAGACATCACCCCTGATGGAATTCTTAGGTTCTTTGCCAAATGTGAGTACAATAAGACATCACGTTTACCCTGCCTGTCTTGTTTCGGAGGGTCCTCGCGTCCTAGAGATACAGACCCTTTCCAAACCAATGAGCATTTTCAGTTTACCAACCTTTTTTTATGTGGCCTCCTCTCCAAGTCTAATGCTGTGCTGCTGGAGCACATGGTACCACCAGTTTACCTGAGGAAAAAGCACGTGGCTCTGAAATCCTACCTGTCCACCAGTGTGAAGACCCACCTCAAGGGCCTTCCTCGTTACCCCAGCACAGATATTAAGGGCAATAAGGTCCACGTTATGCCCAACTTCCTGTGGATGCTGCGGTGCATATTTGAGACTAACAGTGAAGATGTAGCGCGGCTTACAGCCAAGGGCATTTCTGCAGACTACATCAAGCTTGCCTACTGTAACATTTACTCGGCTGACTGCAGCGCCCTCAACTTTGTGCTACATCACCACAGGAAGTCTTTGGGAGTTGACCTGGACAACAATAACATCAATGACTATGGTGTGAAGCAGCTTGTACCTTCCTTCAGCAAAATGACCGTTGTAAGGTAAGAGAGGTCATCTGAACTTTACTGATTCTAATTGAAAAGAAAACAAATATACAGACTAAATATCCAACTATTTCAGTATTACCAGTATATATAAACAGGATCACATTAATATAAAAATATACTGGATACATTTATTCAGTTATTGATTTATCTTTCAGGTTTTGTGTGAATCAGCTCACAGACAGCAGCATCGAAGTTTTGTCTGAGGAGCTTATCAAGCACAAAATCGTCAAAGTTTTGGGGTGAGCTAATAAGCTATTTCTTTGGTTAATATAATGCATATATAATACAGAAATCCAAGAAATATATAATATAGAAATGAATCCTTTCTTCTTTACATTATTTAATACAGACTTTACAAGAATCACATCACAGATATGGGAGCCAGACACGTGGCACGGATAATTGAAGAATGTCCTCATCTGTCAACTGTGAAGTAGGAATGCAAGATATTCGACTTGCACTTGAAGAGATTTGTTCAAATTTTCAGATTTTCAGATTTGTTCAGTTGTCTTGGGAGGAGAGAGGGAGATGAAGGCGAGGGTGGCAGTGAAATATCTTTATTGTCCATTGTAGCACTCAAGTGCTGTTAGCCAGTCCGCAAAGCACAGCGTAAAGCAGTTCAAACTATAGCGTTACTCTGGGTCAAAATAAGCAGGTGAATCTTGGCGTGCAGTCAAGCTTCTACGAGTGTAGAGTAGCTGTTCAAGTCTATAGCACAGCACTGGATGTTGGTACCTGTAGACTTAAATAAAGGAGAGGTAATGAGGGGTAAACAGGAGACAGGTGCATGGAATAATGAGTGGGCGTGGTCAGAAAGTGAGTGATTGTGAGCAGGGAGTGGCATATGATGAGTAGGCGGTTCCCCTGTGTGCCTGGGCCGGCCTCCTGTGACATCAGTGAATAGCTGAATTTCTTTTGCAATTAATACTTACAAAATGAAATGTCCATGCAAATTTATATGGAAAGTACAAGATGATCATGTCAGTGAAAAAAAGTATGAGAACGTTTGTAAATAAACCAGTGTTAATTTACCATTGTACCATTTCTGTAGGATTGGAAACAACTGTATTACAAGTGTGGGTGCAAAGTTCCTTGCCCAAGCTATTCAGAAAAGCAGATCCATCTTTGATGTGGGGTAAGGGGATCTGCAGACATTTGTCACCACTGAGTCAGACAATAAATCTTTGAACTTTCCTTACTTTATATTGGAAATAACTGTTATTTTGTTTTTTAGAATGTGGGGAAACAGTATTGGAGATGAAGGTGCAGATGCCTTTGCTGAAGCATTAAAGAATCACCCCAGCTTGACTAATCTCAGGTGATGTCATCTTTGTCGAACATGTTTATGCTACAGGGCATTAATGTGCTGCATAATGGAATACAGTATAAAGGGACTTGGACTGTCATGTGTTCTTAATTCACTCCAGTAGAGAATCATGTATTGAATTCAGCCCCAAATACACTGGGTAGTAGTGCATACTCCTCAGCTCAGTGTTCTTATAGCTTCTTATTATAGTTCTCTCATTTCTTTTTGTTGACTTCTGCTCCAACTATTTCAATATTACCAAATGACAGAAGTCAGAAGACATAAGTCTGGTTCAAGCCATACTAAAGTACGGAAGAGGAACAAGGATTTTTTTCCATAAACTAGGCAGAATTTTGATTAACCACAATTCAATATGAAAATCTAGGCACCCTTTGAACACTCCCATTTTATCCTCAGTCTCTCGGCAAATGGCATCTCGTCTCATGGAGGGAAATGCTTGGCAAAAGCACTAAAGGAGAACTCCAGCCTGCATATCTTCTGGTGCAGTTTTAATTCTTCTGAGATCTTTCTGTGCATTCATATACTTAATTAAGCTAAATATATGTACGGACACATATTACATATTTGCCAGAAACCATGTAAGTTATATTTTTTAGGTTGATTCAAAACAGAATTTCAGATGATGCAGCATCAGATCTGGCTGAAGCGTTACAGAGAAACTCAACTCTCACTCATGTCATGTAAGTCTCACCAGTTTCTTACACTCTCTTAATGAGAAATATGAAGGCAACATTCTAATGTGTTTTTTTCCAAAAATATATCTGTACCTTTCACAGTATTTTAAAAATATTCAAAACATTATTTTAAAGTATTTAAAAAAATTGCTGTCTTTGGCTTCCACAAGGCATATAACTGTATCCAGTTTCAATGTCAAAATTGTCTTGTACAAAAAAAAAAAATCATTATCATAATGTTTTTAGGGTATTGTTTGAACTCTGAATAAACATTTTTACATCCTCCTTCCCAATTAAGAAGCATTTACCCTGCAAGATGGGGCAGAATAATCCCCTGTAGGATCCCATGTTTTTGAAAAAATAAAACAAAAAAGGGGACATTTGTGCGTTTAGAATGTGGATGTATTTGTGTGTTTAGTGTGACATGGTGGGACATTTCATTTAGGGGTGGACGAATATGAAGCACAGAATGTTGGGAGATCTTGTGTCATTGTTGCATGTGTACACCTAAGTAAACGGCATTAGTTAACATCTCACAGCATCTCCGCCTCTTTCTGACTAGTCACTATTTCATGGCCAGAAGCTTGTGGTTTTCCACATCAAGGTTTCAACCAGCAGGTTGGGAGCAGGTGGGAATTTTAGGTGCAGGGATGGAACTTTTGATCAGACCCTGATCACTGAGAAATAATTGCCCCTAACCAGGGTGTCTATATCAGAGGCATCTACCTCCTCAAGGAAACTGAGGTCTGAGTCAGGAAGGTAGAGGGCTAGTGCAGACACATACCTTCCCTTGAGACTATCGTATGTTTTCTGAGTCTGCTCCATCTGCTGGAACCGCTCGCATGTATGTAAGTGAGGGGTGAGAGCGGTTACTGCCTGCAAAGATTTGTGAAACCGAGTAAATGTTGCACAAGGAGGGAGGCATTTCCTGAGGTCCTGTGCAGGGAGCCCATAGTTGAGTCACCCTTGGAGACCACAAGGCTGCCTGCCTGCTTATGTTATAACATTATTAGCTCTAATTCCTCATTCTGCTCTAACATAACATTGTGATACAGATACAAATCCATCTCTTGTTCTTAAGCATATTATTCAATAACAAAATTCCAAAGACGTTACCTACTGACCAAAGATGTAAATTTATTGTCAAGAATGTTAAAAAATGAACAAATCCACAAAAATGAACAAAACCAAAAAAGTATGCATAATGTGTGCAGGATTTTTTGCTGACTGTGCAAATGGGTATCGGCATCAAAATTATTATAATAAATAGGATTAATAAGATTTTAATCTTATTTACATTAATTTTATCTTTTGGTATTGACATTCATACTAGTAGTCTTTCTTCGAAGTGAATGGTACAAGGCAACATTTATCCATTTTCTTATAACTTATGAAGTGTCTATGGAGTGACTGGAGGAACATGGCTACATCAGTTTATCTGCTAGCACCAGCAGGATTTTCTTGTTTCATCTCAAATTCTTCATCACCAATAAGTCTATAACATGCAGATAAAATAGACAGATTTACAGATGAACAGTTCATAAACAGTTGACCAGTGATGAGCGTGCACATCCAGCATGTCTCTATGTAACAGTATAACTAATAGGGAAGGCCAGATGGTAACAGTTGTGAGGGCTTCACCCGTTGCTTTATGTCCCACCCACCTCATTGTTACCAACCCAAGTGAATGCCTGAAATGACCGGATGATAGTGTTGACACCTCAGATTAAAACTCTATGACCTTGAGACCCCAGGCTCTGAAACATTATATACAGGAAGGTAACCAAAAGCCTGAGTGAATAAGTAAGACATTTTTTTTTTGCGACCCTATTGGGTGTTCATTTATAAAGCTTGACTGTCCTGTGGTCACACATCAATACTTTTGCAGTCTGTAGGGTGGTGTAACCCTCTGATATGCAGTAACTGTTAGTGACTGTACCGTCTCCTTCTTGGCCAAGTGTCCTGAGCAAAAATCTGAACTTTTTCCTAAAAGGACCTTGTGGTCCTTCGTATGCTGTATTCTAATGCTGGGGAAACATATTACATATTAATAGATAACATATCTGATAACAGATAACATATTTGTGTTCAGCATTCAAAAATAAAAATGTTTAAGCAAAATTATTGACCAGTGTAATTATCAGTATGACCCTCTCTTAAACAATTAAAATTCACCTAAAAATAATTAGACCCAGTCAGCATTTGGGTTACATGGCTAAGAGTTGGACTATATGCATAGAAATATTGATCAGATCATGATTTTCAACTTGCAATGTAAATAACAAGCTGCAAACCTAAAAAAAAACAGTGTGAATTAAAATTCATCATGGCTGTTAACACTGATGCTTCTTTGTGATTACGTGACATCAGTTTGAAGCACTGATGTATAATATAGAACTTTATTGTAGATGAATGATTTGAGCCACACCTGGAAACACGAGCACTTCAAATGCTCAAGGCGCCTACACTCCTACACCCTACACCCCTGCACGCTACACTCTGACACCCTACATCCTTAAAAACGTGAATAGAACTACCAGAGTGCTTCACTTCAGGAGACGCTGTCACGGTGAGGGAGGCTCCCCCTACCGGTCGCCTCCGGTACAGCGGCAGTTGTGCTGTTGTTGCGTTGTGTGCGTCCCTCAGGTGGGTGGGGCTTATTAGCTCCCTCACCTGATGGTCGTTTGTCTGTCTATAAATGCCTTGTCTATGTACCAGTTGACTGCTGGTTATTATATCCTTAATCTGGGTCATGTGCACGGGTTTTTGGTTTGCGCACGTTATTCATTAAACCCCTCTTTTTCTCTGAGACTTGGCGTGATCGCTTCCTTTTCGTTCGCACTCTCTGCCCGTCACAGAATAACCAGCCACCTTCGCAGCCGCCAGTCTCCTTTACTTTCTCCTTCGTTTGTGGTCATGTCTCGTGGTAAGTGTTTGTCTGCGTTTTATTTGTTACTTTATGTGTGTGAGGAGAGCCTGGTCACTCACTGCTCGTCCCGCCGTGCTTAAATGTTTTGTTTATGTATTTTATGTAGCACGGCGGTGAACGGAGCTAGTGACCATAACAGTGCTCTCCTCCAGTGTGGCTTTGCGGCGTGCCTCGCGTTAAGCCAGTCCATCGTCGTTATGTGTTTGTGTTTATATATATGTGACGGTGGACTGGTGCTAGCGAGTGCAGTGTGCGCATGTCGTTTGTTTGTCTTGTGTGTTTGTGTTTGTTTTAGCGTGTATAAATGTAATTCCCCATATGCTCCTCACCTCCCCTAAGTGTGTTTTTGGGGGGGAGCTATGGAGGGTCCCGTGCCACCGGCGCAGCTCCTGAGGGAGGCCCTACCGGGAATGTGAGGGGGCGTGAAGCCCGCCGGTGAGAGGGTAAGTACGCGTGTGTGTGGTCTGTGTGTGTGTCGCCCACTTTGTGTTTGTCCTAGCGTGTTTGTGAATTGTTTTATGTAATTCCCCGTACGCTCCTTCCCCAAAGGGGGCGTTTGGGAGGGGCTATGGAGGGTCCCGTGCCACGGTCTGTGGTACGGATGGCGCTGCTCCAGAAGGAGGCCCTGACCTGGTGGAGGACGTCTCCTGAGCCGGTGGTGCCCTTGAGTTTGGTGGGGAACGCAGTGGAGGCATGCGGTACTCTGCTGCAGGGGTCACCACCTGCTAGGATAGAGATCCCTCCCCCCTCTCCATGAAAAGGGGTTGAGATGGTCAGGGCACGGGCGCGTTTGTGTTGTGTGTGTATGTGTGCGTAGATGTTGTGTGCAGGTTCCTCCTGGCAGTTGGCTGCGGCGTCCCTGGACCTTGTGGGATCTCCCAAGTAGGCAGGAGCCCCTGATGTTATGGGGTGACCGGAGCCCTGGTCGTAAATAGCCCCTCTGGAAGGGTAAGGGCCCCCCGTAAGTGTGGGGACTATAAGGCTCCGGTCTGAAGAGCTCCTGCTGTGGGCAGGAGCCCCCTTATGTTGTGGAGTGACCGGAGCCTTGGTCGTAAGTGGAGTCCCTGAAGGGGAAAAAGGGGCTTCCCAGATGTGTGGGGGACTAGAGGGCTCCGGACTGAAGAGCTCCTGCCGAAGACAGAGATCCCCCCCTTGTGCTCGGGGTTGCTCAGGGTCACGCCTTGCTGGGTGCAAGGGTTTGCCTCGAGCCGAGAGGTAGGTCCAGGAGGCGATCAACCGCTCCCTGGGGAGGTAACCTGCACACACGCACACTTTGTGGGGCCCTTGGGGCGTGAGGGCTCTGTGACCGACTGGGGCATGGTTTTGTCTTGTTGACGGCCCAGCCGGTCCAGGGTCCTGCCCAGGGAGGCGGGAGCTAATTTATGTTGTATGTTTTTTGTGTTTCAGCTCCGGGACCGCAGGAGGTGTTACCCTGCTTTGTCCCCGCCTTCCTGCCCCTTCGTCTCACGTCTTTTGTACTGCCGCTTTGGACCGCACATCGGGCCGTAGTGCGGCTTGGTGGGGGGGGTCTGTCACGGTGAGGGAGGCTCCCCCTACCGGTCGCCTCCGGTACAGCGGCAGTTGTCCTGTTGTTGCGTTGTGTGCGTCCCTCAGGTGGGTGGGGCTTATTAGCTCCCTCACCTGATGGTCGTTTGTCTGTCTATAAATGCCTTGTCTATGTACCAGTTGACTGCTGGTTATTATATCCTTAATCTGGGTCATGTGCACGGGTTTTTGGTTTGCGCACGTTATTCATTAAACCCCTCTTTTTCTCTGAGACTTGGCGTGATCGCTTCCTTTTCGTTCGCACTCTCTGCCCGTCACAGACGCCAGAGAATATTAACTGCAAACACACTATTCTTTCACATTAGCTAGTTGGGTAATCCTGGTTTTAGTGCTATGTTAGTGTTGATAAACATTTTCACTGTCTAATGCTCTATGGAATCAATATTTTGCCTTAGAAGCACACAATTACCCCCAAAAACGTAATTTTGAAACTGAAAAAAGTACCCATGTAACAATAATAGGCATAAAACTTATTAAAATTAAAATGTCAATTAAAATGTCCACAGGTTAATTGATAATCAGCTGACTGTTGTTGGGGTCAGACTGTTGGTGGAAGGCCTGGCTCACAACACATCGCTCAAAGAAATCAAGTAAGTTTAAAATTTTCCCACAGGTCCATCTACTTTTATATGGTTATATGAAAAATATTGTTGTTTGCAATTAAAATATATGTTAAAAGACCAGTTGATCAATACAATAAAGAAAAATCTGCCAGTAAAAATGCTGAGATACTGAACACAGTTCAACACCGCAAAAGGTTCTGATTAACAGAATTTCTTGCTAGTTTTCTTGGTTTCTTGGTTATCACTTACAGGCACATTAACATGGCTTTGGTGCATGTTTGGTGCAAGTTGTTTGCATGCTTATGCAATTTGGTGCTTGAACTGTGCTTCTTTGTAAATCAGCGGTTATTTTGATAGCTATACTACACTGCAGTGCTCGCAATGGGTAAAGTATGCATATAGAATGATTAGAAGTCATCTTTTGTAACTAACATTACATTGTAACATCTAACAACATAACATTGTAACATCTATGCTCATATGTAGGCTCATAGGTTTCTTCCTAAATTCCTGCCATCTTAGGGAGTTTTTCCTTGCCACTGTCGCCTTTTGCTTGCTCATTAGGGATCTGGACCCATACAATTTGTAAAGCTGCTTTGTGACAACATGTGTTGTAAAAAGCGCTATATAAATAAAATTGAATTGAATGTCAGTTGTCAAACCCACATTAAACACATTTAACCTTAACACATATGCAATGCTCACTGTCTGAAATAAGCAAAAAATCACCCAGGGGACTACTTTTTTCATTGGTAAATTAAACAACCGACTGGCTTAGAAAAAAGTCAAACACTAATGTAGTCCATTTAACTGGTCTAATTAAAAGATCTTCACATTTAAAAGTATAAGCATCAAAGCACAGGACATGACTGCCATTATATGCCATTAGCTATATCATGCTAACAATTATTTCAACAGCATTTTGTGGCCAATTAGCATCAAAACAATTTAATGTACTGCTATTCTGTCTAATCCAGTGAAAAAATATTCAGTGCCCTTCACCAAGTCACACTTTCCTAATGTAGCTTTTGTTTTTGTCATTTTAACTTCCACTCATCTACAGTTTGAAAGGAAACCCAGTCTCTGAAGAGGAAAAGAAGCTCTTTGAAAATGAGAAAAGACTGCGCTTCCACTAAGAAATCAGGACTTTGGAATGGTCTGATTTTCTTGTAAAATGCAAGTAGTGTGGTGGGTATGAATCCAGTCACGATGTGTATATTAGGTATACACATGGGGTGTATATACCCCAACAATGAACTTAAAAGTCCTTGTAAGAAATGTGTAGGTATAGATAAGGTGTTCACCAATACGGCTGGTTTTGGTTGACCTAAGTGTTCAGGCAGTGGAGACGGACGGTATATACATTTGTGAGGTTCCTCACTAGATTTTTACATGAAACAGAAAGGTACATATAAATAAAACACATTTCAAACATTTTGTGCTAAACTTGGTTCAATAATCAATGTGATGTCAATATATTTGTGTATCCAGTGAATTCGATGTCCACAAAATCATGCATATTTATAACAACCTGGCCACACCTACATTACATTGATGGTATATACACACACCTGATTGATCCGTTTTATAGTTTGTTTACCCTAAAGAAAAAGTACAGATGTTGGATACACTCAAAGATACAAAATTTCACAGACTTTTACTTCAAAGGATTTTACTTTTTTAATGTCATATTTCTGTACATACTTTTTACATAAATGGAATGATTTTTATAACACACTATATGTATGTAAATCACTTTAAAACTGTTGGCTTTCCACATATATCTTGAGGAAGAACATTTGTATCTGTTCTGATACAAATTATTTTCTGACAGTGCCAAATGGCATTCAGTCTACACAGCTTGGAAACTCCACTTGAGAGCAAATAAGGCATGATGCCTAATGATTGAGGCTGGTTAAGTACTACTGAACCACATCAGTAAAAGGTACTGAAATGTTTCATAAGGTAGATTTGACAGATTAACTCAGGGCTCAGATTAGACTCTTCAGTAAAAGCAGCAAATTATAATAATGTACAGTAACATTAACTATAGTCTGATACATATTTGTATTAATGATGTAGCATCAAACGTACTTTGCTTATTAGGTTATCATTCAGAATGCGTGCTGTCATAAGCCCACACCAATGTCCATCTTTGGAAAGAATAAGAACATCCTGCCAGATAATCTACTAGGATAAATTCTATCATGAACTTAATCCTTAATCTTCTCATCTGAAAATACAGGTAGCAGCTGTCCCTTTTGCTTTCCACATATACTACTACGTTACCCCAGGGCATATCACTGTATTATGCTTCAGTGAGCTCCAACAAATCTGTGCAAAAGCAGATGTATACTTCCTTTATCAACTGTTCAAAACTAACTGCCACCATGTTCAACACTTTTGGATACACTGACAAAATACACTCAATAAATCCCATATTGAAGTTATTTGAAGTTGTTTTTCAAATGAAAAACTGCCCTTATAGACTAAGCATATAAATGAGCATTGCTTAAGGTTCCTTATGAAGCAGTACAGCAGATAATGCTTCAACTTTTTTTCAAAAACTGGTGACCAGAGAACAGCCTAACCATGTGTTGTTTAAAACAAGCGCATGGACTTTGTGTATGAGCTGGGGTGCAGTAATGCAGTGGCTATAGCTTCTGAATGCAAAAGAGTTTAGCTTTGTTAACTTTACGGACCAGCAAAATACATTCTAGCCCTCTGACACCTAGACCATATTTTCTATGAGCCCATAATTTGACCTGGTAAATTCTGAAACATAAAACTAGCCCATGCAGCTAATTAAAGGTCCACTCAGTAAATATTCCATATACCATCTTGACCATGGTTTATCTAACTACTGAGGCACAAATACACCTGCCTCGCTGTTGAAGGACAGACCAGACTTACCTGTCTACATCTGATTTATTGATCAAAGGGCAGCTAGAAGACAGACAAATCTCTGTCTTGAACTAAATAACTAAATCTTCCATAAGTGGCTCATTATTTATGTGAGAATTCGATGTGGCAATGGGCATGTGTTGGGTCATGAGTATCTTCATACCAATAACAGAAAACATGCATTAATTATTGTGCATTGTGAGTTTTGGTTAGCATTGGCTTAGCATTCTCCCTGATGGGTTAAGATTATCTTTAGCATCTTGTGTGCTAAATTTGGGTCTAAAATTATTCCAATTGTTCACATACATTCTACCTTTGCACTAGGCAGCATTCTTCAGTATGTGTGTTAATCACCGGCATGTTAGTTCTAACATGGATGTAATGAGTGAAAACTTCATGGGATCACCAGACGCCAGCCGAGCAGTGACAGATATTGCTGTAAGCTTCAGGATATAAGACACATCACCATATGTAGCAGTAGGAGAGTTTGCCACCGCTGCCATAGAAATGGCTGTGAATGGCAGGCAGGGCACTTCTAATCTCAGTATGGCTCTGAGGCCAAAGGGTACCTGCTCCCCTACATACACCTGGTGCAGGATGGGAGAGGTTCACAAAGGCTCCACCTTCCTGATGCCTGCGCCATCTTTCACCACTTCAGTCTCTATGACCTAATAGGCTTTTGAGATCTGAAGATGAAGGCACTAGTGGACATAGTCAGATGAGGGAAATCCTCCACCTTCTTAGTGCGAAGGTTGTGATTTCCCATCAGGCTTTGTGTGCCCTGACGGTTATATAGAGCCCAGCAAAAGCAGAAGAAAGCAGGCCCACTGACTGAATAGCCCAGTTCAAGTAGCATGTCCAAAGACGAGGGTTCAACAAGTGGAGCTGTATAGAATCTATGTTGAATAGAACAAAATGCTTGTTAATAAATCCAACGATCATGTTTTAGAACGAAAAGACTATTGGAGAATGCACTGGCACAGAGGGGAGTTTCCCTGAAGATTTCTTCAATGAGTTTTGGCACACTGGAGCTCATATGGTGGCTGGTGTGGTAGGTGCTGTAGTACCCCCCATAGTGGCTACAAATGTTGTCCAGCAGTCAAAAGGGCAGAGAACAGGAAGAAGACTTCACACTGTTGTCTGCTACTACGCTACATCACATCTCCTCTCTTGGATGTGGAATACCCTGGGACAAAAGAACAAAAAATGGTGGTAAGAAAATTACACATAATGCATGTTCTAAGTATGTAGTGATGCACTTGGCACATCCCAAACTTAAAAGTAGAAGTTGTATCATAGTTTGTATAGGAAAGTATTTTGAAAACTTCAGTGATGGTTTTTAATTCAGTATTTAGTGAGAGAGAATTTTAATTTGCTTAAATTATGAATAGCATTCATTCTCAGCTACAGTGTAGAAATGTAGCAGTGTTTCTTTGATGCTTAATCTCATTACCTGTGCAAGACTGAATGAAATGTTCTAATCGGAAGGATGTTCAGGACACCATCTGTTCACTTCAAACCACTCATCAATGCAGCTGTGTAGGAAAGGTCAAACCATGCCAAAAATATTGTTAATTCTTAATTATTCATATTCTGTATCCAATAGTAATATAAGTTTAACTGCATAATCACTGATGGTGAAACTAGCAAATCCATCATTGCTATCTGGACAGAGCTAGTACAAAAGCTTACTTCATCTGATTAATATGAGATATATGCATGCCAATATAGTGTATTTCTGATAAATGAATCATGTTATTTTAGTGCAGTGGCTCAGTGTATGGGTGTAATATTTCTGTTGAATGCAGTTATTTAAATCTGGCTGTATGATTGGCTGTGATACCCTTTGTGGTATATGCACAGGCAGGGCAGGCGGGCAATGGTGTCTCCCTGGAGCAGATCCTCTAAACATATTGCACATTCTCCAGCCTCCTTCGACAGCACATCCTCTGAAAGAACCAAATGGACATAGTCAAATTTACAGATACACTCTCCAAACAAAGCCCACCTTTCAAACCAGCAATGTACGAATCGGGTGGAGTAGCTACTTATATACAGTAGCTATAGTATATATAGTGAATGGGGGTTCCTCATTCAGCTTGATTCCACTAGTAGTTTCAAATCTGGTAGTGCTGGTCTTCTTTTATGTAGATCAGTTCAGACAATTTAATACCAATTAATCATTACATTTAAGGTAAATTGATGAGGCAACATCCATCCATCCATTGTCTTCCGCTTATCCGGGTCCGGGTCGCGGGGCAGTAGCCTAAGCAAAGAGGCCCAGGTTTCCCTCTCCCCAGCCACCTCTTCCAGCTCTTCTGGGGGGATACCAAAGGCGTTCCCAGGACAGCCGAGAGATATAATTTCTCCAGCGTGTCCTGGGTCTTCCCCGGGCCTCCTCCCAGTTGGACATGCCCAGAGCGCCTCCCTAGGCAGGCGCCCAGGTGGCATCCGAACCAGATGCCCGAACCACCTCAACTGGCTCCTCTCTACGTGGAGGAGCAGCGACTCTACTCCGAGCCCCTCCCGGATGACTGTGCTCCGTACCTTATCTCTAAGGGAGAGCCCAGACACCCTGCGAAGAAAACTCATTGCGGCCGCTTGTATTCGCGATCTCATTCTTTCGGTCACTACCCAAAGCTCGTGACCATAGGTAAGAGTCGGCACGTAGATTGACCAGTAAATTGAGAGCTTTGCCTTTTGGCTCAGCTCTCTCTTCACCACAACGGTCCGGTACAGCGACCGCAATACTGCAGCCGCAGCACCGATCCGCCTGTCAATCTCTCGTTCCATCCTTCCCTCACTCGTGAACAAGAACCCGAGATACTTAAACTCCTCCACTTGAGGCAAGGACTCACTCCCGACCCAGAGGGCACTCCACCCTTGTCCGACTGAGTACCATGGTCTCAGTTTTAGAGGTGCTGACTCTCATCCCAGCCGTCTCGCACTCGGCTGCAAACTGATCCAGCGAGAGCTGTAGGTCTCGGCCCGATGATGCCAACAGGACCACATCATCTGCAAAGAGAAGGCGTGGAATCCTGAGACCACCAAACCGAACCCCCTCCGCCACTTGGCTACGCCGAGAAATTCTGTCCATAAAAGTTATGAACAGAACCGGTGACAAAGGGCAGCCTTGGCGGAGTCCAACTCCCACCGGAAACCAGTCTGACTTACTGCCGGCCATGCGAACCAAACTCCTGCTCCGTTTGTACAGGGACTGGGTAGCCCGTAGCAACGGGCCCCGTACCCTATACTCCCGGAGCACCCCAGAGGAATCCCCGAGGGACATGGTCGAATGCCTTTTCCAAATCCACAAAGCACATGTGGACTGGTTGAGCAAACTCCCATGCACCCTCTAGGACCCTCGCAAGGGTGAAAAGTTGGTCCAGTGTTCCACGACCAGGACGGAATCCACATTGTTCCTCTTGTAACTGAGATTCGACTATCGAACGGACTCTCTTCTCCAGAACCCCTGCATAGACCTTACCGGGGAGGCTGAGAAGTGTGATCCCCCGATAGTTGGAGCACACTCTCCGGTCCCCTTTCTTAAAAAAGGGGAACCACCACCCCGGTTTGCCAATCCAGAGGCACTGCCCCCGATGTACACGCGATGTTGCAAAGACGTGTCAACCAAGACAGTCCCACAACATCCAGAGCCTTAAGGAACTCAGGACGGATCTCATCCACCCCCGGAGCCTTGGCTCCAAGGAGTTTCACAACTACCCTGGTCACCTCAGCCCTAGTGATGGGCAAACCCCCGCCCGAGTCCTCTGGTTCTGCTTCCTCTATGGAAGACGTGGTGGTGGGATTGAGAAGATCCTCGAAGTATTCCTTCCACCGCCTAATGACATCCCCAGTCGAGGTCAGCAGATCCCCAGCCTCACTGTATACAGTGTTGGTCGGGAAACGCTTTCCCCTCCTGAGTTGCCTGACGGTTTGCCAGAACCTCCTCGAGCCGATCGAAAGTCGCTTTCCATGTTCTCACCAAACTCTTCCCACACCCGAGTTTTTGACTCTGCGACAGTCAAAGCCGCGATCCGCTTGGCCCCCCTGTACCTGTCTGCTGCCTCCAAAGTCCCACGGGCCAACCAGGCCCGATAGGACTCTTTCTTCAGCATGACGGCCTCCCTTACCCGAGGTGTCCACCACCGGGTTCTGGGATTGCCGCCACGACAGGCACCGACAACCTTGCGGCCACAGCTCCGATCTGCCGCATTGACAATAGAAGCACGGAACCAAGCCCACTCAGACTCAATGTTTCCGGCCTCCCTCGGGATGCGGTCAAAGCTTTGTCGGATGTGGGAGTTAAAGACCTTTCTGACAGTTTCCTCTGCCAGCCGTTCCCAGCAAACCCTCACAATACGTTTGGGTCTGCCAGGTCTTTCTGGCATCCTCGCCCGCCATCTGATCCAACTCACCACTAGGTGGTGATCGGTTGACAGCTCAGCTCCTCTCTTTACCCGAGTGTCCAAGACACACGGTCGCAAGTTCGACGATACGATTACAAAATCGATCATCGAACTGCGACCTAAGGTGTCCTGGTGCCATGTGCACTTATGGACACCTCTGTGCTCAAACATGGTGTTCGTTATTGACAAACTGTGACGAGCACAGAAGTCCAATCTCCTCCATGGATCACCACCTTATCGTGGTGGAGGGGTTTGCGTGCCCATGTGATCCTAGGAGCTAGGTTGTCGGGGGCAATGCCCCTGGTAGGGTCTCCCATGGCAAATTGGTCCTAGGTGATGGGCCAGACAAAGGTGGTCCAAATAAAAACCCCAATGGAATATGAAAACAGGACCCAGATACCCTTGCCCGGATCAGGGTTACCGGGGCCTCACCCTGGAGCCAGGCCTGGGGGAGGGGCTCCTCGGCGGCGCCTGGTGGCCGGGTCTCTACCCATGGGGCCCGGCCGGGCACAGCCCGAAGGGATTACATGGGTTCACTCTCCCATGGGCCCACCACCTGTGGGAGAGGTAGTACTAGGGGTTCGGTGCATTGTGGTTTGGGCGGTGGCCGAAGGCGGGGGCCTTGGCGTACCGACCCTCGGTTACTGAAGCTGATGAGGCAACAATTAGCATTAAAAACATTAATGAAAATTGGTTCTTATCAGTGAATGATGTTTAATCACGGCATTCCTGCAATATATCACCAGTAAAATAGTTCTGTTCAATCACTTTCAAGATTTGCTGAAATAATAGCACACAAACCAGAATGGGTTAATATATAAACACAAACAAACCAGCAGAAGTGCAGGCAGACGATTTCATTAATAAGTCACAGTTAAATTGTCTTTCACACAAAGGATCACGTTTTTGAATTGTATGACTTGTGCTGCAAATCATACCTGCTGTTCTGCATTATTTGCACCTTTATTTACTTATTTTGCATCATCTCTGTGGTTAATACCACTGCACTGTCAATTTATTCATTCTCACAAAACATGCATGTTGTCATATTTGTTACATTTATACTCTTTATTTACATAATTGATACTCTCGTTGTCCTTAATACAAACATCAATTTCTAAACATGAATCAGTACAATTTCAAATGCTGGGGATGTGTGCACAAGACATCTCACAGAGGCCAGCAGAGGGGGCTTATTGTTCACTGTTGGGCCAGTCATAACAAACAATAGTACAACTCTCCTGATTTCTCTGGAACCTTCGAAAAAGGAGGATCTTCCTCTAATTTAAGAAAAAAATACAATTTTCCTTTTTTCCAACAAATGAAAAACGGCGTCTCTACATTGGACTGTGTACTAATAGCAAAAATCACAAAAGGTAATAGCCACACAGAGTGTATAATAACAAAGAACCTGGTCCTGAGGGTCCAGGCCTCATGGACCAGAACCAAAGCAAAAGCTTTTGTGTACTGCTGGCTGGCAGACTGTGGTCAATGGAGCTTGCTAACCCCTCCATCATGGCATACATGAGGCATACTGGTATACATGTGACTAGGTTCAAATGTAGCAGTACTGAAAACCCCTTTAACCACATCAGTTCAAACTCTATAAATGAGCTCTTGCAATGAAAAACTTATATATATATATATATATATATATATATATATATATATATATATATATATATGTGTGTGTAAATCAAAATTATTATCCCATCTGGATTTCAAATCATACTCAAAATCAAAGTGGAAAATCAATGACAGGCTCATCCAACTTCAGTGGAAATTCCTCAAGACAAGTTAAAATAAGGCTCAGTAGTGTGTGTGGCCTCCACGTGCCTGTATGACCTCCCTACAACGCCTGGGCATGCTCCTGATGAGGCAGCGGATATTCTCCTGAGAAATCTCCTCCCAGACCTGGATTAAAGCATCAGTCAACTCCTGGAAAGTCTGTGGTGCAACATGGTGTTGGTGGATGGAACGAAACATGATGTCCCAGATGTGCTCGATTGGATTCAGGTCTGAACAGGCCAGTCCATAGCATCAATGCCTTCATCATGCAGGAACTGCTGACACACTTCAGCCACATGATGCCTAGCATTGTCATGCATCAGAAGGAACCCAGAGCCCACTGCACCAGCATATGGTCTCACAATGGGTCTGAGGACCTCATCCCAGTACCTAATGGCAGTCAGGCTACCACTGGCTAGCACATGCAGGTCTGTGCGGGCCTCCAAAGAAATGCCTCCCCACACCATTACTGACCCACTGCCAAACCGGTCATGCTGGAGGATGTTGCAGGCAGCAGAACGTTCTCCACAGCGTCTCCAGACTCTGTCACTTGTGGACGTCAGGCACTCATACCACCCTCATGGAGTCAGTTTCTGACAGTATGAGCAGAAACATGGATATTAGTGGCCTGCTGGAGGTCATTTTGCAAGGCTCTGGCAATGCTCCTCCTGTTCCTCCTTGCACAAAGGTGGAGGTAGCCGTCCTGCTGCTGGGTTGTACACCATGTCTCCTAGTGTACTGTACTGGACTGTCTCCTGGTATCTACTCCATGCTCTGGACACTGCTGACAGACATAGCAAACCTTCTTGCCACAGCACTCATTGATGTGCCATCCTGTATGAGCTGCACTACCTGAGCAACTTCTGTGGGTTGTAGACACCGCCTCACGCTACCTCTGTGGTGAGAGAACTGACAAAATTCCAAAGTGACCGAAACATCAGCCAGAAAGGATGAGAACAGAGAAAAGGTCTGTGGTCACCACCTGCACACCCACTCCTTCTAATGGGGTGTCACAATCATTGTTGCTTCCTAACTGAACAGGTTGTTTCAACAGAAGTGTATATATCTCCATATGCTGGTCTTCTACATTGTACAAAATAAAAACAATAATATAAAGCAATATTTTATTTATACATGCCCACATGAAATGCCACACTGGTTACACAAAAGAGGAAATGGCAGTGGTTAAAGTAATAGTTTAGTTGGATTCTGAGAAACACACTAAGTGTTCACTAAATTGATTCTATTTCTGATCCGGAAGTCAAAACTCTTTTTGCACATTTGCAAAAAGACACATTTGCACATTTTCCCACTGTCATGGGAAAATGGACTTTTTAAATGAAGTTTAAATGAAATTTTAAATATAAAAGTACTAAATGATGCGTGTAGCCTGTAACAGGCTGCCTTAAACCATTTCAGTTCTGTAATTTTCAGTTTTGTGGATGTAGTCAGCTCCAAACTCCAGCTTACAAATTTTCACTTCCTTTTCCAATGAGTCCAGTTCTGGCCCGTGATCTGCTAAGAGAGGCTCTGTGAGTGTGTTGGTAGCATGTTCAGTTCCTGAACTTGACAACAGAACCAAACTTAAGCTCAGCCTTACCAAATTACCTAAAGTTAGCTATGCTAGCTAGCTACTTGCTTTCAATCTCGATAATAACGCAAAGTAAATTAGTTAAAGTTGTTAGCTCACTAAGAAACTTTCAGTGTAAGATGAAACTGGTCTGGATGTGGTTGTTATAGTATAAGGAGCAAGTATGATTGACAGTTAGCTATCATAGACTCATAGCCTGCTAAATTTCAGCAGCTTTTGCTTGCTAGCTATTTCACTTAGATTCAAGAATGGTGAGAAAGCAAGAATGCACAGTGACCATAAAAAACAAAGCCGTTTCTGATCAAGTTGGACACCTCCGAGGTAGCCCAGGCCCCACCCAGTTACATTCATCTATAAGAAGCTTCTGAAACAAAACCAGGAGTTCTCAGAAGCACTTTTGTGAGAGATTCTTCTTCATCTTTGTCATTTACATGCACCATCAGAATTCCTCACATTGCACCAGGACAGGTCGGAATTATTCTTCACTTTACTCTTTCAATTTAATATTTTATACAAAACTGGCAGCGAGAGAATAAAACGATGCCTTGTTCAGAGTTCATAAACTTGAATCTACATATCCACCACCTCAATACACAGTTCTATCCATTTGCTTAGTTGCTGTCGTCTTATGGGTAAAAAAGAAACGTGCAGTTTATCAAGACAATTCAGTACACATCATTCATCAAAACAGTTGAATGGACCACATGAATGTGAGCAGGTTAGCCAGCTGGTAATAAAGGATGTTGTAATGATAAATTGTAGGCTTAAAACATCCCCATATGTGCACAAACTGACTCATTTTATCACACTTGTTTAATATCTGTTGCTGTTAAAAATAAATATAGAGAGAAAATGCAGAAGAGTCATTTTCAAAGTCAGAATAAATGTGTAACCAACATGAACATATGCATTTGGCTACATTTTTCACATGCAGCCATCAACACTTTTGTAATTATTCAATAACGTCTTGGTTAAAGCTCGGTGGGGCTGGCTTAGAAAAAATGTCTGTAAATTCTATTTTCTCTAATATACATTCCTTTGATAATGTAAACCTATAGTTTTTATTACTGTCCCTGTTAATCCACCCACCCACATTAAATAACAGAGCTTCATGTTGCTGTGTATCTGCATCTGTATATGCATCATTTCACTGAGCAACTTTTAAATGGTACCACAGGTTGCACCTGAGGTTGGTGACTGCTTTTCTAAATAACAATACATTACTTGGAATTATGTGGCAATAATGATTTTCTTACACTGAACGTTTCTTAGTAAGCTAACAACTTTAACTAATTTACTTTGCGTTATTATCAAGATTGAAAGCAAGTAGCTAGCTACCATAGCTAACTTTACGTAATTCATTTCATTTTCTTGCCCATTTCACAATCAGAGAAATAGCCTGTTACGTATAAACCTACAAAATAATAACCAATAAACAACTTCTCCACTACTGAAGTAGGAATGACTTATCATTTGACAAATCCTCTAGTCACACATGGTGGTTCACCTAACCAGAGTCACATACCTTTTATACAGACATCAGAGAAAAATCTAAAATTACTTGTGTTGTACGGCATGTTTAAATCATGAAAATTCAAACCATGAAATTTCATCATGCATACTTTGAGAATACATTCACAGCTCCTCTAAAATGTTCAGCTGGCTTTGTTAGGTGAACATTATATTAATTCAAGAATGCTCTTCATTATTTCTTTGTATTATTATTTTATTCATGAGCATGGCTGGACTGGGCCATCTGGCACACTGGGCACTTTGCCGGTGGGCTAAGATGCCTTTTGAGACTGTCTTTTTTCTATTGTCTGAAAATAGGTAGATCGGACTATTGGCCCAATCACTTCTTAAAACACCTCCCCCATCAGACCTAGTGCTGACTTCATTAAACAATGCATCTGCACAAAAAGTCAAAATAGATAACACAACAGGTGTAGAGAAAAAAAGATGCTGCCAAATGTACTAAATAACCGACATAATAACTGACACGTTTTGGTGAAGGTCCTTCATCTGAGCCCCTGGTTAATGATGATGCTCAATGAGAGGCACAGTGAGGAGAATGAGGAAAGAGAAAATGGTGAGAGCGGAGGGAGTCTAGAACGTGTGGTAAGCAGAAGCTAGAGCTAGATGTCTGGTTCAACGTGTCATGGAGATGATGATGATGCTAGCATTAGTCCAGGAACCTATTACAATCCCCTTGGTTGAATAAAGCATAAAAAGTGCTAGTGGCGAAAAAACTAGCTGGTGTGTGCAAAGTTATGCTGATTACAATGATAGCATTACAATAAAACAAATTCTTCATGCTTTGGCTAGTTTGCTACTAATATAAATGCACATGTAGTTTGCTAGCTAGCTAGTCAGAACATCAAGTTACCATTTAGAGAAGTCAGAGTCACCAGCTTTTTGTTATGGTGTTGGAGAATATCAGAATTCATGTCAGAATATTTTTGACATGAAATTGAGACATCCATGCATTTATTTACATAACTATTTCTCCATTCATTCATGCATTTATTTACATATGACTATTTCTCCATTGCTTATATTGTACTGTCAGTGCAGCTTTTTTGCATCTTTATTGGGGATCCGATTCTGGACCTGATTGTATCGTTATTTTAAAACTTCATCGTATTATCTCTCTTCATATCGCATTGAGCCAGGTTGAGCTAATATTTCCAGAGGAGTGTGTCAGAGAGAGGAGAGCAAGGAGCAGGATTATTTTGTCCGCTTGAGCCTTCTATGTGTGGTACAGATATTTTTAGATCGCCACCCGCTAAAGAATATCAGAAATCCACCAGTGTGGGAGGTAAAGATGGAACTAGCAAAGAAGTATCTCACACATTGTGAGGAACGTCATACATTGTTTTGTTATGTCCGGCATTTGGGAAGAGGACTAACATCAACATATTCATTACTGGAAAGTTAGATTGGAGGCATGTACTCTTGCATACAAAGGAGCAAGAAAAGATCATTGTACACTGAAGCTTTTTATAAAGTGCTCCAAAGCAGATATCAACAGCATGTTCACTGACAGTGAAATGCCTGCTCTATAGGGAACAAATAGTTGTTTTTCTGGACACAGCACAAGATAACCTCTCAAGATCAATCATCAGTAATCATCAAGTAAAGGCATGTTGCTGGGACTGCGTACAAGAGACTTGTTGCTTTAATGAAGTTCCATGCATCCACTGGACAATACTTTGTGAATTTGCTCTCAGAGATCTTACAATCTCTGAAATTGGACAAGGTCATGGGTTCATCTTCAGTACCTCCTAGTCTCTGACTCATGTCCATGTGTGGTACTATGTTCATATACTTAATCTTGTGCTGGCTGTAGGGTCACAAGAATAGATTATTTTAGTCATTGTTGGTAATTCCATCGATTGATTGACTAACTGAATAAGAAAAATATTTTGCATATAGTAAATATACAAAAGAGAATATAAGACAGGTCTCTTTAAAAAAAAGCCAAATTACATTTTGGGTCTTAAAACTTTGGGTCTAAAAATTTCTGAAATGCAAAAACAAATAAAATAAAACTAAATTAAAAAAGACAATCATTTACACCACCTGTAGGAGAGGTAGTTCAAGGGGTCCAGTGTATTGTGGATCGGCTGGTGGCCGAAGGCAGGGGCCTTGGCGTACCAATCCTCGGTTACTGAAGCTGGCTCTTGGGACATGGAACATAACCTCTCTGGTTGGGAAGGAGCCTGAGCTGGTGTGTGAGGCTGAGAGATACCAACTAGATATAGTTGGGCTCACCTCGACACACAGTTTGGGTTCTGGAACCAATCCTCTTGAGAGGATTGGACTTTATTCTTTTCTGGAGTTGCCCATGGTGAAAGGCGGAGGGCAGGAGTGGGCTTACTTATAGCTCCCTGGCTCGCTGCCTGTGTGTTGGGGTTTTCCCCGGTAGACAGGAGGTTCTGTGCTCGTCACAGTGTGTCCATAACGCGTACACCATGTTTGAGCACAGAGGTGACTTTGTAATCATGTCGTCGGACTTGCATCCGTGTGTCTGGACACTCGGGTAAAGAGAAGAGCTGAGCTGTCAACCGATCGCCACCTGGTGGTGAGTTGGATCAGATGGCAGGCGAGGATGCTGGACAGACCTGGCCCAAACGTATCGTGAGAGTTTTTTTGGGAACATCTGCCAAGGGAACCTGTCAGAAAGATCTTTAACTCCCACATCCGGCAGAGCTTTGACCGCATCCCGAGGGAGACCGGAGACATTGAGTCCAAGTGGGCCTTGTTCCGTGCCTCCACTGTCAATGCGACAGACCGGAGCTGTGGCCGTAAGGTTGTCGGTGCCTTCTTCTGATGGTGGACACCTCAGGTAAGGGAGGCTGTCATGCTGAAGAAAGAGTCCTACCGGGCTTGGTTGGCTTGTGGTAGGCTGCAGACAAGTACAGGGTGGCCAAACAGATTGCGGCTTTGACCATTTCTGAGGCAAAAACCTCAGGTGTGGGAAGAGTTTGGTGAGGCCATGGAAAGTGACTTTCGATCGGCTCCGAAAAGATTCTGGAAAAACCAACTGGCAACTCAGGAGAGGAAAGCGGTTCCTGACTGGAGATCTACTGATCTCGACTGGAGATGTCATTAGGCGGTGGAAGGAATCCTTCGAGGATCTTCTGAATCCCACCATTACGCCTTTCATAGTGGAAGCAGAACTGGAGGACTCGGACGAGAATTTGTCCATCACTCGGGCCGAGGTGACCAGGGTACTTGTGAAACTCCTTGTAGGCAAGGCTCCAGGGGTGGATGAGATTCGCCCTGAGTACCTTAAGGCTCTGGATGTTGTGGGACTGTCTTGGCTGACACGTCTTTGCAACATCACGTGTACATCGGGGCAGAGCCTCTGGACTACCAAACCGGGGTGGTGGTTCCCCTTTTTAAGAAAGGGGACCAGAGGGTGTGCTCCAACTATCGGAGGATCACACTCCTCAGCCTCCCCGGTAAGGTCTATACAGGGGTACTGGAGAAGAGAGTCCGGTCGATAGTTGAATCTCGGTTACAAGAGGAACAATGTGGGTTCCGTCCTGGTCGTGGCACACTGGACTAGCTTTTCACCCTTTCGAGGTGTTCTAGAATGTGCATGGGAATTCGCTCAACCAATCCACATGTGTTTTGTGGATTTGTAGAAGGCATTCAACCGTGTCCCTTGGGGATTTCTCTGGGGGGTGCTCCGGGAGTATAGGGTACTAGGCCCGCTGCTATCCAGTCCCTGTACAGATGGAGCAGGAGTTTGGTTCGCATGGCTGGCAGCAAGTCAGACTGGTTCCTGGTGGGAGTTTGACTACGTCAATGCTGACCTTTGTCACCGATTTTTCTCGGCGTAGCCAAGTGGCGGAGGGTGTTTGGTTTGGTGGCCTCAGGATTCCACATCTCCTTTTTGCGGATAATGTGGTCCTGTTGGCATCATCGGGCCAGGACCTACAGCTCTTGTGGGATCGGTTTGCAGCCAAGTGCAAGATGGCCGGGATGACAATCAGCACGTAACAATCTGAGACCATGTTACTCAGTCGGGCAAGGGTGGAATGCTCTCTCTGTGAGTCATGTGAGTTCACTCTGTGGGAGTGAGTCCTTGCCTCAAGAGGAGGAGTTCAGGTATCTTGGGTTCTTGTTCACGAGTGAGGGAAGGATGGAATGAGAGGTTTTAGTAATCGTAATACGTTTAGGAACTGTAGCTGACATTGAAAGGCGGACCACTACAGTCAAATTAATGACGTATCTATGCTCATCAGTGAGTACTATGAGAAGGTCAATCTGTGGTAGAAACAATCCCAAGACAAAAGCCAGAAGCACTTCTTTCCAGTTGGAAATAGAGAGTGGTGGGATAAACCTGATACAGTCCAACAAATCGGACAACAGCTTCTTCATCAATGTATTGCTAATACAGTCTTATAGAACACAAGGCAAAAAGCCTTGTATTCGCTCATCCATCCAAATCATCCAGGTGTTCCAATTAATTCCATGGCCACAGGTGTATAAAACTAAGCACCTAGGCGCAAAAGGCTTCTACAGACATTTGCGTAACAATGGGTCGCTCTCATGAGCTCAGTGAATTCCAGCATGGTACAATGATAGGTTGTTACCTGTGCAACAAGTCCAGTCGTGAAGTTTCTTCACTACTAAATATTCCAATCTCGCTACAGACGTACAAACTTCATGTGGTCTTCAGATTAGCTCAAGAACAGCTAAGCAGCTGCATCCAAGGCTTACATCAGCAAGCATTATTGCAAAGTCTTGGAGTCTGGGTTTGTCGATTGCCAGGAGAATGGTAATTGTCTGCATTGTGCCAAGTTTAAAGTTTGGTGGAGGGAGATTATGGTATGGGGTTCTTTAGTTTGGTGGAGGGGGGATTATGGTGTGGGGATGTTTTTTATGGAGTTGAGCTCGGCCTCTTAGTTCCAGTAAAAGTAACTCTTAATGCTTTAGGTTACCAAGAGATTTTGGATCATTTCAGTTTGGAGCTGGCCCCTCCCTGTTCTATCGTGAACCCATCAAATGGTGATTGCCACATAAGCAAGCCTCAAAAGTATTGACAGGTTTCACAACTGTGAAGGCAGCTGCAGACACATTTGTCAAAAGGACAGATGAAAACATTGAAAAGAGGAAGGAAGAAACATGTACTGAAGTGGTGGCTGTGCTGCCTCAAAAATGAACATGAAAAAACGAGGGCCTAAGCGATGCTAAGTGAGCAGATGAGGCAAATGTACACAAGACAATTCTGGATGCAGCTATCAAGGCTATCCGCAGAAGATGCATGACACATGGCACTCACTTTGCTGATATGGCATGGCTGGAGCTCAGGAACATTGAGCAGATCCAAACCATTTTTCTTCCCATTAATGCACTCCCAAGACGCCTGTAAATGTCAACCAAATTTGATAACAGGGCTATAGTGGATAATCTATAGTCAATAGCTGAAAAGCTTAGCTGATCAGTGCGACAGGCTAAAAGCATCATATGTGAATGTGTGTATATGACCAGAACAGTGGAACATGGACAGGCATGATAGGACAAGTGGAGGTATTGTAAATTAACAAATAACAATTAACTACGTCCCACAAAATATTGACCGCTGTGCTGTTCTGAAACACTCAGGCAGTTGATCATTTATTATGTCTACTCTCTCCCACACATACAGTGGGGTTCCCTATGTTGTTTTTAAAGATTAATTCAAGGAGCTCACAAGCATCCTTTTGACTTGGCGAGTATACGATTTATTCAGTGCAACTTTGACTGGAAACTACTCTCTCTCTCTTATGCTCTCTCCCCCTCCCCCCCATCACTTATTTTAGAACAGTTTTGCAGTGTCACTTTTAGTACTAAACATGCTTCCTCTCTTAATCTCCCTTGATTCTCTCGTATGATGTGGCTTCAGTGCTATAATGGAGTGGCATGGTTAGTATATATATTCAAGAGGAGCACAAAAGTGTATGGTATGTGTGAATGATTGTGGTGGGCTGGTCTTGCCAAAATGCCACAGCCAATTTTTTTTTTTATCCCAGTCCAGCTTCTTGAGCAAAGCTTCTGAACACTTCTCCTCCCACAGTTTCAAGCAACGGCCACTGAACTCTAAACCAAACACATGCTAATTTGCTCAGGCAGTGTACTGTTTTCAGTGTGTAGTTTGTATACAGTTTAAAGAGATTTTTATATTATTTACAATGAGATCTTGTGTGAATTACGGGTGAATTCTGCATCATGTACCCATAGAATATTAGGTGTGTGCTAAATGTTCTCAATAGCCATGATGAGTTCAGACTCTATAATAAACATAAATTGAATCTCATAAGAATTTTAGATTTGAATTATAAGCGATAGTTGAACAAACACATAATAAACAATAATACAATATGATATGCAGTATGGTGTACTTGAGAATTAATAAGCTGTATGCGTTTCCATTGTTTTAGTTTCTGGACAGTTTAGAATAATCCATTCTGGATTTTGCATTCTTAAATCAAATGCACCAAATTGCATATTTATTAAGGCACACCTACAAACCACACAAAATTTGTTCATGTGTTTTTTCATATGCCAATTTTGTGTGGTTATTGTAATCCTGTATGGCTCCTCTCCACTAACTACCACAAATATTCTTCATATATTATTAAACTACCTACCAACGATGTCTGTACATCCTACATTTTCCAACTATTAAATAATCTCATTCAATTAGATTGTCATGGTAGGCCGGCCCCAGTCTCAGAGGGAGACGCCCACACCCACATCTCACTCACTCCTCCCTCCTGCCCAGTCACCTTCGTATTAACACTCATTACTCATTATCATCTGCACATGTTCCCTTTTCCCTCTGTCACTATTTAACACCACAGGTCCAGCCATCCAGTGCTGTGCATTGTTATCCTCCAGAGAGACTGTCCGAGACCACACCCACTGCGTGAGCTACTAAAGGACGCCTCCCTAAGTGCCTAGAGACTTACTGCACTATCTGCGCTCCGCTTGCATGCTTTTGGTTGTGTACTGCGCCACTGCGCTGTCCTTTGTTGTGATTCTCACTATGTGGCATTATGGATAGTAAATATGTGCCTTTACACGCCTCACCTTCTGCTCCTTCATTCATTCCACACCAAGATTTTGGAAAGAATCTCGGAAATATATATTTATTTTTTTTGTCATTCATTCTTCTCCTCCTAATGAATTCATGAATTCCATCTACAAATACTTCACCTTGCATTAAATGCATGCAATTTTAGCTGTGATGGTACCTTACATCCTGGTATGTAGAAAATGTGTCTTGTCTTTAAACTTCTTTTTTAGTTAATTTCTAGCTATCATGCCATTTCTGGACAGTGGTAAATATGCTACAATATTTTATTTTACACATTTAAACTGCTGTCCTCCGAAAAGAGAGAAAGCACTCACCAAAAAAAAAACATTTCATTTTACTCCATTCAAACTGAACTCTTCCACACTTTGTCGCCATGGCCTAATTTCAATGCAACACAATTCTTATTTATGGAAGAAAGAGTGCCCTTCTTAATGGATCGTAGACTGACGTCAGTAGGCTAGCAGTCAATAGGGATCCAGTTATTCAATGCCTGGTCACCCCTGAAGTGTCCATCTACACAATCAGTTCTAAAAAGGTTGCTCCTGGTGGGTTGGTGGAGGTTTGCCCACTAAAGCTAACATAGCTGGGTAAGGAAAAACTGCCTTTCTGCTGTTGTTTTATTATCATTCCTTTTTAAAAAAGTACATGTTTACACTTTGATGAAACATGGTTACATCAATATTATATATTTCAACATATATTTAATTATAGGTGTACATTTACAGAAGCAATTAGTGTACATTGTTGTAATTCAGGTTCACACTGAAAGCCAGAACCATATTGAATGCTGATTACAGTGACAAATACAATTAACAGCTCATTTGGAGGGCTAAAGACTTCCTCCTCTCACACTATCTCATCAAATTGCTTCAGATTTGGAAAATTTGTCACAAGGGCAAACTGGGATTAAATTCGGGCAAAGAATCTTTTAGTACAGGACAAGCTTTCGTAAAGGCAGGGGACACACTGGGGATGTAACGGTGGGCTCCGCCCCCCGCCCCTGTTTTGGTTTTGTCATTTCGTGTTCACGCCCCTGTCTTGTTTCCATGGTTTCCTTCTGTGTTTTCGTGTCGTCACGATTGTCGTCAGCTGTTCCTTGTTTCTGTTTGTGTATTTATACTTCCTGGTTGTCTCTTGTGCTTTGTAGGGTATTGTCGCTTGTCACGGTGTTTCACGTCTAACGGCTCGTAATGTTATGTGTCTGTATTCTATAGTGGAGTTTAAACGCTATGATTGTTGATGTCAAGGTTTATGTCTAGCTCCGGTTTCGTGTTCGCGTATCTCCCGGTGTTTGATCTTCCCATTGTCCTGTTTCCCCGTGTTTGCCCGTGTCATAGTTTGTTAGTTCCTTGTTAAGTTACGCGTTCTATGTTCACCCGTCTGGTTAGTCACATTAGAGTTGTTCCTGTCGTCTTCGTGCTTGTTATAAGCTGTGCTTGGTGTATTGTCAGTGAGTTCTTATGTCTTGTCAATTAAACGTATTCTGTTAAGGTCCTCCTCACGTTTCGTCTGAGTCTCCGGTTTAGTGTATATATTCAATACGTCGAGCTCCTGCGCCTGCGTCACACTCCGTCTACGAGCGCAGCGTGACAGAATACCCTACCGAAAAAATGACGCAGCAGGAGGTAAGGGCTTCGCTGGGCTCGCCCTCGACAAGTGGTGGCAAGGTGGAAGACCTGGCTGAGCTGTTCTCGCCCTTCTTCGAAAGGGACGAGTCAGGCAACCCCAGGGGCTTACCATCTCTCACCCGTTGCCCCGATAGATATGAGGGAGTGGGTGGTTGTGCTGGCGGGTTCGCTCTACAGTGCAGGGCCTACTTTAGGTTCCTGACTGGCCCTACACCCCCGGAAGCAGCCCTAGTATTGTTTATGCGGTCCCTGCTCGCTGGAAAAGCGTTGGAGTGGGCCGACATAATTTTGAAACACAGAGATGAGGAGGCCTGGACCGTAGCCGGTTTTTTGAAGCTGTTCACGTCCAGGTTTTCTGGACTACAGCTGGACGCTCCAAAGAATTTTTTGGGGGGGGGTAGTACGGTAGAGGCTGCAGGTCAGCCTGCGGCTGAGGAGCCTGCAGACCAGCGGCCTGCACGAGTGCATGAGGTCCAGGAGCGGCCTGCACGAGTGCATGAGGTCCAGGAACGGCCTGCACGAGTGCATGAGGTCCAGGAGCGGCCTGTGAGCGCAACGACGGCCCAGGAGAGGCCTGCTAGCTCACCGGAGGCCCAGGAGGGGCCAGCTAGCTCACCGGAGGCTCAGGAAGGGTCTGCTGTTCCGCTTCCAGAGACCCGGGAGGGGTCTTCCACGTCTGCTGAGACCCGGGAGGGGTCTTCCACGTCTGCTGAGACCCGGGAGGGGTCTTCCACGTCCGCTGAGACCCGGGAGGGGTCTTCCACGTCCGCTGAGACCCACGGGGGTCTTCCATGTCCGCTGAGACCCACGGGGGGTCTTCCACGTCCGCTGAGACCCACGGGGGGTCTTCCACGTCCGCTGAGACCCACGGGGGGGTCTTCCACCCCCCGCTGAGACCCACGGGGGGTCTTTCACGTCTGCTGAGGCCCAGAGGGGGTCTTCTACGTGTCCCACGACCCGGAAGGGGTCGCCTACGCTTCCTGGCCCCACGACCTGGGGGGGTCGTCACCTACAGTGTCTGCCCCTGAAATGACTGAACTGCCCCACGGTGGGCCAGGCCTAGAACATTTGTTGGACTCGAATGTTGACATTTTAAGCGTTATGCCCAGGCTACCTTTCGTCCCCTGCTCCATCCCTGGTTTTTTGTTAATCCCCGTTCCTGTAATTGTCTCTGTACGTGTTTCCATACCCGTTCGTGTATCTGTGTCATGTGGTGTGTTTTCTGTCCCAGTCCCTGTGTCAGTTCCCCAAGTAATTACCCATTTTGTCCCAGTACACGTCTCCACAGTCTTGTCCCTTCTAGCCTCTGTCCCCAAGATCCCCAGTGTCCCTAGCCCCACGCCTGTGTCCGTTCCTATAACCCCTGTATCTCTCCCGTCCACTAGGCCCATGTACTCGCGTCCTGTCGTTTCTGCTCTGCCTTTTGATTTCACTGCCCCTAGAGTTTCTCCCAGTCTTGGTTCCCCGGTCTGTCCTTTTCTGTCCCGCCCTGGGTCTAATGTCTCTGTTCCTGGCCATGCCCCGTGGATTTCGGTTGTGTTTTGAGTTTATGGTTTTCTGGTTTGTGTGGTTTTGGTTGTCGTACGTGCCCCGGTGTGGCACGTTTTGGGGGGGGCGTACTGTAACGGTGGGCTCCGCCCCTCGCCCCTGTTTTGGTTTTGTCATTTCGTGTTCACGCCCCTGTCTTGTTTCCATGGTTTCCTTCTGTGTTTTCGTGTCGTCACGATTGTCGTCAGCTGTTCCTTGTTTCTGTTTGTGTATTTATACTTCCTGGTTGTCTCTGTTAGTTTGTAGGTTATTGTCGCTTGCCACGGTGTTTCACGTCTAACGGTTCGTAATGTTATGTGTCTGTATTCTATAGTGGAGTTTAAACGCTATGTTTGTTGATGCTAAGGTTTATGTCTAGCTCGGTTTCGTGTTCGCGTATCTCCCGGTGTTTGATCTTCCCATTGTCCTGTTTCCCCGTGTTTGCCCGTGTCATAGTTTGTTAGTTCCTTGTTAAGTTACGCGTTCTATGTTCACCCGTCTGGTTAGTCACATTAGAGTTGTTCCTGTCGTCTTCGTGCTTGTTATAAGCTGTGCTTGGTGTATTGTCAGTGAGTTCTTATGTCTTGTCAATTAAACGTATTCTGTTAAGGTCCTCCTCACGTTTCGTCTGAGTCTCCGGTTTAGTGTATATATTCAATACGTCGAGCTCCTGCGCCTGCGTCACACTCCGTCTACGAGCGCAGCGTGACAGGGGAGAACATTTATAATAATAATAATAATCTTTATTTGTATAGCACCTTTCATGCATACATGCAACTCAAAGTGCTTTACAGATTAAATAAATCAAAACATTAAAATGAAGCAGAGATTAAAAGAAATAATAAAAAATAAATAAAATTAAATGAAGTAAAATAAACAAAATAAACAAAATAAACAAGCAGGTAATAACAGGTAATAAAATAAAGGTAATAAAACGACAAATTCTTAAGATAATAAATAGAACTATTAAAATAATTAAAACAAACATAAAATGTAACTAAATAAAATGATATATAAAATGGAATGGAAATAAAATGGAAACCTGGTACAACAAACATAGCTTAACTAAAAGCAGATTTAAACAGGAAGGTTTTAAGACCCCTCTTGAAGCTATGCAGGGATGAAATGTCTCTGAGCTCCTCAGGAAGAGAGTTCCAGAGTTTTGGGCCATAACGGCTGAAGGCACCCTCACCAATCTTTAATCGGCTTTTAGGAATCACCAGTAGATTACTGTTTGACGACCTGAGAGACCTGACTGGAACATATCTAACTATCATTTCACTGAGGTAAAGAGGAGCAAGACCATGAAGACATTTAAAAACCATCACCAGAACCTTAAAATCTATTCTAAAGCTGACAGGTAGCCAGTGCAGTGAGTGGAGCGCAGGTGTAATATGATCCCTCTTTCTCGTGCGGGAAAAACATGTTCAACACAAATATCTGGCTGTGAAACTCACAGGTTTCCAGAACAAATGTTCTGTTCACTGTGCTCATACATTATACTAATATATTACACAGTTAAGTGATTTTGTTTTCAAGAACATTTTATGGATAAATAACAATAGAAACTCAAAACTTTTAAAAGTATGATGTTTCAGCAGAGTTTTTAATTGTAAAATGTATTTTATCAGTGTTTAAAGAATGTAACAGAAAAGGAGGTGAACGTACTCCTTTAAAAGATCTCAGGCAGAGTGAAATGCACTTTGGTAGCAGCACAGAAAGAAAAGAGTAGCAGTCTCACCATTATATGTTACTCTGGGCTTCGTCAAACACATGACAAGGTGGAGGTCCATCTCATCCGAGGAGATAAACTTGGAGCAGACAGGGCACTTAAAACCTGGAAAGAGATCAAAACAAGACACAGAACATGAGTGCAGATTTATGTCAGCATCAGAGCTGCAGTACAACAGAGTACTGTGTTGGTGTTAGTGAGAGAGCTGCAGTATAATAAGCTAGTGCATTTCTGCAAGTGATGGAACTGTAATACAGTAGTGTGTTAGTGTGGATGAGAGAGTTGTAGTGTATTAATTTAGCATGTCAGTTTGGAAGCAAGCTGTAGTTTGGAAATAGTGTAGTGACAATGTGGCATGTTATCAGGGCTCCAGAATAACTTTGTTAAGAATTGTACCAACACCTAGGACGTGTTAACCCTACGGATCTGAAAATTGACCGTCCAAAAGATTACATTCCTTTTCTTTACAATCCTGTATTGTATTTCTCCATTTCATGTATTGTACTGCCAAAACACCATAAGCAGACAGCTGTTTTGGGATTATCCTAACTATACATTTCATTTAACTGTGGCTAAATAAGTCAGAGCATCAGTATGAACTTGACAGTTACAGCAACCCCTGAAGTCATACTCAGAAGAAGGGGTACAGCGATTATAACTGTGCCAGACGGTCAGCCAAGTCATCTGGTATAGTCAGTTATTGAGTCATTTGTTGTAACATGGTGTTATTTGTGCCAAGTCCACAGTGCCACCATAATGCAACTTGCCTTCTCTGTCTGTAAATCAGTTACACAGACAGTAATAAGTGTAATACTGAGTAAAAGGACCTAGTGTGTCCAAAAAGTTATCTGTTATGGTTTCTTATAATTTTTTTTTCACAACAAGAGCTGCTCATGGAATCACAAGCATATACTCAACAAGGACCTTGGTGTTTTCAAATTGATATGATTTGCCCCCAAATTCTTGCAAAACTCTGCTATGTGGGTGTAGGTGCTCACAGTGTCGGCTAACCACCTTGAGGTCAAGCCATCTAGCTGCATCTCTCGATTTAAAATGTTCTAAAGCCTGAAGGATGGTACTGAAATATTCCATGAAGTCGTCAAGCTCCATGAGGCTGAATGTGGCCAACTCAGAAGTGTTATCTGGCCAGTTGAAGGTGTCAAAGAGGATGCATGCTGATTTAAGGACTCCTTTGTCAAGATTCTTAAAACGAGATGAGAAAGTCACAGAAGTCACTTATGAGCTTTGCCTTAATGGGAGTGAAGGCCTTGTCGTCAACTTCTCTACGTCCCAGCGTGAGTCCATGGTAAGTGTTTCCAGGGCATGGTCCAGTTTCATCAAGGGCCTGCTACCTTGGATCTGGATTGGTCTGTGGAATAATAGTGGAGTAGTATAGGCCAAATGAGAAGAATAATTATAAATGATCAGTCATTTCACACCATGTCACAGAATAAAAGTGTGTGCTAGCACCACCTAGTTTTTCTCTTAGCTACAAGTCCACAAGATTGGTCTTTCTAGACCATTTGTAAAGTTAGATCACCTATGGGGAACAGATGACTAAGAGCTTTAAGTTCATTTAGAACTTGGTGAATGAAGACAATCTTGTATTCTTTCAGGCATGAGTAGATTTGGTCATTCATTGATACACTTGCTTTCCTGTCAGTGGAGTTAATCACATGATTTTCAAGCCCACCAGTCAAATGTAAAGATCTTGTGGTGACACCCCAGTACTCTTCAGTCCAATGAGAGTCAACCAAGTTTTCCCTGGTCATGACTATGTTCTAGTTTCACAAAGATTACAAACTGTTTGACTGAAAATCCATCTGCAGAGTCAATGATGTAGATCCATTTTTGATCCCAGAATGACCATCCATAGGAATCGGACATGGCAGGAAAGAATCAGCGGCGTATGATTTTTTTTCAGCAAAATCTTAAGCCATACATTTCCATATTGTGTTGATAAATTCATGACAGACTTTGTGCTTCCCAGGTGTTTCGTTTTGTAGTGCTATTTAATTTTGTTTCATTAAAAACCTCTACTCACTAAGCTGTACGTCCTACTAAACTGAAAACAGGAGAGAAAGACTTGGACTTCATTAATCTCAATATCACATTTAATACCTGAATCCTTTTCGATGTATAATATAATTTTTACAGCCAGCCAGAAATTGCTCATATGCAATGACTGAGATCAGCCAGGATGCTCACAGTATTCAAGAAGTGTTGTGATGTGTTACAGAGCTCATTTGCATACTGCCACCTTCTGCATTTGCAGTGTTTTGGAGTGTGATATTGCAGTATTGATTAACAAACAATATATTGTGCAGTTGTGTCTTAAACCCACACCCACACCTTCACAAACTCTAAAGTTAAGACTACTCACTGCACATCTATCCACACTTGCAAACATACATTCATACATTAGCAGAAGCACAAACAGGTTCATGGCATCCTGTCATACAAACATTTGCACACATGTGTAGACCTGACACCTTAAATTCAGTGTCCCTGTCCCAGCTTAGGTAGGCTACATTTCTCAGCTTCAAATTTAGAATAACTTAGAATAAGTGAACTTGGCAATAGTGCCACCTGCATGCAATTCTAATTGATATGTTGTTAACAACAGTAAGAAAATCAGACCTGGTTAAAACGAATTCAAAATCAAGATTTTTGAAATAAAGGACCAAACAGACAGTAAAAAGCAAAAAGAGGGCAGGCAATTTCTGATACATTTCCTTCAGAAAAGAGGACAGTCTGAACATTTTATGTTTTTCATTATTTTTGTTTTGAAGTATCCTTTCTATTATTTGTGCCAATATGTACACAACACTTAATACTAATATGTCTAATGTTAAATACTAATATGTCTATACTTACTACAATCCATTGTTCAACTATTCATAATTGTTTTTCCTTCTTCGGTATCACTGTAGTAATTACAACTCTTCAAGAACATGGGATTTCTCTTTTAGAAACATCCAATTACAACCATTCAACAAGGTTGAAGAAAAAGTCCTCTTTAAATTATTTGTACAACTCAGCAGTAAAGCCATCTATACCCAGTAATTTATTTACTTTCAGTCTAGATCTTGCTAATAGCAGTTCCTCCTTTAGTTATTTTAGTGACCAAGTTTCTATTTTGCTCATGTGAGACACAGGATCCAGTGAAGACAGCAGTGCCTTAGACAGAGTGTTTTATAAAACCTTTCAAAGCTCTAATGGATATTTTCAACTGTGTACAGTATTTTAGCTCATTCTACAGTCCTTATGTTGTAAATTAGATGTTTCCATTTCTTGGGACTGCCACATATATTATATTTCTATTAACATCTGCATCTTATCCACGATTTCAGTGTCTGGATAACTTCGATAACTATTACTTGGTGTCTTTCTGGATCTGGAGGTTAATGATCATAATTTTGGAGTTTCCATTACTCTCTACGGTTCTTCCTATTTGGACTTGGGGGTTTGTAGATCACATGCCTTGCACATACATGTTCATTTAAATGATCCCTGGGGCTCTCAGCCTCTCAGCATTTGCTGTTCCCAGCAGTATCTTGTATCGTGCTGCTAGGTGCTGGACTGTCTCTTGGGCCAGTGTGCATGTGCAGTGGGCAATGTGCATCTTTGATTCTGTCTGGCATGACACTCCATTATTCAAGTGGCCTAGTACTTAGTGCTTGGTCTTGCCATGATTAGTGCGTCTGTGTTGTCCTTCAGTCCTGCCTTTTTCAGTCAATATCAGGATAGCCTTATGTCTTCCACCTTCCATGTTATCCACTAGTAACACATTCTTTGGATCTGCACATCCTTTGCTGCAATGGTATCCGTGTGCCCCATCTGTTTGGGAGGGTTCAGCGCATCTTTTTGGGGCCAATGCGTGTTGTGTCTCTGGTTGGTTTGTTATTGGATCTTGGGTGGAAGGCTCGATGCACTGTGAGGAGCTTGTTGGCCTGTCAGTACGGGTTTAATTAACATTAATTTGCAAGAATGCTTCCATGTGCTTTTCTCTTCCTAGCTAGTAAATGGTTTAGTATGCAATATTTATAAAGGTGAATTACCACTGTTTAACCATAGACATACAGGTGATGTGCAGGAAAATTTGTGTCTCATTGAGCCAGAATTGTTACCATCTATTCAGCAAACTTTTGCCTTTTGCCCAGTGGTGGTTTCCGCTCATCCGTAAAGACCTGATTTATGGAGGGCTGCAGAGATGGTCATATTTCCAATATTTTCAAACCTCTCCACACTGGATTTGGAGTTTTTTAGAGACTTCCTTGGTCAACTGTAAAAACACTTAAGGATATGCCAAGTTTCTTCCATTTTAAATGACTGAAGCAACTGTGGACATGAGTACACTCAAAATCTTAGATACTGTTTCATATTCATGTCATGATATATGCCTTGCCACAGTTTGGAGATCCAGAGACTTCATGGCTTGGTTTGTGTCCTGACAATGCAGTTTAAATTATTGACCCATGTGCAATTTCAAACTATCTCCAGTCCAGGTTCTAGACATATCTCATGTAGTTAAGCAAACAGGGTGCAAATAACCACATCAAGGAGTGCCACGGCAATGGGTTTGAATACTTTTGTTTTGACTTAATTTTCAAAACTTTATATAAATATAATTTATTTATTGTGGTTGATTAAGTGTAGGGCAAAATTTTATCCATTCAAAATCAAATCCACAACACAATAAACTGTGTAAGAATTAGATACATCTGAAAACTTTCTGAATCCACTATAGAGTTAGGTGGTATGTTATATACCTCACCTAATGTTGGTAAACATTCCTCCACCAATACATTTTTTTCAGATTTTACTCCCTTTGCTAAACAGTGGCACTTATTTAAAATCAAGTGAGTAACACTGAGAGGAGTCACAATTTCCACATGAGAGTGATCATGTAGGTAGATAATACGTTGTCATTTAAGGAAGGAAAAGGAAGTTGTCATTAAACCTCTGTTGTAAGTGCATGGTTTGGTTCAAAAACATTACATCAAACATAAAAATAGCATTTGCTAAATTTGCCTCTCCATGGTTATTATTAGTGTAAACACTAACAACCAGTTCTAGTTTAAAACGTATTAAAAATATAAGGAAGACATTCAAGTCATTTGTTAATTCACTGCATTAACAAAATATGTGGGCCAGCAGAGTCCCATCTTCTCCTTGTCCCCCAAGCCAAGGCAACAGGCAAATGACCTTAACTGGAGAATACCAGCAGAGACAAGGCAACACTTAAGATTTTCCATGTGGGACTTCATATAGCAAAATATCTCAAACCACATGGCAGCAGCAAACTGACAGTACAAGTGTCTCATTGAGGAAAATTCCACAGCTCTGATCTCCCTGAGATCAAACATTTAATTACTCATATCTCACATGACACAGTAGTGCCCACTGACTCCATTTGCAGACCAGGCTAAATAGGAAATTGTGTGATCTGCTGGACAGCATTCCCACCTACAGTACTCCACCAAACAAATAAATACATTCGTTAATTAATTTAAAAAATAGGTAGTACTTGACAATGAGACTGCCTTATAAAGGGTTTAAAATTATGGTTCAAAGCTAATTTATTGATGGTTGTTAATTAGGTCATAATTAGTCACTGATAAGCAGTATTACACTTAAATAAAATGGGGAACAGTGACTTGTGCAGCATTAGTATGAGTGTACAATAAGACAATCCTTATAAAAAAAGTCTATAAAAAGAGCAATATACATCTAGACCTGTATGATTTAAAATGTTAATGTAGGCCAAATGATCATCTGTAACCAATAAGGCATCATGGTGGTGGTTATATGGAAGTAAAGTATTAACAATTCTCTGATGAAGCTGATGTAATATTGATTGACAAATATGACAAAGTAAGATAAGAACTCTGTGAGAGCTGATCTATAACTATGTACAAGAATGTGGCCTAGACAAGTTATACTTTTACGTGTTATAACTGCTTATTAATCACTTTGATGGTGTTTATGATCTAAATAATAACACTCCCTCCCCACCTTCTAAATCACACCAGCAATATCTGTGTTCTTGTGCCAAGACCCAGACTGCAATCATAGACACTTAACTGGGTATTCAAAACAAAGATGCCCCACTGCTACCTCTCCCTGCACTTCTAGTATGTTTGTGGCTCTATTATACATGATGCACAGATTAACGTGGAGCCGCTGCCCATGGCCAGGCTGGATATTTTGATCAGCATTTAAGCCTTTTCTCACCATCACTTGTTTAATCTCATAAAGCCAATGTGATACAATGAGAATATCCATGAGTTTATGATAACATCAAAACTAAGTTGTCAAAATAACATTTAGTAACCACCCCCCCCTCTCCCCGGCTGCTTGTAACCACCCACCCACAACCTTCTTGCAGTTCACGGTTTGAAAACCACTGACTTAAAAAAACACCATGACTTACACATACCACAGAAAAGCAGTAAAACATTCAAGGCTGGTATATATCTGACAAGTAGTTGACTATCTGAAGAGTAGTTGAATCTTTTCAATCCAAGCAAATCAATTTTATGTTTCAATAAACAATAGCACAGATAAAATAACAAGTATACAGTATATTCAAACTGGCAAACTTATAAAATAATATTAGCCATTTATTTTTTAAAAAACAGGATGAGGATTTTAAGATCTTATTATACCATCAAAATATCAAACCTTAACCTTAACAATCCTAGTACCACCTCACCTCAATTCAAATATAGAACTCCCTCAAAGATGTCAGCACCTAAAATCAGTCCCTTTAGGCCTGCATATTTTAAATCAGAAACCGCTTCACACACCTATCACATATGTTTATGCCAAATGTAACTGTAATTCACTAAAATAAAGAAATAACCAACATCCCTGAAGAAAGATTACAAAATGGTGGGTCTGTAATCCAAGCAATCAAAGCTACCATGTCAGGAAATTGAGTTGACCCTCTAGCAACCTTTCCAACCCCCTTCCAGCAGAAAGTCATCACTGTATGGTTCCCTCTTATCTTTTCTGGGGAGCAGTGCGCTATGCTTTTACATGCAGACAGTACACCAGTGCCTAATTCCAATCCCTATGCAACTCATACACTCCCTCATGTAGAACAGTAGAACAGACATAAGCAGTTGCAATCATATGCACCCCCCCCATCGCACCATCACAAGCCAGAGCCAGCTGTAATACACACACACAAACACACACACATACCCCTACAAGATTTCATCAGATCATCAGTCTGCGGGTACACTAACACACTTCATTTCATCACCTGAACTGAAACGAAGAACACCTCCATGAGGCCTTATCGAAAATGCAAATATTCAGCCATGACTTGGTGGACAAGTTTCTAATCTAGTTTACATAGCTAACAAATAAGGAAAGATTATAACCACAAGTTATTAACATCAAACAACGTGCCATAATCATGCTTGCCTCAAACAATGTTACACTACTTAATTTTAAATATACACGTTAAACATGTGGATTCTGACACCATAAAACATACCATTTATAAAGTTTTTCAGATTTGACAAAAGCATCTTACAAGACTGTGTTAAGCCCATATGCCTTTGTCCATTTTTATACATACTGTCATGTGGTCTCAAGAAAAAAGCATAAAGAAATCTACAGACAGATATAGCCAGTCTAAAGAAAGGTCACAACGCTATGCATGTACAGATCTAGACAGGCTAGAACACAACACACACAGTCCCATTAAAGCACCCTCTAATACCAACCCCCTAGCTGCAGTACTACTAACATTGCAAAACCCTTCAGGTTCATCTAACTGTAACGGAGCTCTAGAAATGGCATGCTAAGTAAAACACTCAGGGCAGAGAAAACCAGTCTGAAAATGTTTGATGAATTTTCATCAGCTAACTAGTAAACGTTGTTAGTGCGGCCACTGTATATATGCTGCCCAACCAGATATTATACTTTCATTTTAAATTATTGGTTTACGAAGTTTTAGTTGCCAAATTATTACCATTAAGCAGCTTCATAATTCAAGATAAACCTCACAAGTTTAAACAAAGATTCAGATTTTTATGTAAACAATCCCGGTATCGAAAGAGGTGACGTTTACTGGTCTTGAATCAACAAACAATCCACCTTCGTCTTAACGTTTCTTTACTGTTTAATAATCGTCTCGTAATATTACAACCGATTCCGTTAGCAGCGCAGTTTACCGAACCGTACAGTACCGTACCGTCCCGTCACAAACGGAGTGCCACTTTCGTGACGTCACTGCTTTCCTGGTTCTTACCTCCGAAGAGATGGGGTGACAGGTGCGATGGTAATGAACCAATCAAGAGTCTCGGAGCCCCCTGACCGCCTGCTGACCGACCAGTCTCCGCGGCGTTTTCGTCCGGTGTGCTGCTCCCGGATTCTTGTGAACTGTGGACTCCGGTGCTAGGGATGCTGATGCCCGAGTGCGGTCTGGGTCCCGAGCCAGAACCACTTCCCCCTACGGCTCGCGATCTGGGCCCAGTGTGATGTGAGGAGGACGGGAGCGCACCTGCGGCCCCGTGAGCCGACGCACCGTTACCGTGATTATATCGCATTGCCAGAGACGCACTCCTTCCATTTCCGTTACTAATCGACGTGTTTGACGGTAGAGCAGACCCAGAATAAGCTCTCGTTCGTCTGGTAGTAGAAGGACTACTCTGTTTTGCTCCCATGCCTGTTGCCCTACACCACTGCTTGCACCGATTTAATTATTAAAAGATCCCACGGAGTAAAAACATGGATTTTATACATGACTCCATATTCACAAGATCGCAGGAGATATAATACTGACAGGATTTAAATTCCCCAATAAGAATGTCAACAGCAGTGACACGCGACAAATAAACAGTGAGCAGATGGAAATAATCTCTTTTCAGTATTCCGATGTAAGATACGCATGAGGGACTTTGACAAAAATCTTCACCAACAAACTTTCTGAAGCTTTTCGTAAAGGCTGTCACTGAAGTTTGCAGTATCCATGAGTTGGTGACGCTCTCTTCCCGTATGCAGTTCTGGTTTGGGCTTAACGCGCTTTGGCTGTATTCTTACTGGCGTCCTCTCCGCCATGCCTGTCACGTCAAAGTGAAGGGTCGCACGCTCCCCGCTTCAGCTGGAGTAGAGACGGCTGCTGAGCGAAACCTGTTCTAATTCAGGAAGTAAAGCAGAGTAGCGGAGAACTGTTATAAAAACTAAACACTTCTACAGCCTACGTGCCCTGGTGCCTCCCTGCCGACAGAGTGAGGGGCGGTCCTATTGGGCTGTGCGTCCCGTGACGTCAGCATTTGCAGGACGTAAAGCCACGTGCCCCGCAGCCGTTCTGGCTGCAGCGCCTGCACCGCCCTCTGCGCACCAACGTGATAGCAACGTATAACCATGCGTGAGTATGGACGTTCACGGATAATTGTTGCTTAAAACAGGAAATGATCGATGCCATTGTCTATGTTCCTCATTAGAAAACACCCCCATGCGTTTGAACTCACTTTTATTTACGTATTTTTTATTCCGTTTTACTTACCGTCCCGAAAGGGTTACGGAATGTTTGTTTGTGCGCGCCCGTACGTGCAGAGACGTCAGGCATCCCTTTTTTGGCGGGGCATAAATAGACTATTGACTAGCTTAAATGAAAACGTAACGCCTAAATTTAAAAACGTATGTGTGTGTGTGTGTGTGTGTGTATATATATATATATATATATATATATATATATATATATATATATATATATATATATATGCAGATGTTACTATACATGTGCGTATACATACATACTACAGCTGGAATAGAGGTGCTGCCCCCTAGAGGTATTTTAAATCATGCAACCTTTGTTTACTGCCTGTGGTCTCAACCATTAAAAATAGTGTGTGATGTTATTCATTTGCCGTTACGCTAATGGAGGGAGGGGAGGTTCATGTCTAGACCCCTAATGAGCAACATAAAGGCAACAATGGCAAGGAAAAGCTCACTAGGACAGTTTAAGGACGATACATTAAGAGGATTTCAGACTCAAAGGGCATCCCACCATTATCCATGCAGGATATGACAGAATCCAACTTAGAATGGATGCATGTTGTATTCAGCAAATCTAATCAAATATATAGTTTGATATTGTCCTCTACCAGTTTTCAAAATGATCTCTCTGGCCCATGGCATAACCACACACTACCCCTATACAGTTCTGCTTTTCATACTGGAAGAATCTTTTCATTTAAATGCCAGTCAGACAAACATCAGCAATGAATTATGTCCAGAGGTAAAAGGATTGTGCACTGGTTTCATGTCCAGCAAGGTGAGGAACCAAAGCATGGTGGCACCCCAGAACCTAGTAGTACCACATCAGGCAGGTGTACAAGGGCTGGTAGTAAATCAGGATAATGGACTCCAGTCGCTTTGGGTGAATGGAGATCATGTGCTGACATCATAAGAGAAACGTCTGCAATAGCACAGCACATCCTTCTCTTACACCACATCAGGCAGCAGGACCATGTGTGCAGCCCAGCAGAGAGACGTAACAGAGCGTCATATATGCACAGAGAGTGCAGCATTTTCAGCATGGTATATAAAAGATCATAGAGCAATCAGGGACTCTAGCAAGTCTAGCTTTGCCATCTTGGCTAAAAGCAAGCACCAGAAGACAGCGCAGACTTGAAGGCTCCCTGGGACATCAGCAGAGCTTCCTCCCATCAAACCTGACTGCACGAGGGAGGCAATTCAACAGCACCAACATCTCCGTTTACCATAATTCTCGTTCTCAGGAGAGACCATGTCTCCGCTTTCTGATTGTAGCATTTGACAGACCATAATAAGAAATAAAATTGCTAAGTTCCTCTGGGCAAGTTAATTTCAAGCTTTAGAAGTTAATAGCATAGTGTCGGTACAGAGGAGAGTAGGAAGGTCTCACAGCTCCAATGAGCACTTTATGGGCAGACATGGCCACAAACATAGAAGGAGGAAGTAGTACTCTAAATGAGGAAATGGGGGAGGGACAAGATATGTGGCATTCTGACAGTAACACAACCCTACACACCAATAAACTGAAAAGAGACATAACAAACTAAACTACCACTATCATACACACTTTTCAGTAAAGCTAGCTTTTCCAGATGTGATAGTGATCTTATTGAGATAGCAAAACAAATGATATTTTGGCTAAGGTGCAATTTATGGCTAATTTATTTATTTAATATCTTGTAAAGATACAAATGCTGTATTGTGCATTTTCAGATTGAATACTAAAATCTTCAAATTCTTTTTAACTGAAACAACTAAGCTCAATAGAAAGTCTACAAATTCCCAGGCTGTGTCTAAATAGTAAGAAACTTCTGGGATTTTGGATCAGTCACATTAGTACAAATAATTTCAAAAAGAGATGAAAGTGTGTTCCAACTTCTGATTACAGCCTACAGCATTCCAATTTCCAGTTTTGGTTCCAATTTTCTGAAGGTTCTTGTCTTTTTGTTCCAGGAACTGACACAGACTCACTGAAGTGAAACTTCTGTGAAATGTCAGGGCACCCAGCAGATGGTCTGGCCATTTTGCATTTCATTGGCTCTGGTTTGTGAATGTGTTGATCTATGTTAAGACCCTGAGCTGTGTTTCATAAAAATGACATCAGCACTTTTCAGTGTAGATATCATCGAGGTTTGCTTGCAAACATATCTCACTTATGTTACAAAGCCCACATTGTCTTCTCAGCACCATTTGCATAACCCATGGTCTAGCCATGCAAATCTGTATAGATTTCATTACTGTGCTGAACTGAATAAAGGCCAGATCATAGTACTGCCTCCATCTTCTACACGCACCTCTTTGACAGTACACTCTGTTAATAATCTCTCTCTGATATAACCATATTTTGTTGGAGCCAACAAGAATGACAATAGGTTTTGAAATTCTGTTCAGTTGTTCAGGCTCCTGGTATACATGCCTGTAGAAGCTGGTGCCTCAGCTATTTTCACACTAATAGCATCAATTATAAGTAGATCACTTATAATAGGTCTCAATGTTTTTCGGAGTGGCAAAGTTATTGGACACACTGAAAGGATAAGAGTTGTGTTTTGATGGAGTAACCTTGACCTCAACCTTATGATTATCATGAATGATGGTTGCCACCTCAACCATCATTCATGTGCTGTTTGACTAGAGCGGAGAGTTTACTATCTCTTCAGAATCTCTTGCTACAAGACTGTGATCAAAACAGCATCTGTGTTTTCGTTAACAGATCCAGTTCCCACTGGCCTACAGTTATATTTGATTTAGTCTTACACTGCATAAACTGAGATAGCATTATATTAAATGATCTGACCGGGTTACAGGTGGGGAACGCACAGCAAGGAATGAAGCAAATGCAAGAATGAAGAGTCTAAACAAAGAGGAACAAAAATGTGCAGAAAAAGAAACTAAAGAATGCCAGAGAAATGGAATTGACTGACAGCTGGTCGTGCTAATACAAAAGGTCACACGGCAGTCGAAGCTGAACAGGCCGCACCTCTGTGTGTGTTACAACCAAAAACATGCAAGATGTACGAGTGATGACGAATCATAGACTAAAGGCCATACTCAAGACAGAGGCTGCTGGCTGCAGAGTACTGCCACACTCATGTTGTTCACAGCTCCCTGAAGTGAGGATATTATCTATAAAAGTATCATGTAAAGGTTTCCCTAACATTATAGTCATTCTGTATTATAATAATCTTATTCGCTTGCCTGGATGTGTATGTTGTGAAAGAGTGAAACAATGTTGGGGAAATTTGTGTGTGGGTGTGTAGAACTATAACTGGGTTAATGCCTGAGAGAAACATTAAACACTGTTTGTAAGAACTTGAGTATTAAATTAAACACCCAGTTTGAATAAAAAAAAAACAAAGAAGAATTATGATATATGAGCCTTGAGATTGGGCGAAGTATTGGATGCTTTATTCAATATTCGGACTGCCTAATTTATATCAAAATGAAAAGATGTGCCTAAGTACATGCAGACATTGGAAGCTCAGTGGTTACACTGGTTAACAACGAGTTAGAAATCCCTGGTTCTTATGTTTTTGTTTGTTCATTTGTTGATCCAAATATGTTTACAGAATTTCATTATCACATATAGTTGTTTTTGTTTCGGAATGCTGGGTTAACAAGGAAAGTGGAGACTCTCTGGACAAAGTACTGCTGGACACTGAAGGGATGTTCCAGAGGGTGAAGTATATGAGAAAATCATACATATTTTATGTATATATTTTTAGTGTAATAACAGCCTTCTTGATGAATAAGTAATATTGTATTGAAAAATTTAACTGTTCTTTCACTTGAAAAACATTCCTGATAGAAACATTCTTTAAAAAGATTTCAATTCACCATTGTTTCTGGAACAAAACTTTCTGTTGCTTCGGTTTATTTCACACTCTGTACATGCATATTCTGTGTCAAGGTGACCAAAGTTAACCTAGTTAGAAAGCAATCATAAATTTAAACATTAACTTTAGACAGCAAATGACACTTATTACAGTTTTATGCTATGTAATACTGTTCCAACATAGAACTAATTTTGTATTTGCAGTTATTACAATGCATAAACTGATTAGGTGAAGCATTGTTAGATATGAGCCAGCAGATGGCAGAACTCACCCATTCAAAGCTGAACTACTCACCCATTCAAAGCTGAAGTTATGTTCGCCTAAGTTCGCCTAAGTATCCATCTCATCCATCCAACACAACAACACTGGAACTAATCACATTATCTAATCATCTTTTCATATACTCTACAATTTATTCTTTGTATGGTAGTGGAATTTGACCAGATCAGGTATCAACCTCCCATATCCAGGGTGTTAATATATGAAAGTGTCAATGTTTTACCTTGAATTGTGGTGTTCCCCACTACAACAATTAGCTCCATCAGAGTGAAATGTCAAACCTTTAAACAATAAGAACACACACACATACAGACTGCATATGCTGAACAGTCTCATCTACATTGTTTTCTTTAGGTAGTGAGAGAGATCGGAGAGGAGACTAGGGAAGTAGCCACACTGCAGAGGAAATATGCAGAAATAGGATTTGAGAAAGAGTAGTGGTCACATTCTCTGTTCCAAACATCATTAGTAGTTACCCTAACATGTAGCACAGTGGATACAATAGGTAATAACACTAATAGTACATTACACTTATATAGCGCTTTTCAATAATCTAAAAACAGAAAGCTGCCAAATTAACAGAGAATCACAAAATAAACACATGTTCAGTAAAAACATAACAAGGGAATATAAAGCAAGTATGGATAAAGATGAAGAACAAACAGTATCAACCAGTGTGCATGAGCTGAAGAGGGACAGAGAGTGAAAGAAACAGACTAGACATGCAGCAAGTCTCACGCAAGAGAAAAAAGACTGGAGGTTGGATTGAAATGTAGACAAAGGGATCCAGAGTTGGGCTTAGGGTAGGTTGGGCTTAGGGGAGTTGGAGTTAGGGGAGTTGGGTTTACGGTAGGTTGGTTTAGGGTAGTTGGGTTTAGGGTAGTAGGGTTTAGGGTAGTTGGTGTTAGGGTAGTTGGGTTCAGAGTAGTTGGGGTTAGGGGAGTTGGTCTTAGGGAAGTTGGGCTTAGGGTATTCTGTAGATGGGCCGTGTTAGAGAAGGCTTGATCTCCGAAAGAGTGGATCGTTAGAGGTTCACAGCTAACAGGCTGGAGGAGGAGAACCCAAGAGCATGTGTGGATGTAAAGGGCTGAAGGAGAGTGGGGAGTTAGGAGGGAGTTAGGGGAGATAGGAGGGAGTTAGTAGGGAGTTAGGAGGGAGCAGGACTGTTCAGAACCTTGCATGTGAGGAGGAGATTTTCGAAATGAACGCGATGTTTAACCAGAAGCCAGTGGAGATTACATGAAACGGGTGTGGTGTTCTGTGATGTGCTAGTAATGAGTTAATAGATGAGCAGCAGAATCCTGAACCAATTGGACAAAAGTGTTAATTTGTGGACTAAAGTGTTAATTCTGGAATGAGGAGAGTTGCACTAGGCAGGTAGAAACAAAGGCATGAATAAGAGACTGGGTGGCTGACAGTGGGAGAAATGGCATAATCTTCACAGTGTTACACAAGTGGAAGAAACAAGTTTTCTCAACAGCATTAACATGAGCTTTGAATGAAAGAATTGAATCAAAGATGATTCAAGTAGGTGCAGCCTTCCTTCTCTGCCTCCTCCCACAGGTCCCAAAGCCTAAAGCCCAACCCTCATGTTGGATTAGGTGGATTACACAAGGGTAATTGCTGTTATGAGTGATTTTATTGGTTTCCCAACATTTAGTTTTTGCATAAATTCTTTGCAAAAATGTTTGGAATCACTATGCATTGCTATGAGTGTGTTTGTATGTGTGTGAGTGCATGTGGTTTTCAGCAATGCTTGTTTATTATTTATAATTGCTTTGACCTGAGAATGTGCCAGTTGGTGGGAAACCAGTTCCATCTGGTTTAATTACACTGCTGAACTGAAGGAATAGTACACACAACACACACATGAACGAATGCAAAAACATATACACATAGCAACATACATACCCTCTAGGCATATAGGTTCACAATCACATTTAAAGATTACTCCTAGAGCAGCAGCATCCAAAACACACACACGCAGACACACACACGCGCACAGACATATACACGTTCACACATGTGCACACACACACACACACATACAAATGCTCTGTGGATTTTTTATCCTATCAAATGAAAAATATAAACAGCCATCGGCCAAATAAATTATCACCAATAACATACCCTCTTTTTTGAACTGACCATCTTTTCTATCTTAGCAGGAATGTTGGTTAGTTAGTAAGAACACATGTCCAGCACTATATGACCAAAAGTATGTTAACACTCCTCTTAATTATTGAATCCAGGCATTTTAACAACACCCACTACTAACGGGTGTATAAAATCTTGACGTAGTTGCGCAGTCTCCACAGGCAAACACTGGTAGTAGAATTGGCTCTGGGTTTAGTGACTAGACCACCATTTCAGGAGCTTGAACTGTAGCCTCAGTTAGCTGACAGGAGCATCACCTGCTGTGGTCATCTGCCCCTGTGGTCCGTCTGATTGAAGGTCTGATGTGTTGTGAATTCAGAGATGCTCTTCTCCACACCTCGCCTATAACCAGTGTTATTTATCGTCACCTTTCAATCAGCTCGAACCAATCTGCCCATTGTCTTCTGACCTCTGACATCAACAAAGCATTTTCACCACCTGACCATTCTCTGTAAACCCTAGAGATGGTTATTGTAAGGGTGGCTCAGTCCGGGAGGACTGATCACCCGGGTTTTTAGGGACGGATACAGGGGCAATAGCGACAGCAGTGAACTAAGGCCTCCGCCAAAATAGTGCGGGAAAAGTCGAGAAAATAAAATGTAAAAATAAGAAATGAAAAATAGTAAACAAAAGACACGGAGCAAAACTCTACGTGGAGGTAAGTATAACGAGAACATAAGAGAGCACACGGACACGGTCAACGTGGCGAATAGGGTAAGTAACCAAAAGAAATAATCTATATAATAAACAACAAAAAGATAGGAAGCAAACAGTAAATGGAAAACTTGAGATAGGCCAGGAATGGCGCATGAGAAAACACTCGAAATGAGAAAAGGCATAGGCGAGTAAACACCTGAGAGCGAGGCTGACTGAATGCGAGAAGACACAAACAATCCAGCAGTGAGATGCTGCCACCGCCTCCCTAAGTACTAGGGAGAACAGGTGCAACACCTCACTGCTGATTACGAGGAATGCGAGGAATGCGTGCTCGCGAACTCCCTCTGGTGGAGACAGAGGGAGTCGCGCTGGAACCAGCCCTGACAGAGCCCGCCGTCTAGGACCGCGACCACGCGGTCCCAGGGCAACAGCCCTGTCACGATAGAAGTCCCTAATAAGGGATGGGTCCAGAATGCGCGCAGCAGGAACCCAGGAGCGTTCCTCAGGACCATACCCCTCCCAATCGACAAGGAATTGTTCACGACCCCGGACACGCCGCACGTCCATCAGACGACGGACGGTATAGGCCGGGGACCCGTCGATGATGCGTGGAGCAGGAGGGGACCGGTTGGGCGGAACCTCCCGGCGAACCACAAAGAAACGGCCGTAGGCGCGAAACATGGAAGACAGGGTGAACTCGCATAGAAGGGGGCAAAATAAGCCGGTAAGCAACCGCATTAATCCGACGAGCGACCTTAAACGGACCCAAAAAGCGAGGTGCCAACTTCTTGGTTCCCCCACGAACAGGGAGGTCTTTAGCGGACAACCACACACGCTGACCGGGCCGAAATGAAAGGGCGGGCAGACGGTGCTCGTCAGCACTGCGGCGATGACCGTCGGAGGCCTTTAGCAATGCGCGACGTGCACGTGACCAAGCCTTACGGCACCTCCGGACTTGAGCAGCCGCGCTGGGAACGGCCACCGACGACTCTTGGTCCGCGAACAACGGAGGAGGAAAGCCAAAAAGGCATTCAAACGGGGACATCCCTAAGGACGAGTGCCAAAGCGTGTTGTGGGCGTATTCAGCCCAAACCAGATGGTCGGCCCAGGAAGACGGGTTAGAGGACGCTAGACACCTCAACGTCTGCTCTAAGTCCTGGTTGACTCTCTCAGTTTGCCCGTTAGATTGGGGATGGAAGCCGGACGACAGACTGGCCTTAGCACCGAGCAGGTCCAGGAAAGCAGTCCAGAACCGACTCGAGAACTGAGGTCCACGATCAGACACCACATCTTTGGGGAACCCGTAGTTTCGTACAACATGCTCAAGGAGCAATGACGCGGTCTCCCGAGCCGTAGGGAAGTTTGGCTAACCCGATGAATTTGCTGAACTTAGAGAAGTGATCAACAATAACCAGGATAGTAGTTAACCCTTTGGACGACGGCAAACCAGTAACAAAATCCAAGGACACGTGGGACCAGGGCCTAGACGGGACAGGAAGGGGGAGAAGGAGACCCGCAGGCTTGGACCGAGGCACCTTGCCTCGAGCGCACACTTCACACTTAGAGACGAAATCCCGAACTTCCTGATCCATGCGAGGCCACCAGAACCGGCGTCTTATAAACTCGAGTGTGCGTCTAGAACCCGGATGCGCTACAAAGCGCGACGAGTGCCCCCAGTCTAAAACCTTACCCCGTACGGCAGAGGGAACATAAAGACAATTAGGAGGACACCCCCAGGGTCGGGTTCGGCCACGAGCGCTTGTTTAACCTCGGCCTCAATTTCCCACTGAACCGGAGCGACAATTATCTCGGGAGGGAGGATGGTCTCGAGAGAAGCGAGAACCGTACTAGGCTCCCATTGTCTTGACAGCGCATCGGGCTTAGTGTTCTTTGAACCAGGACGATATGACAGCGTGAAATCGAACCGAAGCGAAGAACATAGCCCACCGGGCTTGCCTGGAGTTCAAACGCCGCTTGTTGCAGGTAAGCGAGATTTTTGTGGTCCGTCCAGACAACAAAAGGATGCCTAGCTCCCTCGAGCCACTGGCGCCACTCTTCAATGGCTAGTTTTACGGCCAACAGTTCTTTATCGCCAACATCATACCTACTCTCTGTGGGGGTAAAGCGGTGAGAGAAGTACGCGCACGGATGTAACCGAGGGGGATCACCAGTCCGTTGAGACAAAACAGCCCCAACCCCCATATCAGAGGCATCAGTCTCGACCACAAAAGGTAAGTCCGAATCAGGTACACGCAGAATAGGAGCGGAAACAAAACGATTTTTTAGCTCCTCGAACGCGGTTTGAGCTGCGGGGTCCACGTGAACTTACCCGCTTTCTTGCTGGTGATAGCAGACAGCGGAGCAGCCAATGTACTAAACCCCTTAATGAATCGCCGATAAAAATTGGCAAATCCCAGGAAACGTTGCGTAAGACGCACAGAGGTAGGGGTAGGCCATTGCTCCACTGCCCGGGTTTTGGCAGGGTCCATAGCCAACTTGTTTGCAGAAACCACAAAACCAAGGAATGTCACCTCACGAGCATGAAACATAGACTTCTCGAGTTTGACGTAAAGGTGGTGTTCTAAAAGGAGTTGGAGAACCCGCCGCACATGACGAACATGATCGGGGAGAGAGCGACTGTAAATGAGGATGTCATCTAAATAAACAAAGGCGTAATCATCCAAAGCCTCTCTCAACACCTCATTAACATACCGCTGGAAAACCGCAGGAGCATTCATGAGACCAAACGGCATCACTAAATATTCGTAGTGTCCCGAAGGTGTAATGAAAGCGGTTTTCCACTCGTCCCCCTCTCGTACCCGTATCAGATTATACGCACTGCGTAAATCCAGTTTCGTGAAAACCGTGGCACCTTGTAAAGCCTCAAAAGCGGTAGACATGAGAGGGAGAGGGTGACGGTCCTTGACCGTGATTTTATTCAATCCCCTGTAGTCAATGCAGGGACGCAACCCACCGTCTTTTTTACCAACGAAAAAAAAAAATCCTGCGCCAGCGGGAGAGGTAGAGGGTCTAATAAATCCAGCAGCAAGCGCTTCTCGAATATAATCGTCCATCGCTTTTCTTTCAGGGCGAGCCAACGAGAATAACCTCCCACGGGGAGGTGTAGTACCCGGGAGCAGGTCAATGGCAATATCGTACGCCCTGTGCGGAGGTAAACAACCGGCTCTACGTTTACTGAAAACCTCTTTTAAATCGTGGTAAGCTTCAGGAACGTCTCCGAGATCAAACGTCTCGAGATGCCCATCCGACTCAGCATCGGATTGCGTTTTTGAGACATGACTGCTCACAGCATTTTCCCCAATTTCTAATAGACAAATTTAGCCAATCTATCTCGGGGTTATGTCGTTGAAGCCAGGGAAAACCCAGAATCAACTGCAAATTAGGCGCGTCGATGACATAAGGAGCGAGTAATTCGCGATGGCTACCTATTTGGATAGTTAACGGGACGGTTTGATGAGAAACACTTCCCGAGGTAAGTAGCCTGCCGTCGACCGCAGCGACCGAGAGGGGTTTGTCGAGGGGAACTAGCGGTATCTTTAATAAGGAAACTATGGAGGCGTCGATAAAGTTACCTGCAGCTCCGAATCCACTAAGGCCAATAATCTATGTTCAGGAGAGTCCTTCCAGGAGACAACTACATGCGGGGTTAATCCTAGTGCGGGGGAGTAGATGTTGCGGCCCGTCGGAGCTACTCCATTCAACGACGAGCCTGCCCTTTTTCCTGCAAAATAGGGCATGCGGAAAGTTCGTGGTCCTTGGCCCCACAATAAATACAACGACCCTCTCGAATACGAGCCCGTCGCTCGAGCCTGGACAACCGAGTGTGCCCCAGCTGCATAGGCTGAACAGAGTTGTCGTCAGAGGCAGAGGCGTCGAACCGGGCAGAGGGATCGAGAGGTGTTTTAGTGGGCGAACGACGTGACTTCTTACGCTCGCGTAGTCTATTATCCATTTGGACCGTGAGATCGATCAGATCATCTAATACAGGGGAGGTTCTTTAAATGATAGCTCATCTTTGAGCTCTTCGTTGAGCCCTTCGTAATAAATGCTTCCCAGAGCTTCCTCTCCCCAATCACACTCCGCTGCCAGGGTACGAAAATTCAGGGAGTAATCTGCTACTGACTGGCGGCCCTGACGAATTCGGAGTAATCTAATTCCGAGAAACCCTCCGGTGGTAGGGTGAAAAAAAGCCTGACGCATGGCAGTAGAGAAACGCTCAAATGAAGCACAAATCTCTGGATGATTTTCCCAAACGGGAGTAGCCCAACGCAACGCTTTGCCAGCGAGCAATGTCATAGCATAAGCTACCTTAGATCTCTCTGAGGGAAACCGTGAGGGTTGTTGCTCAAATATGAGTGAGCATTGTAATAAGAACCCCCTACACTCGTCCGCATCGCCATTGAAACGGGCCGGGGAAGGTAGGAAGGGTTCAGGCTCCGCACGGGACGATGAAGGGCTAGGAGGCGAACTGACTGAGTTGGAGGGTTGGGCAGCAGCTGGGGCGGTATGGAGCTGTCCTAAGATCTGCTGTAGGGATTGCTCATGCCGGCTCACAGTCTGCCCTTGAACAGTCAGGATGTTCTTTATTTCCACAAATGCTTGAGCTATTGCTGGATCCATGTTTGGCTGGATTGTTCTGTAAGGGTGGCTCAGTCCGGGAGGACTGATCACCCGGTTTTTAGGGACGGATACAGGGGCAATAGCGACAGCAGTGAACTAAGGCCTCCGCCAAAATAGTGCGGGAAAAGTCGAGAAAATAAAATGTAAAAATAAGAAATGAAAAATAGTAAACAAAAGACACGGAGCAAAACTCTACGTGGAGGTAAGTATAACGAGAACATAAGAGAGCACACGGACACGGTCAACGTGGCGAATAAGGTAAGTAACCAAAAGAAATAATCTATATAATAAACAACAAAAAGATAGGAAGCAAACAGTAAATGGAAAACTTGAGATAGGCCAGGAATGGCGCATGAGAAAACACTCGAAATGAGAAAAGGCATAGGCGAGTAAACACCTGAGAGCGAGGCTGACTGAATGCGAGAAGACACAAACAATCCAGCAGTGAGATGCTGCCACCGTCTCCCCTAAGTACTAGGGAGAACAGGTGCAACACCTCACTGCTGATTACGAGGAATGCGAGGAATGTGTGCTCGCGAACTCCCTCTGGTGGAGACAGAGGGAGTCGCGCTGGAACCAGCCCTGACAGTTACAAGGTCGTTCAAGGCAGACAGAATCTGAAGAGCACCAGGGGAGACGTAGTCTGAGAGTAAAGCACAGGTCAGAAACAGAGAAGTCAGGCAGGAATGAGCGCTTGGTTCGCATCATAGACTTCACAAAGAGGATGTGGAAGGCACCCATTATTACAGCATGCTTGATGAATACAGTAAATAATAAACACAGGATCAGTATTCCAGAGATGAGGACTGCATTTGGCTTTGCCATATATACACTCAGAAAAATAATAATAAAATAATAAATGTAGAGCTCAACTACAGAGGTCATGTTACTCTTTATTATAAATATATAACATAAAATGTACACACACAAAAACAGTTTTCTTCCTCTGTTCTTTCTGTAATGGTTATTTCTAAACAACTGAATACATAATTTTGTGCAGCGAAATCTCCTGCTTTGTGGTGGCGAACCTCACCAGCTCCTGTCACAACCCTTTGATCATATTGAACTCACAACAGGCTCCCTTTCTCTCTTGGGTCATTAGTCTGCCGCTCGCAGCTTCCTAAAGAGGTGTAGTCCCCAGCTGAAGCCCTGCTCCCCTGCAGACGTGAATGGTGAGGATGTTTCTCCGGCGCTGTGGGGTCATCTTTCAGTCTCGTTCAGTCTTTGCTCCAGTCATCACTTGCACTCCTCCTTCCACCCTGCTGTAGCGCAGAATAATCAAAGACTAGTGCTGCGACCCTGGAGAGGGACGTTCACTGCCCCACTTCTGCTGTGCTTCAGAAACTACACGAGTCTTAAGAAAAAAATACTCTCTCAACAGTAGAAATCAAAGTGAAATTGCTCATTTTTAGACATTTATGGCTTACGGCTGTAAAAACACTCAGTTTTTCGATCAATATACAAGCAACAAGGTAACCCAACATAGATGAAGATATTTTCTACCCTATGAAAAGAAATATACTTCAATCTGCGTGTTATGCTGAATGTTACATTTATGAATTTCAGAGTCTACATTCTAATCTTATAAATAAACAGCATTCTGGGACAGTTCCATTTAAACATTCCCTTTCAAGATTACTGAAACTATGTTTTCCTTCAGCATATGTTTACAATTAGTGTAGAAAGGAGGGTGAGTGGTTAGGTAGGACATCGCCTGTGATTGCTTTTTTTTTTCTTCAAGCACACATGTTTGGATACTTTTAACCGTAACCCTAACCTTGGCCAAGTCATAGTTCTAATCTTAATCCTAACTGTAGACAACTATATTAGCAACTGGGAGACAAGGTGTGCAAAATTATTAGCTCAAAAGCTCAAATTGCCAATTTGCAAATTAGCCTTAAAAGTGTGGGCATGTATAAACAGGGCTTTGGTGGTTTATTAGTTGTGCTCTCTGGTTACTGTCTCATCTATGAGACATCTCAGCACTCTAAGGATCTACTGCTGTTTTCATCAGTATTGATCAGTTCTGGATGCCCACAAGGTATGGAAACAAGACACAATGACTGAAGAACACTTCTGTAAAGTGGCCTCTTTGGAGCCTGTATGCATATTACAGTGTGAAAGAGCCATCTGGATTCTGTATTATATTTGAATGCAGTAATCTTACTGTGACAGATAGCCGAGCGACAAACACTTAATTCTTGCACTGCCACCAAGTATGAGCACACTCACGTGGTCTTTTTTTCCACCAGACTATCAGTACTGATCTCAGATGTAGTCCTGAGCAAACCGAGGCCAACAGCTCAGGGAAGGAAGACAGCAAGAGGGACTGAAGAGGACAGATAATGTTGCTTAAGCCTGCAGCAGGTTCTGTGTTAAACCAAGAAGCTCCTCACCCTCTTTACTACTCGGGGTATCTCATAATGGGAGACCAGCAGGAAGATGCACTATGGAGGATGTAATGTGGCATTACTGTAGAGAAATAGGTTATTCTAACCCTACTGCCAGAAGAGCAAGAGTAGAGAACTGCCATGTTCTTAAGATGTTAATGTTAGACTCACAAGCAACCTGCATGTAGTAGACTAGGGTTTGATACCAAGCTCTAGCAAGTGCAAAAACACTACTAACACCCATAGAATCCCTTGGGCAAGACTCCTCTCTGTAACATGAGAGTAGAGAAAGAGAATCTTGCTGGTTCTGACTTTGCCCGGTTTTTGCCCAGATTAACATGGTCCATGTTGAATGCCGAGGAACCAGGTAAGTGGTAAGTGGGTTACTGGAATGAATTAGAAATATATGAGGTTGGATAACAAGGAGTTGATGGAATGCTACTAGAACAGCTCTGAGAAGGCCTTCATTAACTCAATCATGTAATTGGTAACCCATCACTCAGATACTTCCAAATGATGCCTCCTATCACACCTGGAATTGGATGAAATAAAGTATACAATATAATAATATTGGTGTGTATAATGGACACATTGTGTGGACATACAGAAGATTATCAGGATTAAGCTGAGTACCATCAGACAGCAATAAAACACCAGCCCATGTTGTTCAGTGTTTAAGTGAAAAAATTTTATCATCTTGCACCTCCCTTGACAGCTCCTGGCAGCCTCTAAACACTCTGAAAACAATATGCCCAAGGACTGCATGGAATTCTGCAGCATTAGCTGTAGCTGTGCTAGGGGAATATGAGCAGGCACGCGCTAGCCTAAAGGAGAGGCAAGAAGCACATCTAAGAAGCTTCGACTGATAGTGGCTTATTTGAACACATCAACAGAGGTGTTGATCCTCACACTTTGCTGCTGTTGGAGACCTCGGCTACCTAAACATTTCCCTGCAGAAGAATATTGAGACTCTCTGGTAGGCTGCAGTTGGACCCTCACCCTAACAACCATGCCTGTTATGAGAAAGCTGCTACATTAGTTGACAAGATTAAATCCACAGACTCTTTTGAAATTACTCTAGATGATTATCTAGATCACTAGCCTTACACTAGATGATTCTCTAGATCACTAGCCTTACTCTAGGTGACCTCACAGAGGTCTCCACCTGGATTCCCAAACTAGACACACCAATGAAAGCATTACCTGGCTTTACTAGAAGAAAGCATAACATTCAATACCCCACACATACATACCATTAGGGCCTTTGTATCGAACTCAGTCTGAAACACTGTAAGAAAACACTACAAGCTTACTCAAGGGACAATTGGCCAGGTGACTGTAAAGTGTTGTAAATTCCATGGGAACCATGCAGACCAGCAGATGGAAGCACAAATCAAGCTTCCATCAAAGAAAAAAGGGGATATGTTAGGTAGCACATGGCACCCAGGGGTTTAGCTAGTCTTGCCCAGGAGAACTTTAAAACAGAGCCGAGTCACTGGCTGTCTTCAAATGAAGACTGAAGACACCTCTTCACCAAGAACTTAAATATGCACTTAAAAAAATCTTTTCCGGTCCAGCCAGGGCTTTAACCTCAAAGCAAGATTATTTCGTTTGCATGACATGGATACTTGAACAACCGCAAACTCCGATTGTAATTAATCTGAGAAATGGAGGAATGAGGGAGCTAATATGAGCATTTGATCAATGTTACCATGGCAATAGATTCACTTAAGATCTCTCAGCAAGCTTGAAAACGTGATCAAATGCCCTGAAACAAAAGTGATAAATTCCCTATTATGAAATTGTGGAGAAAACTCACATTCCTGAACTTTAACATCAGAAATTTGATTCTTCAAGAAAATGGACAATACCATCTTTCACCCACCAAGGATCCAGTGGTGAAAATTCCCTCTAAATGCCAGATAATGGGATTCATACGGGATGATAAGCATGTGAAGTGTTTTAACAATCTCACCGTAGTTTAGTTAAAGAACATTACTTTTTGCATGTGATAATTGCTATTACGAACACATTACATTTCTCTACATTATTTCACAAAGCTAAACCAGACCATTAATTTTATTCTTAGGCTGAAACATTCAAACTGTGTGTCGTTGTAACCTTGTTCTGTGATCCAACTAGAACAAGACCTGCTGAGCTTATTGACATATAGCCATGAGGCACAGCCATTCAAACTCGGTGGCATTTTATTCAATTGGTTCTCGATTGGAGATGTCACACATGCACTTTAATGAGGACATATATACATGCATTCACTCTTCTTCTCACTACACACACAGACACTAGCTAAATAGCCATTTATCTTGTCTGTACAATGGCAGAAGAAACCACTCCATGGAACGTACCACTAGCTGACATAAGACAAACTACCAAGACCTGTGAAGCATCTTTCTTCTTTCACCTAGTAGCAGAATTCAAGATGCTGGCAAGGAATGCATGCACTATAACACACAAGAAAGTGTCAGGGATCATATACAGGAAAAAATATGTACTGCAGATTAGCTGGATAACCCCAAATCTAAATGAGAAGAGCCACAAACGATGTTGGAGAACAATATAGCTAAGATCCTATGGGACCTTCAGATCCAGACAGATAAGCATGCACTGGTGAACCAAGTAGACATTGTGATAGTTGATACCATGCAGAAAACAGGAACATGAAAAGGTGAAAAATACCAGGGAATGGAAGAGGAAACAGAGAATGTGGAAGGTGAACACAAAGGTTGTCTCAGTGGTGACCAGAACACTACTGCAACACACCGTCCAACCCTGGCAGAAGGCCAAAGTGTGAAGGAAAAAGATATGACCACCCACCAGATGGGTGAGAGACTTATTTATATATATACAGAATACTTAGCGGATTAGAAACTCCCCCACCATATATGTACTTTCAAATTTATTTTAAACCCTCAAAGGTCCTCATTCCTCTCTCTCTCTCTCTCACACACACACACACACACACACACAAACCATGCTGTCTTTACATATTCAGCCATGGTTCTTTCTAGTAGCCTGTGGGATTCATTAGGCATTTCCAAACACATCGTCTTTTCCCCACAGCCCTGTTTGCCCTGAAGCATAATATCTATAATTCATCTTCTATTTGAGGCTCTAACTCTTACTTGAAGCTCTAAAGTAATTACGTGTCTCACTACAGCTGGAGCCAACTTCACCTTTGGCTGCTGTCTTCCAGGTTAAGCTGTGTATTAATGGTAATCCAAGGGATCTTTCCAGTAGCGCATATTGCACAAGAGAAACTCACCCCGTGTTCATTTCCTACTCAGTAGATATTCAAAGACCAGCTCTGCCAATCTGGCAGACTACACAGGGTGTACGATCTGGCTTAGTAATTCCATATTACTCTAACATATCAAAAACAGAAAGATGTAGGAAGTGTCCTTGGATGCTCAAATTACCATACATTTAAATATATCTGAGTAAAGTTAACAAAGGTTAAATAAAAAAAAATTTTGATTCAGATGGTGAGCCACCCTAACAATTGAGCATGGTGTCTTTGTTAGGACTAATGTGTTGACCTAATGTTGACCTCTTCTTCTTATCAGCAGGATAACAGAAGCATGAACACACAAAGATCTGCTATAAAACAACTACCAGACTGTGGAAACACACAAAACAGAAAGCACAAGCCTTAGTACCCAAACACAGTACACTAACTACCCAAACACACTACACTTACTACCCGAACATACTACACTTACTACCCGAACACACTACACTTACTACCCAAACACACTACACTTACTACCCAAACAAAGTCAAAGTCAAAGTCAAAGTTCCTTTTATTTATCTCCCAAGGGAGAAATGTTTCTTGGACAGAGGACATACTGCAGTACAACACAAGATATGACTGGACAACACCATGTGTACAAATGACGAATCTTGAGAGTGCATTACAAAAACAGACACACAGGGGTACAGTCAAACCTTGGTGTTATTTAGCATCTTGATTGACAGTGGTACAAAAGAATATTTGTACCTATTATGCTTACATAACGGAATCCTGTATCTCCTACCTGAATTCATAAGGTGATACTCAGAAGACAGCACATGTGTATTATCTAATACAATGTTCATTGCCTGTCTGTATAATGCCTGCTCCAACAGCTCCTGCGGGCTAAGGGGGGTAGGAGTGCCCATAATTTTACCTGCGGTCTTGACCAGACTGAGTATTTGAGTTTTTGATTTAACCGTTAAATTGCCAAACCAACCAGTAATACCATATCTCAAGATGGACTCAACAACAGCTCTGTAAAAAATCAGCATAATACTTTTACAAACACCAAATAGTCTGAGTCGGCGCAGAAAATAAAGACGCTGATGAATTCTCGAACAAACACTAGCCACCTGTGTTCTCCAACTCAGATCACTGTCTATATGGACTCCAAGATATTTAAAAGAGCTCACCTGCTCGATTGTGCGCCCATGAATGGTCACAAGGTCAAGATTGCCAACTGAACGAGAGCCCACCACCATTTCTACGGTCTTCTTTGTGTTTATCTCCAATTTATTTGTGTCACACCAAGCCACAAGTTTACCTACAGCCATGCTATATGTGTTTGGGTCAGAGGTACCTGTTAACAAACTCAGGAGGACAATATCATCAGAATATTTTACCATAAATTGGTTTGCCTCCTTACTAACGCAATCATTTGTATAGAAAGTAAACAAGAATGGGGAACTGACACTCCCCTGGGGGGCACCAGTGCTACATACCGTTATGTCAGATAGCGCACGATTAAACTTCACTTGTTGTGGTCTATCAGACAGAAAAGAATAATACCACTTAATTAAAAATGGGTTTACATTTGCCTGAGCTAGCTTGCTGAGAAGAAGGTGTGGCTGTATAAGATTGAAAGCTGAACTAAAATCAATGAAAAGTAATCTGGCATATGCATTCGGACATTCAATGTGTTTCAAAATCAGATGCATTAGAGTTACTATGGCATCACTAGTACTGCGGTTTTTTGTATAGGCAAATTGAAATTTATCAAGTAGTGGCTCCACTTGAGATCTAATCTTTTCAAGCATAAGCCTTTCAAATGATTTAAAAACATTTGATGTAAGTGTCACTGGTCTATAGTCCTTGTCTTCCTGTGGGCTGACCTTTTTTAGGGACTGGGATAATGAGATTTTTTCCAGAGTACTGGCACAGTATGAGTATCTATAGAAAGCTGAAATAGTTTATGCCAAACAGGTGTGAGTTCTTCAGCAAAAGTTTTCAGCAAGAAGGCCGACACACGGTCTGGACCCGTAGCTTTGTTGGTACGCATAGCCTTCAAGACTTTAGTCACTGCTTGTTGTTCAATTACAATTCTATCCCTGTTTAAGTCACATATTACATTCTCTAAAACTACGGTACAATTGCTCCTAATTCCTGTATCGAAGCGCATATAAAAATCGTTGAGTTCATTGGCCCTAGCAGTATCATTAGGGGCAGGTAGGGGCTTCCTTTTTTCATCCATATTTGTCATTTGTCTGATTGAAACCCACAGATCCTTTGTGTTGGATGTGGCTAAGTTCTGTTCTGCCTTATCCTTGGCCTGCCGCCGGGCTGCTCTTAATTGGGCATTGAGGTCCTTTTGAGCCACACTAGCCTTACTCTCCAAATCCAAGATGGAAAGAGCTTCTTTCCAAGCAAAGCAAGGGTACATAAGGATGTATTAGGATACAATGTAAGGGTACACAACCTCAGTAAGCAAAGCTGCTGAACTAACAGGGTATTGAGCATAAAGCAAGTGAATGCAACTGGGTGAAAGAGTCCCAGAGTGACAACATCAGCAAAGAGACAAAAACAGGGGTGGGAATAATCAAACTCTAGATCATCTGAAACAGGAATCTGGAATGGAGAAGGAATCCAGAAAGCATTGAACAGATATGGTTCCTCTCAAGGTTTCTTCCTCATGCTCTCGCCCATGGCTTGCTCACTGGCAGCCTGAATTTGGACACTTGTAAAGCTGCTTTGTGGCAACAACTGTTGTAAAAAGCACTATATAAATACATTTTGATTTATTGTTTTTTTTTTTACATAAAACATACCAAAACACCAGGGGGCACCATTACTATAAGCCCATTTTTATAATAAAAAAAATGTTTCACCTACACACACATATGAGGCTTGATGTCTCTGCTCAGGATAGAGGGTGCTCACATGTCAGCCAGATCCAAAACAGACAGTGTAATCCTACACAGTGCAGTTTTCTTTTGCTAGTGAAGGTCACTGGTTACTACATACCTGCAACCTACCTAGTATACATACCTGCAACCTACCTAGTATACATACCTGCAAGCTGGAGATGATGTCTGTTCTGCATCCGTTATTAGCCTCTGGCACCATAACGCACCATCCAATGAGAACAGAACATTTACAGCGACGGAATTAAGTCAAAATGGCGTTATTGGCATGGCTGTTCAATAAAAGCAGTTGCACTACCACCACCACCAATAATAATAAAGACCTGTTGTGTTCAGCAGAATGAAATTCAATATCAGGATTTAATGACACTGGATACAGTAATATAAGCCAATCGGAATGAGAGGGCGACTCGTCTCATTGTCCCCTGCAGTCTTCCACCCACTACCAGCTAACCCCGTGAACTCAGGCAAGAATCTATAAATCTGCCACATGAGAGACACGTGTCTGTTCCACTGATAGCGTTATGATTGAGTTATGATTTCAAACAAGGTTAGAGAGATGGAGAGGAAAAGGACTAGGACAGGCTTGGCTATAAGAGTTAAGGTTAGAGTTAACAGAGATCCAAGTCTTGCAAGCCAAGAGCCAGGCCTCCTTGAAAACATTACAACTCAAGCCATTTACTTTAATTATAAATAAACATGTTTAAGAAACATTTTAAAATAAACAATAGATATAAGATAGTTCTTAGATAGATATAAGATAGTTACATTTTTAAAACACTTTATGAACATTTAAGTGGCAGGAAAGCATTTTGGTGTTTAACTATAAAACCATAGAGGCTCCACAGACTGAGCTTTTTTGTATCATTGTCAGGCCTGGCCCCACCCCACCTGTCAGTCATGTCTTTGTTTTGTGTGGTTTATTCACCCTGGTATCTTGTGTATCTATACCATGTGTTTTCAGTTAATCTTCGCTGGTCTTTATTTGTCTTACAGTCTCTGTGCTATGAGTGTTTGTATGTGTTTAGCCTGTTAACCTAACCATCATTCTTGTTTAAGTCTGTTTTTTGCTTTCATTTATTTATTATGTTATCAAACATAACTTTGTGTGTTCTCGCTGTTACACAATGGAGAGTAGTAAATCGCCTCTGAGTATTGTCCTGCTCTAAGTGGTCGAGGGACGGGAAAGAAATTAAATTATGTCCCAGCTGCTTGAACTCTGGGTAGATCATATCAATTACACAATGTTCTGAGAATGTAGGTTGTTTAATGTAAATCTAACTTTCAATGGGTACACTATTAGTTTTAATTAGGTAAATTATGAACACGGATGTAGTTTGTTTGTTTGTTTGGGCAAAGAGTAAAGAAGTAAAGACAAAGAGAGAGGTTATTCACTTTCAGGTTTTGTCCCAAATTTGGAGTCAACACTTTGGAGTGAAATCCAGTGTTGTTGCAAAAGTTAAGGGGAGATGTTTTCTACAGTATTATGTGACATCAAATACCTGTTCTGCAATAAAGCAGATCTAATCTTTGATTTTATGTATAGGCTCTTGGTGCAGTCTGCTGTGTGTGCGTCTCTGTTGTTACTGCTGTTGCGTTGCCACACCCCCTTGTTAGCCGACCCACCGCTAGCCTGATTCACCTGTCGCTTTTTCTCCCCTCGTTAACAGCAACGTATTTAAACTTTAATGTTTTGCCCTCTGTTGTCGGTCTTTGTCATTGTGTGTCTGTGCGTCCACAATAGATATAATTCGTCTGCACAGCTCTTTCAGCTTCCCTCCCTCGCTCCCCACAAGCACATCGCATTAAATTATCAAAACAAATCGTTTTTCGTGTATTAACTATTTGAAATGTCCAACATTGTTAAAAACACATGTGATTATTGCTTAGTAGTTACCATATAATATATGTAATACTATATATAAATAAACTTTAATATATGTTAAAAATCAAGATCTGACACAGGCCAACAGACTAATTCATAATTTCTGGGATTAATAAATCTGTGTAATGCTGTAATATCTGTTGGAATTATACCTAGTTGTTTGTTTGGTCCTAAAGCACATGCACGAAAAGTCTGGGTGACGCCATGAATAATAGATTAGAGCCCCCAGCCTCGTTATGACAGGATATCTTAATTACCCCTCGTTAGGAAAGCACAAAGGACCAGACAACTCTACGAACCACCAAACCACACATGCACTCACATCTCTGTATTTAGATCCACCCGCCCTCTCTATCTGTCTCTCTCTCTCTCTCTCTATCACACACACAAACTCAGTGGGACAGATTCACTGATGTTATTGAGAAAGCAAAATAAATAAATAGAGAAATAAATAAATAAACTAATGGATAAAATATGATAAAATTGCCTGTCACTAATAAAAATGATGAAAAATATATAAAAGTTCTGGATAGATTTAAATTACCTGTTACTAAAAAAAATAGATGAAAAAATGTGTGGTATAAATTAAATTTAACAGCAAAAAATTAGTAAGCAAGGACGTTCTGCTTCCAGATTAGACAGAACACTACTGTTCTGTGGCATCTCTGTGAAGGTCAAAGGTCAGATTTGCATTGCACCGAACCATATCTTTACACAACCTTTTTATTTTATTTTTTATTTTATTTAATATGGTAGTGGTTACCAATATGGTTTTTTTCAATGGTCATCACCAATATTGATGTTTATAGAGAGGCGATGCCGACGACTGACGTAAAGCTAATATTACATACTAAGAATATCTTAACTCGAAAATGACTATTTGTAAAACTAAAATAATCCAAATAATAATCCATCATGTATTGCTATTGTCAATGCCAACTAAAAACATATTACAGTCTTGGCTGCTGCATCTCACAGACGTGTGTGGATCTAAAAGTTGTGTGTTTGTTAATTATAAAGTGATCTTGAGTTTCTTGAAAGGTGATGTAAAACTGCACTTCATTTTACACATTACACTGTGTTATTACATTGGGTTATCAGTTATATTGTAAACCTAAGTAGCAAATGCCTTTGCTTTAGTGGTATGTGTTTTGGTATGTGAAATGGTTCTAAGTTGTTAGCCTTAAAATGTAGCCATTACCGTTGTCTTGTCTTCCACATGAACTCGTTCATTCTATCAGTAATCCACCGGTTTAGCAAAAATAAAAATTACAAAATTATATTGCTTAAACTAGACCAATACTTTGGAAGGAATTGTATTTTGAGATGGGCAGGAACAAACTCGGGTTTTGTGGCCCAGTATGGGTTGCTGAGGAGCCTTCAGTGCAGAAAGGAGCAGCTCACTCTGCTCCTCCAACAGACAATGTGAGATTTTATAAAGAAGGAAAAAGTCCCTGAACACAGATTGTTTTAGAAATGCTTGCTTGCTTTGACTCTTATTGCCAATCACATATTGGTTTCTTGTAAAGATAATATAGTTGGGAATCTTAAAACAAAATGCATATAAAAGGCTGTTTTTTGCTTGTTCTCACTAGTTGCATCACACCTGATTCATCTCTCACTGATTACACCACACTAGTTACATCATGCTAGTTAGAGTTCACAAGAGCAGCTCAGCACTCTCTCCCGCAGAGTAGTGACGAACCCTTCTTATGAGCAGACGATGCCAAGAGCAGCATTTTAACCGCTTCCTACCACGTTAAAGTGCCGCTGACAGGGCTGAAAGCTTAGCCTGTTTGGCTCATGTCAAAAGGGCGAGGAGAGCTGAGAGGAAGCGACCTGTCAGAATACTGGCAGCATGTCTCAGGATCGTGATAATAATCAGAGCTGGAATTCCGTGAGGAGGCGAGTGTTGCAGAGCCGGTTCTTCCAGAGGACGCTCACAGCTCACTCACCTAGCAGTGGTAACGAAATCAAAGAGTAACAGCAATCAGTTAAAGCACCGATACGCAATTATAGTACAGGCTTGAAATATTACCCTTAGGGCGAATTATCGTAGGGATGAGCCTAAGAAGCAGAACTTGATTGAAGGTGTTATAAGTTTGATCTTAAGCCAAGCTGACAGCAGCAGGCATTAGCTCTGTCTCCCCTCTCTGTGTATGTATGTTCTTATCAAACTCCTATCAGCCAAAATGGATATGTTCAGCAGAGCTTATCGGTGCAGTCCAGTGGAATGCTGTCTGTTTTGTTGCTCTGCTTCAGGTGAATGTTTGCAAGGACTAATGTGTGTGTGTGCATGCATGGAAATATTCATATCTACAATTCGTTATAATGATGTAAAAATGGATTCACCCTGCATGACACTATGCATCCAAATCTGTGCATAAACAAGAGCATCGAATTATTTAGAAAACTGAAAAGGCTCCTTGTGAAAGGATAATAAAGTCTGCAATGTCACGAAATACACTAAAGGACAGCTGAGCCTACCTACTTTTAAATATTTCTGAGACCACACGTATCAGTGAGAAATTCTGGCAACTATTTAGTTTGAACATGATTCTTGGCTTCTTCCTGTAGATATTTTGTGGCTTTGCAACAGTCAAAAGACAGAATGGAGTCCTGGTTTCAGCATATTTGTTAGTTTTTTTTTTTATTTCCTAAAGCCTTCCAAAAGCAGATCCTAAGATCCCTCTAAATTGTGCTGTCAGAAAATGACCTTGACTATGTTGAAACCACTGAAGCACCAAGAATGTTTGCCTCCTGCTCCTCTGCATGAAAACATTGGCTTAAGAAGTACCATTTAAAGCAGGATAAAGATGGGCCCAATCATACATTGCTAAAGAGCTGTCTGGTTTAGCTCCACACCCAAACATACCATGCTGAAGAGCAGCCTGGTTTAGCTCCACCCCCAAACATACATGGCTGAAGAGCTGCCTGGTTTAGCTCCACCCCCAATCATACATCGCTGAAGAGGTGCCTGGTTTAGCTTCACCCCCAATCATACCACGCTGAAGAGCTGCCTGGTTTAACTCCACCCCCAATCATACATCGCTGAAGAGCTGCCTTTGTTTAGCTCCACCCCCAATCATACATCGCTGAAGAGCTGCCTGGTTCAGCTCCACCCCCAAACATACAGTTATTTTTGAAACTCTAGGGCTAATACTGAAAATCATGCATCCAATACAAAAATTGAGAAGCACACAAATGGGTTGAATCTTTAAAAAGAATAAGCTCAAAATCTCAAATCACTTATTGAATTAATTTAAAGGACCTCCATCACAGGAAACTGAATTTGTAAGTAATGTGTAAGTTAAAGTTTCAGAACACACCACTCACCACCCAAGTCCATACAGCCCATATGGGATCTAAACTGTAATGCCCGTTTTGAAATCCCCATTTCTCTCACAATGACAGACACATATCTCCACCTTTCCAGCCTACATCATTAAACGAGGACAATACAAGGCTGTATTTCCTTGACAATACAAGGAAAAATTTATGTAATGTATGACATTGACTATTTAATATAATTTGCATTTATAAGTGCAAATTTTGATTTACTAAAAGGACATTTAGACAATGCATTGGGTTTCTGGCCAATTTAAGTGGGAACCATGTTCTAGCAGAGCTAAATATATCTCCTACTGAAAATCCATCTGTAAAGTTCTCTTGGTAGATTGAAGAAAACATACAGTCAGATGTGACAGAACTATTTGAAATGGCCTTTCAGCAAAGTGACATTTTTAGACACCCTGCCCTCCTTGTTTCTGGACACAAAACAAAAGTGAACTATGCCTTGATTGCAAAGCTCCAAATACAATGATCCCAAAGAAGCAGTCAAAAATGTGTTATCCCAAAATGTTCCCCCACGTTACTCTGGATCCAAGACCATTGTGGGCCAGTGAAAACCACAGTGCCTGGCTCGACTCTTCTGTAGCTAGTTAGCCAAGCCACAACTATTACAGGCAGCAAAATACATGCTAGATACACCTATTCCAGCCATATGCAGCCATGCAAACATCAATATATGGCCAGCAAAAATATTCTGTCCATCACCCACTAGTCATACAAGCAAAAACTGAAAGAAACATGTCTTTCAGAAATAACACTGAAGCATAGAGATTTCACCTTTTATTCTGAGAATCTTTGTTTTTAATTTATTTCAGTCAGCTCCATACACAGACCCTGTAGGCCCCACCCACCTGAGGGACGAACACAACGCAACAACAACAGGACAACATAAACTACAGCCGCTGTGGATGGATGCGGCCGGCAGGGGCCCCCCGTATCGTGACATTAAAATCCAAACCTGACTGTTCCCTCCCCTTTGTATTTTATATTACTAATATCATGTTCAATAAGTACAAGACACAGCCTTATGCAAGGTTATACTTGAGAGATTCCGGCAGATTCTGAGTCAGATTCTGGAAGTGACATAGATGCTTATTGTCAGCTATTAGAAATTCATTTAACGTTAAGTAATTTATTCACCTGATTTCTCTATCACATACAATTTGGCTTAGCATTGTAACTCTTGGGGAATTAAATAATAAGGGAATCAATACACAATTCAGACAACATCTGTGTATTTCATTTTTTTTTCTCCCAATGAAAACTTCAAAGATGTCACAGCAATCCCTCACATCTTCAAGATGAAAATGTCTGTGCTTACAGGCTTGAGATGGGACTCCCAGAGAATTAGCCGAGAAAATAAATTGGTCTCACTGAGGCTTGACTCTGTAATGCATTAATAATTAATGTGGGCACTGGGCTGCTCTTCACTCTGCCCTGACTGCAGATCTGCCTCACAGCTAAGGTTTCAACTTCCATTCGGCTCACCTTGAAACCCACTGCAGAACCAAGCACCTGAGGTTCTTCCTTTGGAGGAATAAAGGAATTCATGGCAAGAGTCTTAGAAGTTACAAGGAAAAGCTTCTGACAGAAGAGTAATGAAGAATATTTCCAAACTAAGTTTACATGTTTTAGTAATGACGAGCTTCAGAGAGGAGCAGGCCCCAGTTGCCGCTCTGCACTGCACTGTATGCCTGACCCATGAAGAGCCGGTGTCCCCAGGGTTGTGCAGCTTCGACTCGCCATGACAGGGTTTGTTCTGCTCTTCAAAGGAACCCTCTCAGCAGAACTGTGTCGACTATGGACCAGACACGTTCAGACCTGTGGATTCATGAGTGGAGATACATGCGAGGGTCCCGGATAAATACGAATGATCTCATTACCACTGAATTTTCAGTCCGTTAAAGCTCGTTTTTGTCCAAATAGGTGCAATCCTAGCAGGTGGAAATAACATTAGCCAATGGGAGGGTTGCAGCTGTGGGATTATGGATGGGGTAAGGCTGAGACCACAAAATGGAGCTGCCATAAAAGATAGACGACAGACTTGAGCCTGTCTCCCAGTCATTTAGAATGTTCATGCCCTCGTCTTGCTAACCTATGAAGTAAAAGCAGCAGGGCTGCATGAAAACATTCTGTATTGAAATTATATATTCTGATATGCAATTGTGATATGCCTTGCAATGTAACAAAACAAAACAGCTAACCTAACATGGGTAAAGACTCATCATGGTGAAAGACATGCCTGCATTATTTTAATCAGCATTCTCTGTGTTTGTCGAATTGTTGGAATGCTATGAGTCACAGAAGAGCCACATAACACTTTTCCACCAAAAACCAGTACAGCCATCTTGTGCTTTTCCATCACAAAAAAAAAAATGTTCTAGCCCAACAAAATTAGTGCCATTCTGGTCTCATAAACGTACTGGTCTGGAATCAAATAACCCATGATGTAAGTGGCTGGTGTAGGAGGGGCCTTGCTGTTACTTGTAAAGTTGTTTAGCCGCCATTTTCCACAAATTCACAGACGTCCTCTGCTATTACATGCAGATAGCTGCTCAAAAGATGTTGACATTCATAGCACAAAAAGAAATGTGCATGTAAGAATTGTTAATGACGGTATCACTGTGCTGTGTAGGTATGCTGATAGAGTTCAGGTATGCTTTGAAGATCAAAACTAAAATTTGCAAATGAAAATTGTGAACCATTTTTCTATTTTCTGTAGAGGTATATTTCTGAGGTAGAGAACGGTCACATCCAGATTCCTAATCACTCAGCTCTCAAACCAGTGGACGTGCAGTCTGTTCTAATAAGGTTGGCTATCTTGTGGGAATCAACACCAGCGAAGGCATGAGCCCCAGCCCTTGCCTTGTGGAGCAGTGATAACAGAGCACTTATCTGGAACGTCTAAGATCTGTCCTGGGTCTTAAAGCACACAATAAAGCAGCCATTCACTATCCCCATAGAAACTACATCCATTCAGTCTAGATGTGGGGAAAAAGCTCCAGGGCCCTCGTCATTCTCTCTCTCTCTCTCTCTCTCTCTCTCTCTCTCTCTCTCTCTCTTTCACACACACACCACCACCACCACAGTTATTTCTTAATTTATCCTCTTTAAATTAAGTTTTAAGTTTTAAAATAGCCGGTAAAGTGTCAAGTGTCCATTTTGAAAGAGTAGTGAAAGAGTAGTGTATGAATCAAACAAAACTAAACAATTTTTAGATTATGCTTTAAAAAACATGAGGCAGGGTAACAGACACGATCACAGAAGCTGAAAACCGCGAGTAAGCCTCACTCTGGAGGCTTGTCACTACAGGCAGGGCTGGTTTGCCTTCTAAGTGCAAACACAGCTCTCTACAGCACACATGAACAGTGAGGTGAAAACAGTTTATGCTCAAAACAGTGGTTGTTTAATCATAAGATTCATTACATGGATTTCTAAAGTAACACGAGTGTAGGTCCTTAAGTGTCCTAAGTTCATTGCTATCATAGCAAACAATTTGCAGAGCAAACAGATATGATATTGATGCAATGATCGTTAGCGTTAAAATGCCATTTAAACAGCTCTTAATTCTGGCAGTCTAAAGATGTTCATCAAAACATCCAGCAACCCTTTTCTTGGTCCACTGTAAAACTGATTACATGTTTTGTAAGGCAATAGACCGCTCCTGCAGAAAATGATAAGGAGAAATGGGTGATAACAATCGATCATTTCATGGTAATTTTTTTTGTGGGTGTGTCAATTAATTTAAATGTAGATCATCTACAGTGGTTGCAGGCTACAGTACCACAGCTATTATTCGACTGGTCATTTATCTCACTGTTGATGAACATGTCTTTGATGTTTGTGTCTTGGCTGTAGGAGGTTAATGGAGGCTCCTTAAAGGGTTGTGGTCTCTGCATGATCCTGCAGGTTTCTTAAGTGTATAATATTAAACACTGTTATATTAGTATGATAAGATTTACATTTAAATCCTTTTCTCAAGGACGTTTTGTTTCTCACTACACGTGCTTATGCAGTAATAGCTGTAAGATGCATCAAAGATGCCATTTTTATAGGCCTTGGAATGTGAAGAATCAGATTGCAAATAAGGTTTAAAATAGATGGTGGCATTTAAATCAGAATGATCAGTCTAAACTGAAACATCTAAAAAGGTTGTCTTCACACCAGGACTTAATGTATTCCATATATATTCCAGAGCTGGATGGTATCTAGAAAAGGGAGATATATGCTATCTTCAACAGCTGTCTATGGGTACAGGCACTTCATTCATTAAATGTTTCTAAATAAATCCAGCAATAAGGTTTGCAGAGGACACTCATCTTTTTTTTTACCAAAAACTCTTCTTATGATTAGTACTTGGAGTGAAAGCAGAAGAAGTGTATATATATATATATATATATATATATATATATATATATATATATATATATATATATATATATATATATATATATATATGAAGAAGTATGTGTATATTTGTATAGCTACGGATAGAACAGTTGTTTGAAAAATATCGTCAGGAAACTGGGATATAATTTTTGTTTGGACAGGAACGAGCATTTGCAACATGCCATCTAGGACTGCTTGCCTAAGGAGACGATAGAAATGACCACAGCGAGGTCACAGCGATTATCTATGACAGAAGTCCATGCAGAAACTCCTACTTTTAAACAACTGACTGCTTGACTAGTCCATCTTGGCATTAGCTTCTGCTCAATCACATTTGGAAATAAACTTTTACTTTCATACTCTAAACACAAGAAAGTCACTAACACAAAATTTCAACATGAATATTTGTGCATTTAGCACATGTGAGGATGGTTCTGACATGAGAGTGCATCTCATGTATCAGCTGAATAAAGTGATTCTCTATTCAGAAGCCCTTTTAATAAAATCACAGCCCTTTTAATCTAACCACAGCCATTTTAATGAAATTCACTTACTACCTCTGAGCACGTGCACAGAAAAGATATGTCTACCACTGCAGGAATTCTGAAAATAATCCATACATGTCCCCTCCTCCTCCCCGGCACTGAACCCTACATGTCAGAGCTGGGCTTCCACAGCAGGGCTGCAGCACTTGAAGTCAAGTTTGAATGCTGCTCTCTTTGGTCAGATAAACCCTGGCCTGCTCTGGCATTAAGGAGAGATGATCTGAACCAGGCACAGAGAGGTTCAGCCTGCCCTGGCCAAGGCTGCTAGCTTTATTACCCTGCACAGAATGGCATGGGACCTGCCTGTGTGCGTATCTGGATACATACAGTGGGTGGACAAGAGAACATATTAAAATAAACATCTGGTGAAATATGAGGCAACAGCCAGAGTTCGACAGAAGTCTAATAATCTGTGCCAAATTCCAGGTGCGTGAGTCACACACACACACACACACACAAATGCACACATGCACACACACACACACACACACTTAACATGTAAACTGGAACAGTCTTGAAAATCACAGCAACATATGCTAGACGGTGAGTGGCTGCACTGACCAAAAAGAACAGTGGTCTTTGGTCAAAGCTAACTGACATGAATACATAGACCATTTTAATTTTACAGAACAAGTCTTTTATTTTGTTATTAACTGCCTTACAAACAGTAGGAGCCACCAGGAGTAAACACTATTTGTTAGAACTGAGAACCTATGAAAACGTGCATACATTTATTTCTATTTCACACCATCAGCAAACACATAATGAGCAAAGGAGTACCAAATATGCATGAGACATAAATTATGGAAGATATGTAGCAGACCAGAGCTGGGGGTGCAGATATAGTGAGGCATAGCTGATCATTCTCACTCTGGTCATTCAGTGAGGTATAGCTGTTTCACTCCATCTGAGCCGTACTTGACAGAACAGGCCACAGAGGAAATACAGGTCTTCCAAGGTTGACAGAGAGCTATACGCATGCAGGGTCTTTATTCCGCAACCACACAGACTTCAGAGAGAGAAACAGAAACATTTATGATGAGAGCAGCTGTCACAACTTCTCAAATGTGCTGTTCACCTCCAGCAGGAGCAACAGGGTGAGAGTTACGTTTCTCTTGACCCAAACACAGACCATATCATTACCATCCTAGTTCCCATGGACATGCCTCTGGTGTGTGAGCTCGTGAATCAAACCTGACTAATATCATGACTTTGGTGACATAAGGATCAGCATTAGTGGAAGAGAATGTAATGATTAGGCACTATGATTAGGTATTGTATGCCTGTCTACAGTTACAGACTGTAATTGACTGTGTATGGAAATCCACTGTGCATGGCGATGTTCCGTCCCTTTAACCACTGCTAATCCTTCAGATAGGAGCACCGCTGGCTGGTTATCACCTGGGTCGCAAACTTCTCTACGCTCAACAGTGACAGTTGCAGAGTGGTGGGTACTGTGCTGGGATGTAAGTCAGGTAACAGCAGTGTTGTTGGAGCTTTTACACAAGTCTGTGCTGCTGCTGAGATTATTTTTCTGCTACCCGAAATATACCCAACCAAGGCTACGGTTAGCAATCTGATGCCATGCATAATTTGACTTCCTCTAGCCATTCTCTTGTTCTTAATCAGTGTTTGATTTGTGACCACAAACCTCTGTCGGCTACATATGTTTCAATGGCAGACCACATACTCACACGTATTTGTTCGTAGTGGAGTAGAGAGGAACTGATGTCTCTGAGAGCCCTAATGTGTGAGCTACTGTCTGGTTCCCTCCTTTAAGCTAAGCGTGTATAGAGTCTTTGCTGTAATCCTATATATAGAGTCTTTTACAGTAATCCTATATAACTATCCAGTGCATTCCAGACACAGCTAGCCATCTCCATGATGTTTTGTTCCTGCTGAGCTGTACAACTGCCCCTCATGTCTCTTCTGATTTTGATGCAAGTACGACTCAGAAGACAAGCTCCTGCTTGACTGACCCTTCAGTCCTGACTAGCATGGGCCCTCCATCTGTAGCTAATTAGCTCATCTGTGTGTGCAATTTACTCTCCTGATGAGATTAAAGACTGTCTTGGAAACTTTAGCAAATAGCTCATCGCCATCTCCATCAGCTCTCCTTCTAGACTCTATATGTTTAATGTGTGGACTCTGACTGAAACTACTAATTGGACACATGCCTCTTTCTTTAGCACATCAAAGTAAATGGAATTTTAGCCCTCTGGTTAAAATGTGAGGATCCACAACTCTTATTGATCCTCTGGCCAGCAGGAAACCTTTCCTACGAGAGTGTTGGAGCATGAACTATCTTGAATGACAGTGACACCTAGGTGAGAGTTGAGCAGAAGGCAGCAGCCTACAGCCTGTACTCTTCTGATATGGTGTGGATGACTCCATACTAGCCAATGAGACTCGCCACAAGCATAGGGGGTTCACCACTGACCCTAGCCAATCAATGGCAAACCTTCCCAGCTGCATCTCCTTGGAGCAGGTGGCGTGTTGAGAGTCATAGACTTTGAGTGGATTTTCTTAGATGGTTTTACCAGGGCCTTTGAGAAGAGCCCGTTGAATTCTGTCCTCACAGGGGGTGGCCACCCAGAGTAAAGGTGTGTAGCTCGGGAAGCAAAAGACAAATGTCATCTGTGCCCTGTCCAATTATTGCAGTTAAGTAAGGGACGAATGTTTATCCAGTGTCAGGCCAAGATCAGGTCCTTTAGGTAGAATCTGAGGAAGCTAATTAGCTACTGTGGCTAGCTCTAAAAATGTACAAATGAGGGACCATTGACAAAATATATTCAGGCATTAATTTCTTTCTTAAAATACCTGATGATGAATCTGGCTAGTGGATTAACCAATAAATAATTGCTGTAAAATTTTTATATTTTGAGTTGAAATTTACCTTTTCTATTAAAGTCGTGTGAACTCTAGACACACCCAGGTTTTGCATGTCTGAATGTGGTTATTTCAGAGTAATAGCTCTAACAGTTACACAAACAAAATGATGTAGCCACAGAAACCTAACTGTGCAAGACTTCTCCAGTTGTACAAATGGACCAAAACATTCTCATATTCATATGTTCAAAGAATGAGCATGTAAATATTGTATTTGATTAACTAGAATGACAGAGAATCACAGGTCTGATGGTTTATAGGAGCCCATTCTTCAAGTACCACATCTGTGCTACATTTAAGTCCCATATTTATGAAGACCCCCCTCCCTCTCTCCCTCCAGATCAGCCAGGGATTATTAACATCAAAGCCAACAGAAATGTCAACAGGGCTATCTTTGAAAATGCCAAGGGCCCTTTGCATATCCCTACCAAGTCATCAACACACACACATGCATATACACACACACACAATATTCCAAAAGCATAGGATTTCCATGGCTCCAGTGAGTTGTGTTTTTAATTTGATATACATTGCAAAGCACTTTAAGGTAAGTCATTCACCAAGTAGACTCAGGTGACATGGTGACATCACAGAAGGCATCATACTAAGGTGAGATCTCCTGCTCTGCTTCTCCTTTCCCCAACACCAAGTCGATTGGCTATATTAGGACTATAAACCTTCTTCTGCTTTGTTGGTTTTCATTTAAATTTGCAACATGATTTGATATAACTATTTTGCTAAAAAGCATGTGAGGCAATGAATTCATAAAGGCGTGTTTTGTCAGGGTTTTAAAACTGACTTGCACTAATAATTGTTACAAAATGTTTGCATGCATCTCAGTACTCCGTGTAACAACTGTCACCTTTGACCTCATCACAACTGCCCTATTCGATTACAATTGACTCTCCCCCACCTCACTACTAAAGCTATTATGTCTAATCTCATTAATCTCGCACATCTGGTCATGTCCTCATATTCGTAAAACTGCTGCTGTCATCCCCATTAACAAGAAACTGGGCCTTGGCAGTTCAGTTATGAAAAACTTTATATCCATTTCTAGTCCATCTTTTGTCTCTAAACTTCATCAGAGAGTTGTTGCTTCCTACCTGCAGCATTTAAAGATATCCAATAACTTTTTCAAAAACTTTTCAATTTGTTTTTTGCTCCTATCACAGTATTAAAATCACTTGTATCTATGTTGTTAATGACCTTTTTCTCTCTACTGATTCTATTATTTTCACCTTAGCACAGTATTTGATATGGTACTTTCCACTATTGGCTTTACTGGTACTGTGCTATCCTGCTTCAAATCCTGTGTCAGGGGTCAGCAGAAGAAGATCCGCAGCACCTGAGATGGGTTGAGACTCATCTTGACACCATGAGTAGCTGTATCTCCCTGAAAGGGAGGACAGATTATTAGGCATGGTCAAATATGAAAGCAACTAAAAAATGGATATGTAACAGGGAGTAGATTTTTTGACTGGTTGGAAGCACAGCTTAAAAAAGAGAGCCAGAAGGTAACAGACATGAGGGCTTCCTAGAAAATCAGTACTTTGCCAATCTCAGCCAACAACCCTCAGTGACAAAAACGCAAAGTGACAGCATCATAATTTCCCAGTACACCATAGCTCTCAATGTCCACGATCCCCTGGTTCTACAGCTTTACCCAACATGAGACATTTTTAATCAAATTCCTGACTAAACAATGGTTTTTAGCCTAGTCTTAAATATTGAGGTTCACTCTGTTTGATCCATTGCTTGGCTTAATAGGATAAGGTTCTGTACCCTGAGTTATAATATAATTTTGATTTAAGCAGATATTGAGCACCGTAATAGAGTTCACTAAAGTACCATGGGCGAGACCATTCAATGCTATTTGGTCATTAGAAGTATTTTACAGTCAACACAAAAATGTACTGGAAACCAATGCAGCGCAGCTAGGATAATGATTCATATTTCTAGCTTGAGTAAGAACTCTGGCTGCTGCATTATGAACTAACTGCAGCATGTTTATACACTTAGTTGTACATCCAGATATTAAGGCATCACACTAGTACAATCTGGAAGTGATACATGTACTGACCAGCTTTTCTGCATTATGTAATGATAGTATGTTTCTGATCTTTGCAATGTTCCTGAGGTGGAGAAAGGCTGGCCTAAAAATATTATTTACATGTGCTTCAAACAAGAGACTGTAGTGACTTCATATGTTTAAAAGCAGAACAGTGTGGATTGTTTTAACGATGTATCACCTAAATAATCACCTACATGCTGTGCTGACTCAAACCTTGTGCATGTAACGTCAAGCAAACATATTTACATAATTTACACTTGTTTTCTTAATTTGCTTGTTTTCTTGGATCTTGTCCAACACAACATCTTTCAGTGAGTACCTTTAGTGAACATCTTTAGGTTGAACATGGAGCACAGGGACCATCAACACAGCACCTGAATCATAATGATTCCATTTAAACAATCGAGGCCTGTCACGACCAGACAGAATAGCAGACACTCGCAGATGTGGAAGGACAGTATTTATTAAATAGGGGCTTACCCAAAACAGGGTCGAGAAACAGTCCGGATCGGCAACAACAGGCAGAGACCAAACATCAAAACACCAAACAAAAGATGTAATCAACAGGAGAGCAAGAATCAAAATATATCTAAACAGACTAACACGTTGTAGAGACACATCTCGGCAATACTCAATACTGACTGAACGTTCACAACATATATGGAGTGTGTGACAGGTGAATTCAATCAATTTGAGTCCGAACGCCGAGGAGTCATGTGATCCCCCGTTGTGTTCTGGGTAGTATAGTGCTCTGGGCTAAGTTTGTGTGAAGAGACAGGCACTGATATATTAGGACAGACGGTTAAAATGGGCCTGACAAGGCCCCATTTTCCAAACTCGTTGTAGTGTTACATGAAAGAGAGAGAGTGTTCAGTGTAATGCTCACTCTACCATATAAAGATTATTTTTGTTTTTAAATTTTTTTGGGGGGGGGGCAGGGTCCTACTTTGTACACCCTCAACCCTGATTAATTTTTTTCAGTGTCATGTTCAGAGGCTGTTGTTGCAGGTTTCCCTGGCGAGGAGAAAGAATCTTTCAGTGTAAGTTCAGGTGATCTGGTTCAGAAATACGTCATTCTGTAACTAGACATATTTAAAAATTAGGCAGAATGTACAGCAGAAGAGTGGAGAGTGGATATGAGGCACGGAGGAGGACAGGTGCAATTCTTCTGCTAGTGAATAATTCCATAAAGGTTCTAACATACATCTCAGAGTTTTTTGGGTTTTTTTTTTTTGATAATTCAGTGGTATCTTGAACTCTAAACTACTGTTCTGTCTAGGACGTGTTCTCTGAGTAGATGACAAGGCACTTCTGTAAGTCCAACTGGATGACAGCATGTGCTGAATGTTGTAAATGTAAATGTAGAAAGATGTATTAGTGCACATTAGCATACTGAATATGATTCCTGCTTCCTGGCTCCCTGCCTTTGTGGTAAAGGGCACATGGCTCATTAATACTGACTTCTGTCAAAGTTACAGCCATGCCCAGCAAATTCAGGGTGTGCACTGATAAACATCGGGGAATTCAGACCAAATGGAACTTGCTAGCATGCAAGCCTGTGCTTTAGCAACACGGGGGCAGAAGAGGAACCGTTGCAGCAGGTTTCTCTTACATGTTCGATTCTCTCTCCTTTTTGCTTTTTTTGATTTGGTATGGCATGTTGTCATAGACAAGAAATGATAGCCTCGTTTTTGGCCAATACTCTGCAGAAACAGCAAACGTCAGTGGTGATTTCTTTCAAAAAGCGGTTTATGACTGAGACACCACTAATAAACTCTGGAGCCATGTAGAAAACCTCCAGCACACAGACAGCATGCTGCTGTTTGCCAGACTGGTGTGCTGTTCCCTTTAAAGAGAGGTGCAGAAGAATGAGACCACGAAGAGTAACAAACACTGACTGAAGTTGAGTAGTTGAACAGTAAGTGTCTACATAGACTTACAGTAGTGGAAAAGAGAGTGGAGGGGAGCCTTTTTTGGTGATAATCTAAAATTTTATGACAATTCCCATTGTAATTTAATGCTTGTCTTAGTGCATAATACTACAATGAAACAAAAAAGGCACCACACCAAATCTGTCCAAATTAAATGAATCTAATCAAAAGAAAGTAAGTAGTAAGTGCTGATTATTTTAGCGCAAGCAGATCTGGATTCAAGACATGAATCATGTTTATAGACTCCAGAGTGTGTGTGTGTGATGTGTGAGTGTGTGTGTGTGTGTGTGTGTGTGTGTGTGTGTGTGGGCGGAGCTAAACTGTTCAGATGAGCCTCTAGTCATTCCCGTTGGTGTTTGAATGTGGCTCAGCAGACAGGGAAACCTGTGTCCTGCTTGAAAACACACACACACCACACACACACACACACACACACACACACACACACACACACTCTTTGAGCTCTTAAATCTCTGTGTGACAGGTGTAGTCTGCAGCGCACACACTGCAACACTGAGTAACCCTCACTAAACACACACCAGTCTGCCAAAGCAAAGCCCAAAAGAGCCTCCAGGCCTTCAGTTACTGACAACTGAACAAGCCTGATCCTCGAGGCCCAGCGGAGGCATCCAGACCTGAAGACATCAGGCTGAGAAGAAACCGGGACTGCCCTATAGAGGAGCAGAGCAGGCTCAACATTAGAGAGTAGAAGAGGAGAAAATGGCTGACCCTACATGGAGGGACCAGGCTATGGGTGCGAGAGCCCCACAGTGCAGCTACTCTGATGGTCTCTCTCTCTTGGCAGCAGTTGTAGATACTTGCAGAGTAGAGAATGTGGTGTTGGAGATTCTTACACAGCCTGTGTTTGCTATTAGGAGGGTTCTGCAGTCGTATGCACATAGGGTCCACCCGGGCCATGAACTTCTGCGCAGCGATAGACTTCACAGACCAGTAACACATACAATAATAATGTAAGGCTTTCCATCACATATATCGACGCACACACAGCTGCATTCCTGCACGGCCCCCTCTCCCCATAACTTGTGTTTCAACCCTTCACTGTAGAGGGGAAAAAAAGCTCTGTGCTCTCCTAGTGCAGCCGTAAAAAGTCGAGCTGCCTGTCTCATAGCCAGACGGTCGTGTAAGGCACCGAACTGCTGGAGGGATGTGCCCTGTCCTAAAACGTCTTGATAGAAGAAAATAACGTCCAAACATACGCTTTCCGTTAAAACCTTTCATGCTTGCATAATTTCTTTTATCTTCACCTCAAATCCACACTGTTGAAATGGCCTCAGCAGTAATTCAGTTTGATTTCTTATGGCTAGGAATAATTCCACTGCAGAGCACAGCCCATTTATTCTATATCACTACCACAGATTGTCACAGGCCCTCCACACTGAAGGATGCCATACGTTTTCAGAGTTAGCAACATTTGGGGTGTGTGTGTGTGTGTTTCATAGCAGTTGTGTGTGAGCTGTTTTATTAGGGCGGTGCTGTGTACAGACATTTAGGGTACCTCCATAGAGTTGTATAACAGGTAACAAGAGTCTGGAACAAATCTTCAATATACATACAGATCCTAACTAAACAGTCAGGATCATTTGGCTATGAGCATTTGGCTTGTTTCCAAGTGTGTGATGACTGCTCTTTCTATCTTGTTTTTCGCTCTGGACATTCTACAGCAGACGTATTTAGAGGTGGTCAAAATGGCCGTGCACTACGCAAGGTTTCCAGAGAAACATAAGGTTGCAGGCAAAAGTCCTTCATCATCCAGAACTTCAGAAGCACCCTCTCTGAAATGACCTGTTTCCCTGGTAACCTTGCATGCTACACTGCAATTTTTACTACATGTGTGTGTGAATGTGCTGAATGTGCTTTTCAAGTTCTAGTAGTGAAACCCACTCTCACACTCTTTTTATTGATAATGTAAAGGAACTGCTTCTCATACAATCTTCAGTGTTGTCCACTGGTCAGCCTTTATGGTAACAGGTAACATCAAAAGTCATAAATATATGCAGGTCTGAATTTTGGTCTTCTTATTGGTTCCTTGGCATCCTAGTTTCTCTCAGATTGTGAACCTATTAGACTTGTTATTTATGCTAATGTTTCTTTTTCCTGCTCCCTGGAATCCACTATCTCTGTTCTCATCTTCCAGCAATCCACTCACTCTCTCTGTTCTTCTCCAGTGATCTACTATCTCTGTTCTTGTCAATCAGACATCCAGTCTCTCAGTTATTCTCTTGTGATCTACTATCTCTGTTCTTGTCTCCCAGTGATCCTCTCTCTGTTCTTGTCCTTCAGTGATCCACTCTCAGTTCTTGTCTCCCAGTGATCCGCTCTCTCTCTGTTCTTGTCCTTCAGTGATCCACTTTCTTTTCACTGGCTGTAAGCAGCTCTAGTATACAATTCTCTTCATGGAAATATTTTCCATATAAACGCAATAACTCTTCCATGGTCTTGTAGACTTATTCTAGGCTTTGAACCCATTTTGTCACTACTTCATAAACTTCACCACTAGGGGCATACCTAAGGCTTGGCTATGGGGCTGCACCAATGGATCTTTTCCCATTAGCTCCAGGTCTGTATTTAATTCCAAATTTGAATTATATGCTGAAATCTAAGCAAAACATTTGTAAGATATAAGCCCGCATTCACCTTCACATAGTGTCAAACAGCCCCCACCCAAACCCTGCACAAAGGCCTGTATTATATTTTTGTCTTCATGTTGTTTAGCTAGGTTAGCAAGTCTCTTCCAACTTCTTACATTCTTCTAATATGTTCAGGTCTTTTTGTTTCTTATTTGATGGCATGTAAAAATAAAGTGTATATCCTTATGTCAGTATTCACTATTTCTATACCAGTAGCAGAGATTAAATGTTGCATGTCTATGAATTGTAAACCTGTAAACCTCAAAGTAAGATGTTACATCCAGCAGGCTACATAGATAAATAAAGTAGTGGATATAATCATGCATAAAACACCTGCTGAAACAAGCCATAGAAACAATTCAAAATGTCTGTTGTTTTCTGGTGGCACTGCAATGATGTTTAATGAGTAACAAGAAAAGTTTTATATAAAAGTATTCATATTATTCCCTGGCCAAGCAGTACATTGTCCACTTGTGCGTTGCAGATTCCATCAATGGCCACTCTTAAAAAGATTGTTTTCTAAGTGGACTTTTGTCAGTAGAAGCAAAGGGAGTACACAGCAGAGAAAGAGGAGTAATTGAGAGGCATTAGGAAGCATGCAGGAACGTAGAGAACGAAGACGACCTGGGGACGATAGAAGGTGGCCCACGTCAGCCACTGATGCAGTATCCAAAAGAAAAATGTGGACTCAGATCAGATCATTTCAAAGTAATTGGTTTCAGAAGAACAGCTGGCTGGAATATTCAGTTAGGAAAGATTGCTTTCTGTTTCACATGTAGGCGGTTCGACAAGACTTGTGACGCTGGTAGCTCTCAGATGCATGGCTTAGTGGTGTTAGAAACTGGAACAGGACCCTGGACGTGAAGAGAGCCTGACAAATCAGAAACACATAGTGACTGCATGTGTCTCTTTATAGGTAAGAGGTACATGGAAAAGTAATTCAGCGGATTTGCAGTGGACAAGAAAAAGCACTGTTGCACAGATGGGAGAATTTAAGGAGTGTTGATGCTGTAACTACCTTTCTGGCAAGGCGGGACAGGACTCCGAGTCTGAAGGTGAGGCAATGGAAAACAGAAGAAACCTCCTGCAGTGTATGGATCTAATTACCAAATTTGACCCTCTTCTGCAGAAACGCCATAAGCCTTCAACTGTTCCAGAATGATCTACTGTTGTGAAGAGGTCAGTGAGTACATAGTAATAGAGCTAAAAGCATTTTGTATGTATGCTATAATGGCTGATAAGGACAGGGACCATAAATCAAAGCAACTTTCAGTTTGAGCATGTCTTTGATTTCGTTTGCAGGGCTTCAGTACAGAGAACAGAATCAATAGAAGCGCCATTAAGGACACTTGAGATCAGTGATGTTTTCTGTGTAGCACAGGTGTGCACAAACTCGATTACAGATCAACCACCCAGACATTATGGGCATTGTTTAGCATGTGAACTTAATTTAGTTCTCAGCTATGCATGCAAAAGCCTCCTAGAAGTGAAAGACTCCTTTGGCACTCTTGAAAGCATATATTAATTTTTATTGGATCACTCTGTTGACTCACCACAAACTTGTTAACATTTAAGAAGCACATGGGCTTCGTACAGCCGTGTAACAGCAGCTTCCCCAAACACGCCATTCACGCCACACACGGCCTGTGAAATCCTTATTTCCTATTTCACTGCCCTGAATGCTGTGCTTGTGGAGCATGAAGTCACCGACAGCCGTTGGCCTTCTAGACAAACTTAGCAAGTTCACAACCGCATACATGATCATGATGTTGGAAGCCATTCTTGGAAAGATGGAAGGATTCTATCATTTCCTTCAGGGCAAGCAAAGGGATCTTGCAAAAGCCACGAACTTTAAAAAAAAAAAAAGACTGCACGCCACACTCTGTAGGCGGACTACGACAAAATGCAAGACGAAACATCTGGGCCCAGAAGAATGCATCCCAAAATAATGAACAGCCTTATTAGAGAATCTTCACTTTTTATCCACAGCCATGAGTGAGTGCTCAATGAACTTGACCACTTGATTTTCTGACATCAACTCTCTGTAACTGTTTGGAATTCAAGCCTGGAAACCTAAATCAAATATCTTCATGTCTCACTAATGCCTCAATGAACTGGCAATGTACTGTAAAATCGATTTACATTTGGAACAAGTAGCAACAGATAAAAATGACCTCTTGTATAACATTTCAAGGTAATTCTAAACACACAAGCAGTCTACTAACTTCTGGATCTTCTAATGTTCCCTTCTTTGGGTACACTAAGCAGCTGGACCTGAACACTCTTTTAGCAATCTTAGGAGCTTATACGGCTACAGAGTACACGGGGTCAAGCATGTCTTAAAGACGTAGCTGTCCTCTCTACACAGCACCAGATGCTTGAAAACACAAAAGCGAAACCTTTCATCAATCAATGTGCCAGATGACAGCAAAGGTGCTACTATTTATGTCAGGATCACCCTGAAAAGTAAGATGAGATTTTTTTTTCTGATCAGCTTTAGTTGCATTATGGTGGAAATTCAAATATTTCTGTAGCATGGTCATAATTTATGTTTGTAATAATAGGAAACTACATTTCCTTTATGCAGCATTTACAAGACACTATTATCCAGAGTGACTTACACAAGTGCTTTGTCACCTACTCGTAGAATGCATCCTAGCCAGAACAGTAGGGTTAGTGTTCAAGATGCCATTGAAGTAGAATAATGCTGAAATACAGGAATCAGTGCCCAGAAGTGCAACGTAAGCAAAAGCTCCATTAGACAATGACAAGGCAATAACAATAACAAAGAACAGTAGGTCTTTATATATATAAATCTGCATGAATTCAGTTAAAAAACTTGTGATAATCAGAAAGCAGATCCCTGCGGGTGTTTGAGGTCTTATATGGCTGTACTTCCTGTACCCGTCAGTGTTTACACTGCTGTAGATCTCATCCTTTACCTAACTCTCTGGGTGCAGTACCTGTGGGAGCCGCGTCACACAGCTCTTAACAAGGCATTACACTGGGGCATTTGGGAAATTCGGGAGCCTGGATCATTACACTTTCACACTGACATATGTCAGTGAGGGTAAAGGCTGAATCCCACTCAAATGAGCAACTAGGACTTTTCTGCAAAAAAATAATGCATCCAATCTAACCAATCAGTCCAATAGACCTCATACTATTCAGATGTACCTGGTCAGTTAACAGCTCCCTGTATGCACAATTATTACACTCAGGGCCCTGAGGAAGCTCCTTGCTCAGCATGGATTTGGCTCATAAATTGAAGGCTTAAAGTCATGATGAAATCCAAACAGTAGTGGACAGTTGACTAGTTCGCTGATTTGAATATATGGCTGGAGTATCGTCTTAAGGTTTCTAGAACAGAACAAAAGGTTCTTGTCCACATTCCTGGACAAGAACTCGGTCTTGTCGTCCAGCTGTGGTTCAGCAGGCGTGCACATGAGAAAAACAAAATGTACTTTCATATAGAAATCACTCTGCATAACTTATAGTCAGAATAGTCAGAAGCCACAAAGCTTTATGTAAAATACTCACAACTTAATGAGAAAGGGGATGTAAAAACACCTACATGTAGAACATCAAGCAACAAAATAAGTAAAAAAAAAAAAACTTTGATTCCCTCTTCAAACAAAGCAAACATGCCAAAACGTGCTGATTTTATATAAAGGTACGAATTTTATTCATTAAAAGAAAATGTAGAATATAGAGCATAAACCCAAGGACTATAAATATAGATTCTTCTGGAAGTATTACAAATGCATGAAAAAGGACATTAACAGATGTAAATTATTTAAATGTAAATGAAGCATGTTTGTAGAGATCTGTAGTTTATTATAGGCGTAAATGTTTTTGAGTAAATACTTGAGACTGATGCAGAAAGCACTGAATACAAACGTACCACCCAAATCACAGAAGGTCGGTTTAATAAGCTTCCTCAAGTCACTCAGCTCAGCGTAAGTGCCTGCCTTCCAGACACGTACCCCCCAAAACATGAAGTCGCACAGAATTCTGAGATTTGCAATGGACAATTTCCGCATGCCTCCCATTTTGAGGATGTTAGCGAGTAGTGACATGCCTGGACTAGCAAAGATCTTCGGGTGAAGCCGTCTGAGGCACAGCTGCCGTCTGCAGGGGAAGCCCGAGGCTCCTGCACAGACCTGGACCTGCTTCCTCACTCCGCCCGACACGAGGAGCCGCGGCTCGGGTGCTTCCGTTCGCGGTCACTGCCATGACCAGTAAATGACAGACATGGTTCACATCCTGTCAACTTAGTGCATTAAACATGTTTAGATAGACAGCAAAAGATTGGTGGGGGGGGGGGGCTTCCCAAAGCTCATGGGAAAAAAGCAAGAAAATCAGAAAAAACTGCTTCAAGATTTTTTCTAAAGAAAATTCCCTCTTCTACCCCCATACACTGCATATGTGTGTATATATATATACGTGTGTGCATGCGTGTGTAAGTGTGTGTGTGTGCGTGCGTAAGAGTATGTGTGTGTGTGTGTGTGTGTAAAAGAGTGTGTGCGTGTTTGGGTTGCACCTGTCCTCTCAGCCTCAAGAAACAAGTGCTACTAGACTGAAGCTGTCAGCTTCATGTTTGGTCCACTTAAGTACTTTGAAAGTGAAATAAAGGCACTAAACAACCTTTTATCAGGCAAGAATGTTGCCTAGATTCCTCCAACAGACAGAGATTTGGTACACTATGCATCACTTTTTTCAGATGTCACCGAATCATTTTCCACCTCAAAGGAATTCAGGTATTATAACTGTGCTTATTGTAGCTTAAGCACAGGTAAATATTACCTCAAAAATATTTATCATTTGAAAACACTGCTAAGAGCAGGATGTGACCACAAAGACTATGTTCTCCGACTTTAACCGTATATCCACAGATGAGGAAAGACAATTTCACATAAAGGTCCTGCTCATCACATAAATGACCTTCAAAAGGTCTTCAGAAACAAAACAGAACTGAAGCACAATTTTAAATACAAATATATACTTACAAAAAAAACAAACAAAACACCAGTTCTTATTTACAAAATGGTCATTTTTTACGCAACATCCAGCAGTCTTCCGAGAAAGACACTTCAGTACATCACACTGTCGTCTCTCCCTGTTTACTGTTTGCGAGTCTCGTGTAGAATTTCCTCCAGGAATTAAGAGTCTTGCCAGACCATATCCAGAAGCCGGACGTAATTCCCACAATAAGTGTCATGAGGTACTTGATCATGAAGACGGTGAAGTCGGGGCTGAGCTGCGGGTCGTGCGTGGGACACTGCACCGCGTACGTCTTGCACGCCTGGCTGAGCCAGGTCTTCTCCCACTGCCTGCGGAAGGTTTGCTCGTAGAAGTAGCAGGCGATGACGACGCTGGCTGGGACCGTGTAGAGTACGCTGAACACACCGATGCGCACCATCAGCTTCTCCAGCTTCTCCGTCTTGGTGCCGTCGTGCTTCATGATGGTGCGGATGCGGAAGAGCGACACAAACCCCGCCAGCAGAAAAGAGGTGCCGATGAACAGGTAGACGAACAGAGGGGCCAGCACGTAGCCACGTAGCGCGTCCACGCTGCTCACGCCCACAAAGCAGACTCCGCTCAGCATAACTGTCCTTGTCTGTGATCGTCATGTGCAGGCTGCGTCACGTCGGGAGTGGGACTTATTGGTGTGCTTTTTTCTGACGTGTTCTGCCCGACACACAACTCGCCAGCTCCATGTATAGGAAAAGATTCGCACGCGAGTGTGTCCGGCCACTGAAAACCAAATTTATTCATAAGTGCCTCGCACCCTTGTCTGGCTCTCTCGCACAGCGACCTGCACGGGGGCGGTGCTTTCTCCAGAAGCGTACAGACAGGCGCGTACATGGAACAAAGGAAAAACTTCAGATCCGGCGAGCATTGAACTTTAACAAGCGGATAAAACTGATGGACCTCGAGCCCCGCATCCTCCTGATTTGTATGACCAAGTAAATTTGGCATGATTGTCTCATTGTAGGCGATGTCCGTGCAAAGTGGAATAGAAATAGGTTGGCAGGAGCCGTGCTCAGGAACCGATATTCCACGATCTCCGTTTTGTGCGTTTACTCCCCAAATTACCCAGAACAGTAACGCCACCGTAACGAAGGCCGGTGGGCGGCTCCCGGAGCCCGTGGCGAGCGCCGCGCGCGGGGCCATAGTTTCTTTGCGGCTTCTGCAGACGGCTGGCTCGCGACCCAGCGAGCTCTCTCCCAACTGCCTTTGTTGGCTCCTTCTTTCTTCACGAATTTACTATCGTCCCAACTTCAAAAGTATATTCTCGCATCGCTAGTAATGCTCCGGAAATACATATAAAGCTTGAATTACTAAAGTAAACAAACAAACAAAGATATACTTATTATTTGACTTAAAACAAGCAATGTCCGATTGTGAAATAAGGTAGCTCAATTCACAATGTAATTGTTATTCGACATTTGCGAATTTCATATTTGCTTGCTGATGTGTTAACATAAGTCCTAGCATGATATTTAGAAGGCCAGTTCTTATTTCTCTTTATACTTTCCTATTAGGCCCATATTTAATGCACATTTGAACATTTTAATATTACATGAACATCTGATGCATGCCTTGTTTACGTTGTTCTATTGTTGCATTCAATATTTACATTCAAGTCTGAATTTAACATCTGGTGATAGTTTCAGATTTGTTTATACTCAAGGTATTTTGAGGGTGGGTAGGCGGGTTGGGGAGGGTTCAATAAAAAGTTCTATGAATAGAATATTTGTGGTGGAACAATTTTATTGTGTAATAATGATTTTGAAACTCTTTTTATATGTAATATCAGTAACAGTGAAACTGCCAAAAACAAAGCTCATTTGTCACAAACATTTCCATCCCTTTCCTTAGCACTACAAATTAAGGTGTCATTAAGTATTAAGCTGCAATAACACTCAAACTATTTTAGATAGACAGACATGAGAATGGATGACTTTCTATGTGGACTCATGAATACAACGCAAAATAGTCTCTCATATAACATTGCAACCTGGGAAAACTGTTTGAGCTTTGAATTTGACAGACCGTCCCTAAAGCGCACGCTGACCACAGCCTCCCTATTGGAACCACAGATCGCTTGTTAGAGGGACATGGAGACGAGTGAGATGATTTGCAGTGACAGGGGAATGCAGAGTTTGCCCTCAGGAAGTGCGAAGAAGAGTCTGCAGTTTGGTTTTCTTGCTTTATTTTATTGCTCATGCCTTTGTTTAAATACATTTTGTTATTGTTGTCGTGGCAGCTTATAATCACATCTAATGCTACCTAAATCCATGCAAAGATAACGTAGCAAGTTCCCCCAGGTTTACACATCATATCAAAACATGTCAGAGAGCATGAATTATCACACTTGTTTTGCTTCCCAACCCAAAGAAAATTATTCATCCAACACAAAAGTCGCCATGTTTTTACAGACAAATGTAATTGAGACAAAAAAAGTGTTCTAAATGGTCCTGTATCTAAACCACATGCTTTATTCCCCCCCCCCCCTTTTCCTAGAGCAAAAGCCTGTGATGAATGACCTTCCAAACAGGGCAAAATACATATGTCCATTCATGACATGGGAACCCATAAATTGCCAGCTGGTTATCTGTAATGAAAGGTTTGGTGTATTTGCATGCTGCAAGGCTGAAATTACATCTTTAAGGGTTTTTTCCCCCTCCAAATCAGATGCAGCTCTCTTCCATTTGCAGCTGTAGCGTGACATGTGTCAGGTTTAGCTGCTGTTAGTCACTCTGGCAGGAGTAGCCTCAGCACAAGGGCAGGACGGGCTGGCAATGAGCCTGAAGAACTGTGGATCCTCCCCGAGGGCCGTACCCTCACACTCTCACCAGAGCTTTATGGGGACTGCACGTGCTGTATTAGAACACACCCGTCCCCACAGTGTCCCAATTAAATCCAATATAATATTTGAGCTTTAATGCTGTTAGCTTACACACACATTAAAACACACAGACTTTCATTCCATTTTTCTGGAAATCTTTGGTCTGATACAGTTCTTATCTTGAGATTCATCTCCTCCCATCATATGCGCACACGCACACGCGCACACACACCTTTCTCTGGTAGTTGTTAATGGTGCACACAGATGTTCCGATGCATTAATAAACTTTATTTCAGATAAAACAACAATAAACAACATTTACATAAGGACGTTACATTTTCTATAATAACATTACATACAAGATAAAACAATGCAATAACTATTCTACTATTTGATCGAGTTTATAAAGTAACACTTCTACACTTTAGACTGCTTGTCAAAATTCTGTTTTTCAGTGCATGATACAAAAAGAACAACAGATACAGCTGTGAAAAAAGTTTATGAACTCATAGGACTCATCTGGATGTCTGTTTGAATGGCTCCTAAAATAATATATCAGATCTGTAGTGCCATAATAAATATATACAGGTTCGGGTAACACATTTTACACTGCAATACAAAGTCAAGGCTATAGGTGATGAAAGTATGCAAAACTCTAGAAAAATGGTATTCAGATCAGAGCCGTCCAGCTTTAAATACTAAATTATTCATCCTTCCTTTACCAAGGCATCAAGTGTGATGACAAAATCAGGTTTATGAAGCAAATTAATTAAAAAATGTTATACCTAAAAAATGAGTTATACCAATTTTCCATGAATTGTAAGTGCTTACAAAATCCAGGACCAGGCTGCCATTTTTTGAACAGATAATGTATCTGTTTGGTAAATGTATAATATTATATTTGGAAAGTCTCCTTGAAGTTATTGCCAATAAATGAGGTTCTAAATCTGCATACATTTCCATTGCTGAAAATTATTCATGCTGATGTTAAACAGGGCTTATCTATTACTATTACTTAGATGAAGATCAGATCATGCTGTAGGAGCTATCCATACAGAAGAACCCCTGATCATTCCAAAGTGCTCACAGACCATTTCTCACAACTGTATGTGCAATTGAAGCTATTTCAAAAACATGGATTTAGTGGTCAGCCCAGCAAGATGCAGGGAAGACCCTTCTGAAATGAGTACAGTATATGACTCAAAGAGACATTCATAACCCTGGATGCAGACAATTGAAGCGTTACTATTTCACTTTACACACGGAGTCTCACCCCTCTTTATGTACAGCCTACGACGGATCATAAAGGTTACAAAAAGATTAAATATTCACATATGGAGAGTAAGAGAAAGCTGTGTACTGACCAAAGATTCTAAAGCATGTTCATCAGAGCACAACCAGACCCCTACCGCCCCCTGCAGGGGATGCATTGCACATATTTCTTTATTCATTCATTCCTGTTTGGAATGCTGACCTCACACCAGGGCCGTGATTGCACAATCATTCCAATTCCACTCGCCACTCTGACATCACAATGGTGAGTTATTCCTCTATATTACTTCCATTCCCCAAATTCTGTTCTGAGAATCATCCCTCAATTTCGCTGCAAGGACACACTTTTAAGAACACTCATGTTAAGAAAAGGCCAGGAAAGTTTTTTTTGTTTCTTTCTTTTTAGGAATAAGAACAAAATGAACTCTGGCTTCCCCTGCTGGTGGTCACACAGAGTCCCAGAGAATCATTCACAACATGGTCACAACCACCTAGATGTGGTACGCTAACAGTTTAGCTGTACATATCCAAACCCCTCTCTCTGTACAGGAGGACACCCCACAGGGGGACACACCTCTCTATGTACAGGGAGACACCCCATGAAGGAGACATCTCTCTCTGCACAAGGGGACACCCAAAGAGGGGGACACACCTCTCTATGCACAGGAGGACACCCCATGAGGGGGACACACCTCTCTCTGCACAGAAGGACACCCCATGAGGGGGACACACCTCTCTCTGCACAGGACAACACCCCATGAGGGAGACACACCTTCTGCTGATTCCTCCATCCCAGCAGGCCACTGAGACATCTGCCTCTACCTCCCCATCACCCTCCATCTCTGCTTCCACACAGTAACAAACACGGCAGATGCTTCCTACGTTTTTTAGTGTGGACTTGGTCCTTCCTGTTCCACTGCAGCACTTTTTAACAGGCATGGCAGTTCAGGAGCTCCCAGACGATCTCCTTTATTACTTCCACATAAACAGTACTGTGCCTTTCATTGCTATTGTCATTATGCGTGGAATTACTGTATATGGAGAATAGGAACCCATAACCACACACTGATATTACTCTCATTTTACATCATGCGAACAGAAGACATTAACCATCCCAGCAGTGAACACGAGACACAGATCTGGGATACGTGAAGCGGACCAGATGCATGCGAGCGAGACCTGTGGCACAAGAAGCCACGGAAGAAGCCTGCATGGTCCCGAGGAAGACCACGGTCCTCACCCCTGCCACCCACACACAGGCTGCAGCACACATGACGTTTACGTGATGTTTTTAGAATAGATTCAACTTCACTCTTACCAGCCATTAAGGAATCAGTACAACCGGGCAGTTGGTTTGGGGATTGTCATGGGGCAGAGAACCAAGGCTTTTTATTAACAAGTTGATCAGGAAAGTGCTCGGTCATATCCCACACCTCAACATGTCCGTTTTATCCTTCTGGCCAGGTGGGGTAGCACCAGCGTAAGCATATTGCCTGTATTCCACTCTCACTCAGTCACACACACACACACACACACACACACGTAAATAAAGACACAGATAGACACTGAGACACAGCCGCAGTATTTCTGGAGTACGTCATTATTTGCTGTGTGTGAGAGCAACAGATGCTCATTGCTTTAATCTGTCCCTGCAGGTAGTGTGTGTACGCACCAACAAGCTTCATCTACACTCCACCACCAAACTCTTCCTCACTTTCATTACTGTTATTACTATCTAAATGATTTATTACTATTATTGACAATTTCATTGACACATTCTGGATCAAATGCAGAACAGAAATGATGGAATATGTGATTTGTGTCTAATGAGTTCACAATTGTTAGAGTGTGTCAGAGAGGACTTTTTTCCCTGCAAGATGCCATTTTCGCTATGAACGTAGCTACCATACCAATATTCCATACATTCAGACATAGGTAGATACACATGTTTGATGTCCTCCAATACAATTATTAGTATGCCAGTAATGTGCAAACATTACACATCATTTCTAATAAAAAAAATGAACAAAACATTATGCTGAATGTAACATTCCATTCTAATTCACTCTCTCCCTCTCACACACACACTCACACACACACACTCTAATCAGCTCAGATCAGAATAAAAAAGCATCTGTTGCCCTTTGTCTTCCATCTTCATCAATGTGACTCATCAGCCAGAACTGCAACCTAGAAAACAAAAAGATATACAGTCAGCATGGAGGGGAGGAGGGGAGGGGAGGAGAGCAGAACAGGAGGGGAGGAGAGAGGAGGAGAGGGAGGCGAAGAGAGGAGGACAGGAGAGAGATGGGGAGGGGAGAATAAGTGAGTATATGACACTTCCAACCAGCAGATCTAGTCTGCTTGTTTATCTTCTAATCTTTTCTTCCCACTGCCCATCCTGCACTGATACATAATGCATGTGTCCCTCTGTGTCCTTCCTCTCCTGCTCTCCCCAGTGTTTGCAAATCAGCTCCCACCGGATAGATCAGCGCGTGCCAGGAATCAGAGATGAGCAGCACACAAAGAGACGGATCTCAGATGCACAGACCCCAGTATGGTGTTGGGATGTGTGAGTGTGTGTATGTCTGAGAGAGAGAGAGCGAGAGAGAGTGTGTGTGTCAATCATGGTATGATTATGGTATTTTCAAAAAAAGAAAAAACATTTCCACAGCAACCAGATATCCAACAAGACAAAACATAGCTGCTTCCTAGTCAACCAAGAAACAACACAGAACAGCAAAAAAAGTAATAAAATATATAGCTATAACTGTGGACTGTATTACATCAGCACATTACTGTATATCAATTGCACACTGTAATACTTATTGCTATTTAATCTAATTTACCACCACCATTATGATTTACTTATTCATTTATTTTTACAACAATTCCAGGTCTGTCACCCTGAATGTCTCATCAGTCTTTTAGGCACCAGGATCAAATGCTGCCAGGCAAATGTGCCTTCCCAAACACACACACACACAGTATTATCTTTGTGCCTGATCAAAAGATGTTTCTGTGCTGCCAGACACACAAATGTCAATCTACTAAATAAATAAGCAAATACACAAACAACCAAGAGAAATATTAGAATAAGAATCAGACGTACTTTATTGACTGAGTATGCACATTTGTACGTACAGTGTGAGAATGTGCGCCATATCCAAGGTGGTGACTTTTTAAGCCCAACACTGAATCCCACAATACTCAAGCCCATAGGCTGACAAGCTGCAACTGGCAGCCTTGAAGGTCATGAACTTTGACCTGTCTCTGTGCCAGAGGCTTTGTCACACTTCCAAGCGTGTAATTTAGAGAGTCAGGCACCATTAAGCACTCACAAAGCCCTTCAGCTAGGCCAGCCAACAAATAAATAAGGACCTCTACAATAGCTTTCCTCTATTTATGTCCTCATGATGTATGCAAGAAAGGAGGTGTACGGCCATCGCTGGGATTTGAAATGTCTCTGGAATAAAGACAGATTATTTCATGTTTCTGTAATTAAAATGGCATCCAGACACCCTCTTACTCAAACTGCTGGGTTTTGTTGCCATAGCTACCAAGAAAACTGCTGTTAATAACCAAACCTTTCTACTTCAGTTTGAGCGGTGTGTGGAGACAGTTCTAGTCTTCACCGCTGTTTATGTAACTGATTCTAACTTTGTTCTGGAGAGCTGAGGCAAAACTATATCCCAAAAGAGACCTGGACGGTGTACCGGTGCTTACATCAGCGGTTCCCGTGGCCTTTAACCCTTTCACACGCGGACAGCAGAGGGGGAGAAAGCAGACCAAAGTAGGCTGAGGTGATGAAGACGCTGCAGGATCCTCTCCCAGCCCCCAGCCCCTCTGCACGGACGTCTCCAGCTCCGCATGCACCTCTCCACCACCAACTCTCCACCAGACTCCCCACCCCTCCGTCAGTGAGCTAGAGATGTTTTGGAAAGGATCCCCTATGCAATTACCACACTGGGACAGCAGGGAAATGAAGTCAGTGCCTCCCTTTATCTGCACAAACACGTACGCACGCACACACGTGCACAAACACACGCGCACACACATGTGCACAAACACACGCATGCACGCACGAATACCCGCACGCGCAAACGTACACGCATAAACACGCACATGCACACTAACACACGTGCAAATACCCGCACACGAACACATGTACAGGCATGAACACACACGCACATGCACGAAAACCCACACACAGGCATGAACATGCATACGCACGCACACCTGCACGAATGCATGCACAAACATACACACTAACACATATGCACACAGCATCCGGACAAACACGCACAAACACGCGGGAGCTGAGGGAACGGGCGCGGGCTTCAGCCCTGCAGCACAGCACCGGCCCGGTTCTGATCGGGCTCGCCACTCCCCGATCCGCCACTAATCCCTTATGTAACCTGACGCTTGTCCGCAGGAACATAGAGAGCCTTTCAAACGCACAAAGCAGGAGCTCTTACACAGCGCCGCCAATTCGTCATATACGCATACATGTGTTTCCTATTTCCTAACGTAATGACTAGAGGTTTCCATTGTAAAATTTCTCCCTTGTCAGCACGTTTCTCCTGGTTATCAACCGCCCAGACTCATGAAAGCGTGGAAATACGGCCCCTACCCCCCACCCCTAGACAGGATTAACAGGGTTAGAGCTAAACCCCCAACAGACACAGAACACCCCCCCCCCCCCACCCCCACCCATTACCACTACCCCTACAGTGGGGATTAGGGAAGTAAAGATCAGTGAGGTTCTAGGTAGCAGAGTTATGATGAGTGGGGGTTTGGCTAGCAGAGTTTATGCACAGCAGGCACGCTGCACACTCAGGGCTCGCGAACACGTACGCACGTAAACAGATGTGCACACACACGTGCAGGAATCAGGGGCCCTGAGAGGCACGTGACACAAGGCCTTTCATTAAATGCCACAGATTGACTGCAATCTGCATGGGTGGTGTAATCAACAATGATGATCATGGATCATAAAAAAAAAAAAAATATGTTATTAAAACAGCACATAATCCAAACAGCATATAATCCAAACAGTCGGCATTTAAACTCTTGCAAAGCTATGATTAATAATAATAATTAAAAATTTTAAATCTCTGTGCTGAGGACGTGTGACCTCAACTTCCTGCTTACAAAGTTTTTGCTCTGCTCAGTAAACACATGCTGAGGGGTGCTAGCCGTATTCCCCCACTGCACCTCTGCAGACTGCATCTGCGTAGAGGCAGTCAGAAGCGATGCGGTCACCGGCCCGTTCAGATCAGAGGGTGGCCATCCCAAAACCATCGTACCCCTCCCCCCAAAAAAAACTAACCAATCGCGGGGAGCCCATCTCCCCCGTGTATTAGAAGTGGTCAGACCCTGCAGATATGGACAAGTTCAAATGAGTTCAAAGTTCAAATACTTTTTCTTTGTAATGGAGAGCGTACATTCAATCTCAAAGACCGCAACTTCTCAGAAAAGTGAAGAGGGAGAGAGGGAAAGAGAGGGAGATGGAAAGAGAAAGATAAATGGAGAGAAGGGGGATTCTTCGGATAAAGACATCTCCATAGCCAATTTTGGATTGGGCTTGTCAGGAAAAGTAATGTGGCAAAGGGTCCTAAAAGCCTCTTTTCCACTGAGCTCTCCAACCCATACAGAGAGAAGAAGAAAAAGAAGAAGAAGAAGAAGAAGAAGAAAGCTAAAACCTCGACATCCAAACTTGTTTGACAAGCAAACACTTGAAAGCAGCACACTGCCCCCCCACTGGGCAAGTTGAAACTGGAAATGCCAAAGACATGGGACTGTGACAGCAACGACTACTCTGTGGTCGCTCTTAAATCGGAGCAGCAGCCCAAGACAGACAACCCGCCCCTCCACCGCCGCACAGATCCCAGCCTCCCAACCTAAGACATCCATTAAAGCAGAAAGGAAGAGAGGAACCCTACAAGTGTTTTACGGTAAGTCAGAAATAGGGAACTAGAGTGTAGGCAGCGTACATAGGCGGCTCATAGTGCAGGACTCCCAACGTGAGCACAGCACAGACTCGAAGTGATGCGGCCGCATTATCATGTGATGTCGGTACCCCGAGTGTGTGAATTTTTTTCTTTTTTTTTTGCCACGAGTCATAAGTGATGGTGTTGCCAGGCAACGGTGCCTTCATCCAGATTTCCTGTGAGTGTGGGAGCCACGACCTCTCCGGCCCGCCTCCTCTGTGCCCTCTGGTATAGCCGTATGATGATGTGTGTGTACCAAACACGTGCTACTGTGTTACAGGTACTAGGTGTGTGCACACACACACACACAGTCACAGCAAAGAACTTGGGCCTTCAGTGAAAACCACCGTGGTGATTGGAACATTGAGTGCTTGACAGAAGTGTCCTAGGAAGGGACACTATTACTTACAAACCCTAACACACATGGTTTGTAATCAGTATTAAATTCACTTCCATAGCCCTACAGTCATTTCAAACTGTGTTCCCATATGCATAAATTATGGAGCCTCCTCAGACGCCCAGATTTTGAAGTGCTGCTGGGAGTTGGAGTTCTGCACATGTTAAATGAAGCAAGACAGAACAGAGGTGTTGTGGCCTGATGTGGCACTCACAGACACCGCACGACCAACGCGAGCCTGCACCCTCATGGCACCTTCTGGCTACATCCCAAACCTTCTGTGTACATCCCAAACCTTCTGGCTACGACCCAAACCTTCTGGTTACGTCCCAGAACCTTCTGGCTACCACACAACTCCTGGGCATTAAAGAACTGGGGCAGGCACATGGTTGTAAGACCACATCACACACACGTGCTTACGTGAAACACAAAGAGCTCGAACTGGACAGGTCGGTACGAGAAAGAAAAACCCATGACAATTTTTGTCCTTAGAGCCAGTGGTAGAAATAAGGAAGGTTTCCATTTTTAACACTCAGGGCCGCTGGAGTGTGTGCCCTCGTCAGCTTGGTGCCTGTGACGAATCGTTTGAAAACCAGAAGCTACGAGGGTGCACAGAACGCCGTCCCCTGGCTGCCTTCACATCCTTATCATTCATTCATTCATTCATTATCCGTACCGCTTATTCCCGCTAGTCGGGGTCACGGGGGGGCTGGAGCCAATCCCAGCATCTCCGGGCGAAGGCAGGGTACACCATGGGCAGTTCGCCAGTCCACCACATGGCCAACACGCGCACACACACACTCACACCTACGGGCAATCTAGAGTGACCAATCAACCTATGATGCATGTCTTTGGACTGTGGGAGGAAACCGAGTACCCGGAGAAAACCCACGCAGGCACAGGGAGAACATGCAAACTCCACACAGAGCAGCCCAGACCGAGAATCGAACCCAGACCGCCTTGCTGTGAGGCGACAGTGCTAACCACCACACCACCATGCCGCCCTCACATCCTTATCAAGTGCATTAATTAGGCTTATTTGTGTACGTCTAACAATGTGCGAGGCATAATGAATAACAGGCTTGAATAAGAATGAGGGAGGAGTCAGCGAGAAGGAAATTAGCGTTCTTGAGAAACAAGCTGCATATTTACATATATTTACATACATTTATGGGATCAGGCTCTGTTAGGAAGAAAACTTTAGTGTTTTAATTGGTTCAAGAGCAGCTGGTCATGGCTAAAATTGTGTTCTCAGTAATGAGCATCTATAGTTTGTTTGCAGTAATCAGCAGACTCGGGGGGTGGAGCTAAGCTCTTGGGCCATAAGGTTTGACTCCTTTAACAGGCTGGTAGGGTGGCATTTTCTGCTGGACTTGCCTACACTAAACCTACACTAACTACTTCAACCAAATTCTCCACCCGGCCTCCTCCACCAACCCCCTGCTGACAACCCTTCTGTGGTTCATTCTGCAGCTGCTGGCAAAGCCTCTTCTCTCCTGCTTCCTGAAAACGGCCAAGGGATGCTGGATGTACACACACGGACGCACAACCGCACACACCTTCTTGGTGAAAGGTGACGGAAATATCAAGTCTAATCCAGTGTGTAAACTTTGGGTGTACTGCAGCCAGGACGCTGCGTGGTAAACAGTGATATCGGCCTAATACAAAAGGTTAAAATCTGAGAATAAGGCAGCGTAATGGGACACACAGAAACATAGAAATGGGATACTGTGAAAAAGAAATCCGTGTGTGTGTGTGTTTACACTGATGATGCCATCACTAAATCCCAGTGGAATGCTCCCAGTTACACACAAAAAACTGAAAAAAAAAACAATAAATAAACCAGAGAGTGAAAGTTCGAGTTCTTCTCATCTTGCTGTGATCACCCAACTCTGCCTGCCAACACAGAGCACCACACACACACTGCCAGAGGAACACTTGTAGCTGTGCAACACAACACCAGCTTCGACTCGACACACACCCCTCGTGTCGATGCTGCCATGCGTCTGCGGTCGGCACTGTCCCTGACGCCAGGCGTGCGGGCCCCACATGCACGATGTTCTCTGTTCGCCAGTGTCAGCAGCGATCAGTGTTGTTGAATGAGATGAAGGGGGAGGAGTTCTTAGACAAGCGAGGACGGCAAGTGAGAACGAGCAAGACCGCAGACTCTCCTCCGGAGCAGAGCAGAGCATTAATTACGGTCCAACGTAATAACTATGCGTTCAATTATTACGCACTGCATCGCCCCAGAGATTCATGACGCCTCTGGGGTTCCGCACCAGACCGTTCAGGCCAGCTAAAGCTGACGTGGGCTTTCCTGCGTGCAGGAAACGCGTGAAGTTATACAGCATCTGGTTCACTCTGCTGTAAAAAATCACATAAGCCACATCTAATTCCTAAAAATAAATGTGGTATAGAATTAGCATGGTTTTATAATAAAATGTCCACCTTTCACACAGTAAAGCATGGACTCCCCAGGATTCAGCTTTTTGTAGGACTTTGCTTGCCAGTCCCATTCACAGAGAAGCTGGGGTCTCCTAGAAGAGCTTGCATGGAAACTGAATATACACACAAAAGGAGAGACAGGCTGGTCACAGCAGCCAGAACAGACCCTCCCAGAGGAGTACAGTCAACACAGACACAACTGACCTACTTCCCACTATGAGTGTGTGTTTGAGAGAGAGAGAGAGAAAATTCTATAAAATTAAAGTTAAATTATGGCAATCAGAAGATTATTGAATAATTGTAACCAGCCTAAACCGTACACATCTGACCAGTGTCTGCTGGAGAATTATGAACTTGACTTGACGTGTCCGACTTCAGTGGCCTCAGAACTATTAGTGCCGGAATACTAGAAGAACAACGCATATTTCCTCCCCATCATCAGGCAGGAAAGTGCGTGACCAGGTCACAGATGTATAAGCCCATATACACGTGTGAACACACACACACACTAGCTACAGTAACAAATCTATTGTCTTTAATTTTCTACTGTATCTTAGACCCCTTTGTTATTTTGAATATGATCCGTTATGGGTTTCATCTTTCATTATTTTTATTCTCAAAAATTGTAGATTTGGAAAACACAAATAGAACATTATTTGTCCTGCCAATAAAGCTAGACAGAAGAGAGGGAGGCAGAGAGACACAGAGACAGGGAGAGAGGGAGGTTAAGAGAGCCGTTGTGTGTGTAATTAAGTCGCTGCTCCCACAGTAAACCCAAAAATATGTCAGCACAGGCTCACAAGGTCCCGCCTCTTCACACACTGCTGCTCTCTCTCTCTCCGTCCGTCATACACCCTCAGAGAGACACACAGGGGGCCCAGGGCTCTTGGACACGGCTCTGTGCAGGTTTTTTTCCGAAAAATCCCCTTACCCCCAAACAAAGGGCGGGCCGGCAGCTCGGAGATAAACGGAGCCAGGCGGGCGGCTCTGGGGAAGGGCCCAGGGTCACGGCACGACTCTGCAGTGATGTGTCCTACTGGGTTACTGCTGCCCAGAGAGCCAGGAGGCACCAGACTTCTGATGCTCATTAGAGGAGCCCATATGCTGGGGAAGCTGGACTGTGGGCTGCTGCAGAGATCGCACACAATTTTGCCGTCTGCCTGTCTGTCTGTATGCCTGTCTGTCTGTATGCCTAGCTGTCTGTATGCCTAGCTGTCTGTATGCCTAGCTGTCTGTCTGCCTATCCCAGGAGAAGCTTTCATTCCTGACTCTCATTTGTTTCAGTTTGAGAACTGCTGCCAAAGTAGCATGAGAGTTTATCCACTCCTGTCCGCGTGCGCACGTGTGTGTGTGTGTGTGTGTGCCTGTACACTAGAGGCTCTGTTCTCTTTATGAAGGGGAACACCTGCCTACTCCTTCCCGTCAAATGCGTTCCCTTTTTCCCAGAGAGAGATACATGAGAGAGATAGCGTGGGAGGGAGAGAAAGAGACTGAAAAAAATACAACTAGCCAAGCCCAGAAAGATGATACGACACTGGAGCCTCTACACACACTCAATAAAACTAGAGCCCCTAGAGAAGGAAGGTCAGGAGATCTACTGGCAGAAGGAAGGCCCAGCCACGGGTCAGGAGATCTACTGGCAGAAGGAATGCCCGGCCGTGGGTCAGGAGATCTACTGGCAGAAGGAATGCCCGGCCGTGGGTCAGGAGATCTACTGGCAGAAGGAAGGCCCAGCCACGGGTCAGGAGATCTACTGCCAGAAGGAAGGCCCAGCCGCGGGTCGGGAGATCTACTGGCCAGCAAAGTTCACTTCCAACATACTAGAATTTGGTGTGTTCGTTTAGAGTTGGATCTAAACTGTGAAGCCACTAGGTGCTTGGAACTAGATACCCCTGTTTCACATCAACACAACAGGAAGAATTCACCAACTATAACAATACAGCCTTTCAACACCCCCCACTACACATCTCAGTAGTAACATGGAGACACACATGCGAGCACACGCACAAACACACGCATGCACGCGCACACTGACACTCAAGCAGACCGCTCCATGTATTGACACTTGTCTTGATCTCCATGCTAACGTTATGCAAACTCATTGCAGCTGATAGGTGCATTCTTGCATCAGCGGTGGTACAGAATTACATAGGCTCCACTTCTCAGTTTCTACTTCATGAATAAACATAAAGCTGCCTGACTGTATTCAGGGCCACGAGCTAGAAGGAGCGCTTGGATGCCACTGCCAAGATGCTACCTGAGGGTAAACAAAAACATCAGCCGTATGAAAAAAACCAAGCAAATACGATGATGATGATTCACACTCTGCGTCAACATGCCGTGTAGACGTCGTCTGCAGCTGGAGCAGATTTAACCTGCTCACGAGCGTCCTGCTTCACGGACGGATGATCTTAGCAATTGCCCAGTGTTGGCAGATACAAGTGGCTATCATTCAATAGGTGTCTCACATATAGCCAATTATGATTCACTCAAGTTATTTATGAAATCTATTTATAAAATCATTAAACAGGCACTTGTAAACTAAGCTATTTGTTGCATGTAGTTATCTGTCACAACAATGACAGTGTTAAGTAACAGGATTCTGGGGAGGATTAAAAATTAAACAGGCTAATGTGTGGGAGCTGAATTCTTTGCAACAGCAGTCCTGAGCAGGCTTAGTTACTCCCCAGTGATATTTACAAATGAGGAATCGCTTTAATGCTTACGTACGTTTTTTGTTTGATTTTAAAGGGAACAGTATTTCTTTCACAGCTGTCTAAATCTTGAGCTACAGCATTTTAACAATTCAACCTGTACATGTATTTTTAATAAATCTATAACATTTTCAAACAGTTTTAATATTTGTTGTTAAATGCAATCTACAACCTTGAGTACAATCTAAAAGATGTGATTCTTTTCATGTGCATCACAGATCCCGTACTAATTTTAAACATGGCCACCTCCATGTGCGGGGCTCAGTGGAGCATGAACTGGTTCGTTCAGGGACATGAAAGCAATATGATTCTTATGTGAGCTGAATGTCATAGAAAACAAAAGTCATAATAAATAATCACTTCCATATGTATTACTCGTTACTTTATGGTGGCAACAATGGGCGATTACTCCTTTAAAAACAAACTTATATGAGTAATCAGCCACACCACTCTCAAAATATCCATACTGCCACCAGCCCTCGAAAATCCCCAGAACTATCGAAAAGAGACCAAGACCACAGTCACCCTCTGTGTTTCCTTAGTCATTCTTTAGACTACATGGTGGGGTGTTTCTACCTTTTTCTTACCAGCAAAATCACAAGCTGATGAAAGTTACACATCTCATTATTTGCTATTTTGCTAGTATATTTACACTACCATATGTCAAATATGGCTGTTTACATATTAAAAAGTCCATCTACATTCAGCTAACAGATCTCGACGCCTCAAACATTTGTGCATTTCTGCTCACCGTCGTGTAAACACTCCGCAGGTTCAAACTCAAAGACATACGGCCAATGTGAACGCAGTTTGATTCACTACTAAAAGAAGCAGCTGGAAGAAACAACCTGCACTCGTTTGTAATCGATGTTTTAAGTACTGACAGATGTCTGCTGAGAAAAGTCTCTGTCGGGGGTTTGGGATTCTTGTCATATTCTCAAACTAAATTGGTGATCTTCCTCACTGAATCACTCAGAGCTTCAAAGAGTGAACGTTCAGAGGTTCGAGTGAAACTACGGCGCCAGACCAACACGCCGCTCGCATCTGCCCGCACTGGAACTCACGCTGACAGACTTCACCTGCATGTGGGACGGGCGCTACAGAGCAAAGGTCTCTGTTTCTCTGGAAATGCCACATGAGCTGGGGGAGGAAGCTGGGTGAGATGTTCAGCGCTGCGTGTTCTGCTCAGGCGGCTCGCAGGAGCAGGGGGTCTGTGCTCCGCACGCTTCCAGGTTGAGACCAATGATAGCAGCACAGACTTGCTTTTCATTCATGTCGGTTCTTCCAACCTCTACACCCCCCTCCCCCCAGTCCATCAGTACTAACTGTTGTTAGAGGAAGTGAGTGTGTGTGAGGGGAGAGAGAGAGAGAGAGAGAGAGAGAGAGAGATCTGTGTGTTTGTGATGGGTCAAGGCATCTCAGTTCAACAGAAGCTCTCTCAAAGCAACCAGAAAACACAAAGGCTTCCTACTGCTAATTTCTGCTCTTCCTATCCTCCTGTCTCACTGTGTGTGTGTGTGTGTGTGCACGTGTGTGTGCGTGTGTGAGCATTTGAAGAGACTGCTGGTGAGAATGTGTTAATGTAGGCGTCTGAGGTTCCTCCCATAAACACAGTGGATTTGCATTTAATTGAGGTTGGAGTAATGATTGGTAGAAGCGGTGATGCTCAGTATCAGTGCCTCGCAGGACTGCACCGTCTCCTGTTTGTTAGTCAATATTATAATTTTGGCCTCTACAATACTGAAGCTTGCATTATGCAAATGAGCTCTTAAACTCGTCACAAGTCTTCTTGGATGCTGGGAGCGTCCTGAAGAACATTGCAGATGAGCATTTCCTGGTGTTTAGATGAATCGCTGCATTTCCCTGATCCACCGAGCGGAAATAACTTGCGTAAAAATACAGGCCTTCATCACATTTCATCGGAAAGATCACCACTGTGTTTTTAATATATACAGTCTAAGCTCACTGCACGTTGAGTTGTTAGGGTGGAACAGAAAAGTAGTGCAGCAGAAAAATGAGCACAAATGAGGCTCCACAGCTCAACGGAGGGATTAGGATGGGACGGGGCAGGAGGGGCGGGGGCAGCTGGGTGTGAACCTTCTGCTCCCTCCAACATCCCCCTAAAACCAGGGACGGTGATCGTGACTAGACGGCGCTGTCCTACGTGACAACAACCTGAGAACTCACCATGGCTGTTTGTGTGATGATTACTGAAAGCTGGCTACACTCTATGTTCTACGTGTGTTTTGAAGGAAGGCTTTTTGGCACAATAATTAAACTCTGGAGCACATAAAGGTAAAACAGAGATCCAGCTACTCTTGCTACACCAATATCAAACACTGATCAGATAACCCATGTAGAAAAGTCATCCCCTCTCTGGCAAAATTCATATTGATTTACAGAAAAAAACTAATGAGTATAATACTAATGAGTATAACTTAGAGTGTTATACAGATTATGTATTTCACATTTCTATATATAGTGTATTTCAATACTAACTGCCTGCCCCGTTAAATGTTTTGAATCAGTTGTTCTCTGTTCTGTTCTAATTACATGGAGATGCGTCAGACTTTCTGTCTGTGGTAACAGCCAGTTTGCTACAGCTTCATTTAATCTCTTTTGTTAGTTAGAGATTAGCCTGGGATATCCTTTTAAATGTGAAACCCAGTGTGACTCGCCCAAATGAACCCCAAACACCCCAGGAATGAGACGCTGAGGACGGACGACTGTCCACTGCGTTCAGCGCGTTATCTGTTATCTGGAAGATGCGTCTTAACTTGCGGGACCAGGGAGGGGTCATTTTCAGCACTGTATGCTCTAATGTGGAGTTTTTCCAGACGCTTTAGCGAGGCATTAGTGGAGTCGTTCTGAGAAACCAGCCGTCAGAGCTCATATGCCTGATTACGCCCAGTCCACAGCTACAAAGGAGTGGTGTGTGTGTGTGTGTGTGTGTGTGTGTGTGTGTGTGCAGTATTGTAGGTTGTGAGTGTAGAAGCAGAACTCTTGTGTGTGTGTAGTAGTAGTGGTTTGGAGGGGACTTCCAGCAGATTACAGCTATATGTGCACAACACACACACACACACACACACACATTGTACTAAACACCTCTCCCAGACTCCACTATGATGTCGTCACAGCTGACGGAGTAAAACTGCAGCTGTTCTGCAGTTCAAACGTTTATTTACTATAAGTGCTTGGAGAGACATCTGCTGAATTCAGGAACAAGGAGGAATTCACAAATCCCACAGGGCAGTCCTAGTAATGGTTCCACCGCACCCTGTGTGTAGCTCCGCCCCAGGAGAGCAACTGAGGGTGCTAAGTGTGTGCGTGTATGGAGGGGAGGGGTTGTTACCTGGCTGACCCCCCCCCACTGGGTCCCCACATGGGTCTTGGAGGTCAGTGCTTACTGCCGGAAGCCCCTCTGCTGTTGGACCTGCCGCAGAGCTGGACGGAGTCGCCTGATTCAGACTGCAGCCTCACACTGGACACCGTGAAAATGGGAGACACTGCGGAGGAAAATGCACAGTCACGCGGACCCAGGAAGAACCGAGTGGAATTTTCACAGGAAAAAGTCAAAAGCAGACAAAAGTGCTGTTGTATGTTGTGGGGTGGGGTATTTGGGGGCAGACTCCCTAGGAGTCTTTACATTCAACACATTGTCCGGCATAATTGGAAGTGTAAATGAGGTCTACTGACAAGATTAAGTTCCACTGGCCTCCACACTCATCAGCTCGTTCTGTGTCAAAAAGACACAAGCATCATTTGTTCTTCTGCACGGCTACAGTCAAGAGCACCTTCTGCTGCTTCTGACCCCATCCAACTGAAGGACGGGCTGAAGACATGAAGCTCAGTGCAGCAAACTGAACATGTACAGGACATTAAAGAAGCTGACTGTCGGGGTTTGGCGCAGGGTTGTTAAAAATGTTCTAGATTCATAGTTTACAAAAAAATTGCTCTATTAGCCAAAGACGTCTGGCTGTGCAGAGGTTTTCATCATCTCCCTGAACATAAAGCACTTCTTTTTCCCTTGTGTGTAAAAAAAACAACTCTGAAGTCTGATAGAGCAACAGAAACAATTTTCACTTATTGTTCCACTTTTAAGGCTCTACGCTGAGCCATGCGTGTGCAGCCTGACACAAACACAGATATGGCTCCGCCCGTCGCCCCGCCCCCCCTCCTCACCTTACACAGCAGCCTGCTGTGAGCTGATAAAGGGATTAAACGCTAATCTGCATAATTTAAAAAACCTCATTGTCATATTCAAATGAGCCCTTGTGCTCTGGTCTTTATGCAGCTTTGGTTCTACTGCACAGGAGCTGACAGAAAACTTCAAACAAGTACAAATGCTCTGTTACTCCTCAGTGCAGTTCCAGCCCTGCTCACAGAACAAGACGTGATGCTCACGCCTGCGTGCTGGAAATATCGCCTGCTAACAGTGCCTGTCCTTTTCCAACCTAAGGAGATTAGCGTCGTCTCCTACAGCAGCCTCTGTGGGGGGTCTGATGCATGGTATACATGAAGACGTCACATGACAAAAACACTGCATTACTTGAGCTAAACCCCACATGCATACACACACACACACACACACACACACCAACTCCAATGACCCTAATTAACAGTCGAGTGATTGGATGTCATTAAAGCAGGGCTCAAAAGCAAACGCTTTGGCCAAAGAGGAAGCGGATGGTGTGCATGTTTAAGTGTATGTGTCTGTGTGTGTGTGCATAGTGTGTGTGAGCTGCTCATTAGCACCAGAGGAACTACAATACAGAGCTACTGAGCAGCCGTCGACAGTGATGACAGTAATAAGACGAGCAAACGCACGCAACAGACACGCGGACGTGAGCACAGGACGGCAGTAAGCGTGATTACTGCATCATGCAGGCGTGATGTACTGACTGTCGGGCAGCTCCCAGAGCCGGGGGGGCAGGTGACTGAAGTAGTCGTGGTGGAGAGCATCCTGTGCGGAGAGACGCTTCTTCGGGAAGCACTGGAGGAAGCGGGAGGCCAGCTCTTCAGCATGATCGACATAACCCAACCTGCCGGAAACAGAGGGGTGTGTGGGGGGGAGAAAGAGACAACTTTAGCTTCTATTGGGTATTCAATACAATGTTTTCCCCATGTATGGGGTCAGGCTGGGTGGAGGCTGCACGCCTCCGTGTGCGTTTCAGACTGCGCAGGAGAGATCAGATTCCCCCACAGGGGCAGACGAGCACACACAACTCATGGGCAGGACCACGGGAAGCACCTCAAAGAACAACTACAGTTATGACTGCAGTGTGAGGTTATGACTGTAGTGTGAGGTTATGACTGTAGTGTGAGGTCATGACTGTGGGGTTATGGCTGTAGTGTGAGGTTATGACTGTGGGGTTATGGCTGTAGTGTGAGGTTATGACTGAGGTTATGACTGTAGTGTGAGGTCATGACTGTGGGGTTATGGCTGTAGTGTGAGGTTATGGCTGTGTGGTTATGACAGCAGCCTGAAGAAACACTGATTAAACACAATATATATATATATGGCAAATCCTATGTGAGAAGGTCATACACAAAGCAAGCAGTCAACACCCTGCCCCCTACACACACACACACAAATAAATTCTACAAATTAATGAACATCACTTACTTATTCCATGCCTGCCTCAGCTTCTTGGGGCTGTACACAGTAAAACGATCTGTGGGGAAGAAAAAGAGGAACTGAACACATCACCACGGCTATTGGTGAGTAGTGCATCCAGTGTTCACTTCCACAAGCACAGGAAGCATCACTGAACCTGCCACTGCTACAGCAAACACCACCACATGGGGCCAAAACCACTTCATTAAGTAAAGAAAACTGGAGGCTCTGTTGTGTCTATGGGACACGAGGCCTGGAGCAATTTAGCAAGGGTGCGTCTAAACCAGGTCTCCTGTGTTTACCACCCCTGCCATGAAAAACCCAGCCCACCTTGCATTCTGACTTCTGCGCTCTCTCGCTCTCTCTCCATCCCACTATTTCTTTCATTCTCTCAATCTCTCCTTTTCCTTTAAGTCTATGGTCTGAGGCAGCATCATTAGTCTGGCCTCCTACTGGGTGGATCGATACATATGAGATATCTGTCTGCCGCCTTCAGGTGTGAGAAACATGTGCGCACACACACACACACACACACACACACACCTTTTACTGTCAGTAAACTAACGTTAATACCAATATCCCCATTCCCCGATTACAGACGTTTTTGATTGATGCACTTATCAGTTTTTATATACATACATGCATGAAATTACACACTGCAATGTGTAGGCTCATTCTGCTGAGAACAAGCTCAGCCATGCTGGAGTCATTAACTGGAAACACCAGTGGCGAACGCTGCCCTCTGCTGCTCAAATGCTCACATTTCAGGTTTGCATGCTTGTATTTTCTCTTTTGTGCTTGTTGTGAATCCCTCATTATTCATAGTAAGAACGCAGGGTGTCCCTGGCACTGGTGAAGTCGACCGGAGTGAAAGACAGACGGTCCGCACGGGGGGTTGGGGGGGTGTCAGCTCGACCTATCTGGATACCTCCAGCAGGCAGGGTTAGGTGGGTTAGAGTTAGCGGGGAAAGCCTTTGTGTGGGAAATTGGGTCAGAGGTCACCTCTCTTTTTACCCCTCTGTTCTCTCACACCTAAGGTTTTAACACCAGAAGTTAAGCTCAGACAAGCACATTAAGAACAGAACACAGACTCCTGGACAAAAATTTACACTGTCCTTTTCATTCTCAGCTAAACTGAACGCCCAGAAGGGTAAGTGAAGCATCCAACAGAGCTGTCATTCCTCCCGCTCTAAACCTGCGTCTTCTGAGAGCCCCACGCATTCTCGTAACACAGAAACGCGGATAATTTCACGCAACGCCACCTTGAGTAGAGTGTGCCTACAGCAACACTGAACTCCCATGGTGAGATCATGGAGATTAGTGCTTACCATTACCAGCCCCCCCGAGCTGCTCTCTAATTTGCCACTGGAGATCCAGGACATTTCATAGACCCACCCGTCATGATCAAGCACAACCCGCCATGAACAAGAGGTGAACTGCTCAGTCTCAGCGTCACCTCACCTTTCTCCATCTCCCCATCTCTCCCTCCATCTCTCTACTGCACTCTCTCCCTCCTTCTCTCTCCACTGCCCTCTCTCCCTTCATCTCTCTCTCTCTCTCCATTGTAATTTGCCGGCTGTTTTCTCTAGTGAAGCTAATTAGCTCCCAGAGGGTGCTGTTGCTCCAGCAACCTCCTGTGCCTGGTTTTGGGAGTGTGTATGCAAGCACATGCATGTGTGTGAACACAGCTGATTAAGGTTAGTGTTTAAGGTAAAATTTTTCACCTGCTTTGAAGTGAGGAAGGGAGTGAACACCTGGCCATGATTCTTCTGATGGAGTACCTAGCACCTGTACAGGGAGGCAGACAAAGAAAGAGCATTTGCATACAGCATTTGCATACATAAAATACATCATTAACATAAAATGCACCATTTACATACAGTTCAGATAGATTCTTATTGAGCTGATACAGGAGATTAGCAGTTCGAATTTTGACTGTGCCACAGCTCAACCAAGAGACGAAAAGTAAGCTCACTTTGAAACTGGCTGAGAAACCTCAAACAGGAGGCCAGAGGTGTGTGGTAATTATATGAATATATGAGGATATATTTCTGCTAGTTTCAAGAAATCCTGCTTACACCACTGGTAGATTTATTGACTTAATCATAGACATTTTTAAATATATTTTAGCTTGTTTCTAGAGTGGCATTTTTGCTGTCAGAAGACACCTGCAGTCTCTAGCCATGGTGTGAGAAATCTGACCTGCCAGTTCAGCTCTAAGAGTGACCCAGGCTGAGAGTGACCTAATTATGATCTCAGCTGACCCCGATAGTGACCCTGACACCCTGCATCTCTAGGTTTACTAACCCAAAATCTGAATACTATAGAGGGATTTTAAATTTGCAGAGAAACCTCCAAAAATCACCTTTAGAGGGCAGCAGAGTTTTGTGCTTTAATTTACAGGCCATTTTCTCCAGGAGCCTCAGTCCTGTCACGTACTGCCATAGAAAACTGTGCTACTGCTTTTTTGTGTTTTCATTTCAAGAGTAGCAGAAAAGCTTTCAGTTACACCACTGTAGCTATACACAAACACATATAATGACACGTTTTTGACACGTTTTAAGTAGAACTACTTAAATTGAGTCATGGTCAGGTCACTTGTTCCGAGGGTCAGGGAAATTTGAATGGTTAATCATTCATGAGCCAGTATGACCGTCAACTCCTGAAGCACAGCGTGATGTGAAGCGCGTGTAGAGTGTGGTGTGATGGGAACCATCACTCAGCAAGCTGAATGAGTTCTGCATACTGAGAGCTCTTTGGTCAGTACATTTATCCCTGCAAGAACCTGGTGCTGGTGCTACTGCTGCCCTCAGTCTTTGCTAATGGTGTCAGAACTGGGATGGTACTGTGAGGACTTTGGGAGCGTCACCATGGTTAAAAAGCAACAGCCGTCCCCCCAAAGCCCAATTTGAACTCCTCCCAAGAGATATGGGGGTTACCCTGGATATGTGAGGAACAGACATGTGTGAAGCAGAGTGGTGCAAACCATCATTCAGCAAGGTCAAAGGATCTTCTGGTGTGCTGGTCAGAGCACCTGTGCCAGGCACGGGTCCGAGACTGGGTGTGGTCACAGCCCTTTGCCACAAACGGTGAGTCTTAGTTATTCTGGTTATAACCACTGCTAATGTTTCATGAACCGTGGGCAGTAGGTTCTTCAGCAATCTGACATACAACAGAAATAAACAATCTGGCTCTTTCTAGCCGCCAAGAGTGTATCCAAGCTACCTTATAAACACCCCCACACAAGCCAGCACTGCATCATCAGTGTCACATCATGAATAATCGTAAACATTATGACCTTATTGGTTGGAATAATTAATTGCGTGTTTACTCTGTTCACATATACACACAGAAGCTTGTGCTTTCACGTTGCTTCACTTCCGTGCTCCTCCTCTTTGCATCTGCTCTCTCTCTCTCTCTCTCTCTCTCTCTGAACAGTCCTCCTTTAGAAACATGTGGATTGGAATCCCTCACACATTCACATTATACTCTCCGGTCAAGTCTCACAGCCACAGTGCAGGAGCAGGGATGATCGCTCCACAAGCCTCCTCATTCACCAGTCTTACCCAGAGTGTAATCGAGCAGGTAATTGGTTGTACCTTGGTGAGGTTAACAGCCAACTTTCTCTTCCAGTACATTGCTGAAGCCAGAGCCACAGACGGGGGGGGGGAGAGGGAGAGAGAGAGAGAGAGCGCTCCTACTAGAACCTCTGGAGTCTGCTGATGCCTGCCAGCGATCAAGCTATGGTCCCATTCCAGAAGCATTTGTGGAGCTCTTCAGACCTGCGGCAGCTGCCGGCGTCTGGCCGCGGGACAACCACAGGACAAGAGCGCGGTGTCCCTGCTTCCCCGCTGCTCTCAGGAGAGACCCGACTCATGGCGCAGCAGGTGCTAGCTGCATGGCGGCTGGAACACACCCTTGGATGCCCTCGAGGAAGCCATCCAACAGCGGGCCGGACTCCAGAGCAGCACAGACGGCAGTTATGGACCCTAAAGCCGAGAGAGCTCGGCCAGCCCGGGCTTCGGGACCGCTGCAAATGGTGGATCCTCACTTCCCAAGTCCAACAGGAAGCCCCTGCACCTTAGAAGTGAGGAGGCTTTCCCCCCTCAGATCTGCCCCACCCCATTCTCCCCTCCTGCCTCACCTACGTCTGCATGCACGTGAGCACTGTGGTGAGGCCTTGGCAGAGGAGCTGGTATTCAGGCAAGCTGGGACACTTTCAGCTCCCCACAGACCTTCACTTTTCTCCTGATCAAACAGGGACATACTGCACACTGCCTTGGGTTGATAGCACGGTCTGGTCATTTAAATCAGCGATGATATTAAGCAAGTCGTCATTCTATTAACACATCAGGTTTTAACAACAGTTTTGCCTTTTTTAACCCTTCCTGTTGCAAATGCAGTTAATTTTTGGCCACTGGAAAAGCTCATACTACTTATGAGTACACATGAAATTTCACTGATGTAGCAGCTACAAGAACAGATTCACGTAACTGAAATGATACCCCATAAGGCTCACGTTTGTGGGACTCATCTGAATTTGCAACATGATAGTATTGTTTAGTATTATAATTCTGGAGAGGACAATAATTTGTCTAGATTTCCATTATCGCCCTAATCTACCGCATACTAGAGAGAATACAAAAAAGGTCCATATCAGACCTTTATGGACTTAACCACACCACCATCCACCAATGTCCAATCCAAAACAACGCATCGGAAAGGGTATATGGGTGAAGGTGAGCTGTTTTCATGAATACATTCCCAAATATCTGCTAAGATATTTCACCAACAATTTCCAGGGGAAAATTTGAGTCAAGGTGGCTTTAACTTACCCTTTAATTTAGGGCAATAATTGGCCACATGTTCGGGCCAATAGGGTGAGTACTTGGTGGTGAGTCCTACCCTAGGCATGTTTGTGTGGCTTGCTCCACTCTCAAGCAAGAGGAGGTCCACAAACTGAACCAGAGCAGGAAGGGACGGGGGGGGGGGGGGTAGGCTCCAAACATCGAGACACGTCCCGAGTGAAAGGTTGTGCCTCAAGACCTTATGTCACCTTATTCCCACTTGTGCAGTCTTGGGACGACACCCTGAAACACACCTTTGGCCAAGTGGGAGCCATCATGGTCAGGTTCTCGAACCAGAAAAAGTCCCGTCAATCCCCCACTCACCCTACAGAGATTAGAGTCTGTGTAGAGTGATGTCAGACACTCAAGCCTCAAACTACTTACCCCGTTGGTCCCAAGCATCACAGGGAAACCCTTTCCAGTGTAACTCAGCACTACAACACTAAAGCATCTAGCTGCGGTTTTATTGGCCGGGCATTCAAGGTGATGTACACAGGTAGTGTTCATCATGCCAAAAAATGTCAGTCAGTTAATCCCCCAACCCTCCCAAGAGTGCCCTAGCACCCCCTACATGCAATCAAGCCCCCTTCATAAGAATTTCTGTATGGACCTCACCAGGCTATTAGAACAGAGCACCCAGGGGTTCCATTTACTTTTGGCAAGTGAACTGCATATTTATCAGGATAACAGTACATGCACTTGCTGGGAATTGTGCTTTGGTGTTACAAGCATCATGCTCTACCAGTCAAGCTACAGGAGGACACATACATACCACTTTGCATCAGTCCTGGTGGACGATACCCAGAGGCAATGCTGCTGTGCGGTATTTCAGCATGCAGTGTTGCAGAGGCAGACTTCCATACTGTCTCTCAAGTGGGAATCTCAGAGGAGATTCTGGGCTCCAATTTCATTGCTGCGCCAGGGTGTTAAAGCCACCTAATGCATGAATTTTACTAATTTCACAGGGCATGTGCACATTTATTGCTATTTGTTCATTTGCTGGACAGAAATAAATGCACCTGTGACTAGTTGGTTGGGGTAGAGCAACAGAGGGCGTGTGAACACATTCTGCCTTAAAACTGCGTTACTGCATTGTGCTGCATTAAGAGCAGACCAGAGGAGGTACTGCAAAACAAGAGACAGCACTTCAAGCAGACGCATAAAGACAGGTCTCCCAAACTAATTCTCTCTCTCCCTTTCTCTCTCTTTTCTGTAAGGAAAAACTATTCAATCATGATGGTACTACTCAATCTGAATCAGACAGCTGGATTGTTATGAAAAATGTCCACAGGGAAATTTATATAATTAGTCAATCCCTATTATGTAAATGTTACATTTTCATTACAGTGAATGATGATACTACCAATAATAAAAAATTTATTGTGCCATATATACCATGCCCACACATACCTACTGGGGATTACAGTGATTCACATCAGTACCTACCATCCATAAACACATGGCCTGCTTGGTTTAACCAGACCTTTAAAATCAGATTCGAAAGCTGGTACATGAAGACGTCAGAGGTCAGGATACTTCTACCGTTTGCCACGTGAGAAGTTGAGAAGGCTTACACAAGGTTTTTCCAGTTTGAAATATTGTGTGGATGATAGAATAAGGGGGTGCTAGACGTCATAATGTCCTAGCAGGCAAGGTAGACTATGAGGCAAGATGAAGAGTTACGAGTGACACACTCCTAATTTACCACCTTAACCTGAAAACATGGAAAGAGGTTCTCCACATTGTTGTGGTGAACATGGTTCCTTAAGAAGGCTGAGCTGGGTCCAGAGGTTCCCGAAACCCACAATTACAAACCGGCCCTCTGGCAACCGTGTCTTACCATTCTAGAGAGAAGAGGCAGCTGGTTAAAGAGTGAGCTTGTGGAGGTTTTCGCCCCTGCCTGGTCACGCTAACCTCACGGAACACCACACTGAGACTCTCCCTCAGTGTCCACTCTCCTGTCCACAGCCACCCGTATCATTTACCTGGACACATAAAGAAGGCGGTTCAGCAGGAGCTCAGGGCTACGCTCAGCGTGAGAGTAATCGAGGAGTCGCGCAGTGACCGGAGTTTCCCCCAGAGTGCTTGTTTCCAAGCTCAACGGGATTGTTTGCTTCTGTATTGTCTATAAAAAAGCCAATAGAAATAGAGTACAAATGCGATGCCTATCCAATGCTGATGAGAGCTGCTCGTTTGTTTGGGTTCTGCTCACTTTTACTCAAGGCTGGATTTGGCAAAGGGATCCCGGCAGATCCCGACAGATCCCCTTAAAAGTGTTTTTGTAATTGGTTTACAAAGTTTCCCCTCTATTTGGGTCAGACTTCCATTAGGCTTACTCTGCTCCTACCATGTTCCACTGGCTCATGGATCGTACAGTCAGGGCCCCCTGTTCGCGTGTTGCTGCCTAGGTAGATGTTATCTTCTATAGCAAAGATGAGCTGATTGGGAGGAGCTGGCCTCACCATAATCCCAAAGAAGTGAGCCATTGCGCAGCAGGAGGTATGGTGTCTGGGCTTCTACTTGGGTCATAGACAGGTGTGTCCACAAAGCGATAAGAGAACGGCGATTGCAGTCTATTTAAGACCTAAAACCAAAAAGGTGGGGCTCCTAGGGCTGGACGACTACCATCATGGGTTTGTGCCGATCTATTGGGACATCACCGGACCCGGTGACTGATCTCACTACAAAGAGCCAGCAGATGGAGCAGTGTCAACAGACCGTAATACATCTTAAAGCTGCTCTGTTGGTGACTGCCATTTCTCTTGCTTTTGTCTTGTACATGCACATCGCACACAGGGCTGCGGGCCATTTTGGGCCAGGTGGCCAAGGGAAAGCACCAGCACCAGGAGCACCAGCGCCGTGTAGTGCACAAGACGAAGTAAAAGCAACACAGAGAGGGAGTGGCCGGCCATCGAGTGGGCGGGGCTCTCTGTCGGTGCCATGGGCTTTGTGTTCAGACGTTGGCTGCTTCAGTGAACTCCCCCCCCACCCGCATGAAGGACGCCAACGAGTGGATCGCCCTTCGCCCTTTAAATGCGGAGTGGTTCACAGACCAGGGGCGCAGATGGCCAATGTTCTCTCCAGCCAGGGGGGTTATTTGGCTGCAGGACGGAACGACTCCCCGGACTGAGCGGGGCGGTGGGGGCGTGTGACTGAGGAGGCGTGGAGGCGAGACTGAGCGTTATCTGCAGGGCAGAGAGACAGCCTGGGTGGACCACTTGGTGATTAAAATCGGTTACACCTGTGTGTGGTTAACAGTAGCCTACTTACATGCCAACTTCCCTTCCAGTAGCTGAAGCCAGAGCTAAAGAGAGAGCGAGAGAGAGAAAGACAGAGTGAGAGAGACAGAGAGAGGAAGAGAGACAGAGAGAGACAGATAGAGAGAGCTCACGCATACAAAGACGTGCTGCTGACAAAGCACTGAATCTATTTTCATTTACTACATTTAGTAAATCCATTTACATTTACTACATTTAGTGCTTAACTGTCTCCTTATGCGTATACAAGGCTTGAAAGATAAAGCCTTGGGTACAAGATGCCACTAAGCTGTCAGAAGGGACACACACAAAGAACAAAACTTTTGATTGTTTTATTATGTACAGAAGTGAAAGACTGTTAATAATTCAAGGGCCTTGAAGTGACTACTGTTATTCACCATTATTGAGATGCTTCTTGAAGTGATGGGTGTTTGTGGAGATGAAGACCTATCTACGTTTGAAGACAGCAAGATAGTCCTGATCTATGGACAGGTAGTGGGAGTTCATTCTAACATCTTGGTGCTAGCACAGGAATGTCTTTCTTGTCTCACAGGGGTGGTGGTTCAAGTATTGTAGTACAGTCACAAAGGGTGTGAGACAGTGTGGGGTGAGACAGAAATAACAGATAAGCAGACCCAGTAAAGAAAGCCAGACAGAAACCCATTTTCTGGCTGTTAAAAAAGTATATTATATAAAAACATATAATTAAAGAGAGTTGTGCTCCTCACGCTGTGCTTCCTTCAGCAGCACATGATGGTTCCCAATGGCCATTAGAAAACTGAAGACTTACACATGAGGAATGGACAATTTCTCATACCATATGCCCCTTGAACAGAAAAGTAAAAAAACACTGTCGAATAAAATGTTTAGACTGAGACATTCAATTGAAGACATGCAACAAATTTGAATATTTAATAATAAGCCTAGAACCAGCAGAGCACTCTTTCATTTTAGTTGGTTCCATAACCAAGAACCTGGTTAAAATTAAACTTGGTTAAAAACGCGGATAAAATCGTTTTTATTAAGATAAACTCATCTCAAACTTAAATACTCACATGGAAAAACATTTCTCCATTGAAAGGTGTCATGTCTGTGTGTTATGCTATGAGGAAATGGTTTATCCAAACTGTTCCTTCTGTCCGTATTTTGCTGGTTTTTGAGAAGGTCCATTTCAACCACAGTTCACACATGCGCCATGTCAACTACACTAAAGCTAAAGGGAAAATATACAGGAATATATGCCCTTACTACACTCTCTGCACATGGATATTTAGATTTTTTATCAATATAAAATCCTTGAATCCTTGTCTGAGGTGTTAAAACTATCCTCCTATCCTCATTCTGATTCATCTCTCTGGTTACACACACACACTACACTAGGAAACCTATTTCCTGTGGATAGAGCTGTCCATATTCATATAGACCTCTGGAGCAGGGTTATCTCATACTGGCTGGCAGCTGGTTAAAGAGATCAAGTTCATCTGGTCTGTTCTAATGCCTCACATGCACACAAACATGCACACGCTTACAAACACACACACACACACACACACACTGACAGAGAGAGAGGGAGAGAGAGAGAAACATACACACAAACAACCCTGAATCAGTATACACAAACAAACGTGATAAAACGTGAATAAACATGATGCTGTGGGCTTTGGTGATCACAGGACACCATGGGCTGTAGTAGCCTGGAAGCATGACTCCACTCCACTCTTCACACACACAATCACACACACACACACAAACACACAAAGTACAAGGTGACCTTGAATATGAAATGAATTGTAAGGCAAATAAATACCCAAAAAAGCATACAGGCACTGAACAGACAGTCCCACTCAGCATGCAGTAGGTGTAAAGGGCATATGCCCATCCACTTCTGCACCACAGCACGGAGAAGGTCACCTGCCTCCCCTTTATTCAGCACATACATGCAGCTTGCCCTTTCTCAGCAGGATAATGATGGCCTTCCGTGGTAAAGGGCCTTGTTCTGAGCCACTGTGTGTGTGTGTATGAGACAGATAAAGACGAAGACATATCCTGGCTGCTTCAATGGGCTTTGAACAGCAGGACTGTACAGCCAGTACAAAGTATTATGGTGAGTATAGAATCAAATGAAAATATACATTAAGACTCAGGAAACAGACTCTGAAAAATACTCAATGATAGAAACCAGATCAAAGCCAGCATTATCAAAATTGCTTGTATTTAACATTTCTCTTTAACATTTCTCTTTAACCATTCTTCACATGCAAAAACGTCCAGTCTTCCATTCTGCGTGTTTTCTTTAAATCTCACAGAGGATTTTTTCTATTTTCTATTGCATTTAAATCTGGAGACTGAGAATGCCAGTCCAGGACATTCCAGGACTGATTCCTTAACCAAGTTTGGTTGGAGCGTCTAATTATTACCAAGGTTCAAGTTCACCACAGAAGTCATAACATTCATCCTCAAAATGGCGTGATATTTCTCTGAATCCATGATGCAGAAACTGCTAATCTTGAGCATGTGACAGGCAACAGAAACACATCCCCACATCAGCACTGACCCACCTCCACGCAAGACCGTGGAAATAACGGGCTTATGGTCATAGGGCTCCTGATCTATACGGTCAAACAAACACTTTGTCACTCCATAGCACTGTGCCCCAGAACTCTGCAGCCCTATCCAAATTCCTTCTGGCACGTTCCAGTCAATCCTTCTTGTACTTCTTGGTCAAGAGTGGCGATCGAGTGGCGATCAACGGTTGGCACCAACATATCTGTCCCAGCCTTCATCAGGTCATCCTCTTTTGGTGTACCAGGGATTTGTCTTTGATCTCCTGATAAGACTGGTTGGATTTTGGGACTTTCTCTCATGACCAGGGAGGTTGTCTGCTGTGCCAGACGTTTTCAACTTCTGTTCAATACTCCCAACGGTGTCTCAGGATGTTCAATAAATGATCTAAAAAAATCATCTCAGATTTTGTGACAGCATCTTCACCATGGTTACAGCGCACCTTGAACACATCTCTGGGTGGGCTTCATAAACACATGACAGCAAAAGCAAATAAAGGGCCATTATTGAGTTCTCAAAGGGTTAATCATGTTTTTACCCAACGTTAAGTAATGCAGTGCAACAGAGGTTGAATAATTCTGACATTAGCATGATATCCTGCTATTCTAAATTACTTCAGTCTTTGTTCATTTGCTGTATCACACAACTGATAAAACTTCATTTAAAGCAAAATCTAGCTCTGCAGAAAAGTTTAAAGTTATAAATCATTACTTTCTATGGGGGAGTGGGTCCAAATATTTCTGATCGCAGTTGTATCTGCAGGAAACGACTAAGTAAGCATGGACTCTTATGAACTCATACATAATCTGCCAAGGCCTCTACACATTTCCATACTCATCAAACCATCTGACAGAAAGAGTGCATGCTTATGCAAATACACGCACATCTCAAGGACGTTCGAATATCAACTCCCTTTTAGAAAGGAATGATCCCATCAGCACAGTGAACTACATCACATTAAGCCTTTTCTTCTTTTTAAACAGAATCATTCAAGAAGAGCGTTTTGCTTTTGATAAGATAATCTGTCCTGTAATTAAGCTTTCAACATCGTTTTCCCAAAACATGCTTAGTAGAAGAAACAACAAGACATCAGCTATTTTCGTTTTTCACTTCCCAGTTGTTTTCAGTGCTATCTGAGTCTTTGTTCATACACACAAACCCAGAAACACACACACACAAAAATATTTTAGAAAGACAAAGCAGAGTGAACACCTCAACACCAGCAAACAGTCCTCACACCCCCACACCCACAGCAGTACTGCCTGCAAGAGTCTATCGCACAGCCTACCGCACAGCCTACCGTCCAGGCCCCTCCCCCCGCATGTCTCAGCCTTTAGGGCTGCTCTGTGCGCTTGCTGTGGGGTGGAGAAGACAGAGAGGGCAGGACTCATATGTGCCCTCACATACAAGCCATCACTCATGATCCCCCTATTCCAATTGTTGTCCTGTCCTCTCCTCTCTCCATCCCCCCCAACACTCTCTCTCTCTCACTCTCTCTCTCTCTCTAAACATGCTTGCCGTTGACCTTGGCACCCCAAAGGTTTTGGGCTTTTCCCCTGACCCACACACTCTTCTCACCTCCAGTTAGTAATAGCCTAGATGAATTATTTCCCTGACTGAGTTCACCCTCTCTGCCTACAGCTCTCTGCTTCAGACACTATATAATGGAAAATGACACCGGAGGTGATTATGGAATTCATGAGACACACCACAGCCCCACTGCCTTTAAATATGCATGACTACCAAAACCCGGAGGGCATATACATACAGCCCTCAAACAAGACTATTCATTCAGCGTTTAGAGACAGCTAATAAACATGCCGAAGAACCTGAAGAGGAGAGAGGAGAGGGAACAATGCCACCTTTCATACGCCGCTGGCCTCGTAGTGAAGGTGGAGGAACTCACCAGGAATATCCTCTCCAGCTGGTCCTGAATGTCCTTCACGCCAGGAAACGCAGCTACTCCCTGGATCATCTCCACAAAGATGCATCCAACACCCCTGCAAGATATTGGAGAGAAGAGCGTTCACACCTGTTCTCTCCGTTTCTACGGAGCGCATGGCATCAAATGTTTGAAATTTCTAAAACTTAAAAAGTGCCGCACGGTTAATATTTAGTGCAACAAGCACTGTGGGCATGAACTGCTCCACATGTCTTAAGTCTCCATGTGCTCCTGTCTCTCTAAATCACACTCAGCTGTGTGCGTGTGGGAGGCATGGAGGTGCTGGCACATTGTAGCCGTTATCAGCTTTCAGTTATCAGACTGCTATTGTTTTCTGGCACATTCGCTTTCTCGCTGCATTCACACTTGTGCACCCTGTTAAAAGCCCCTCCTCAATGCCCCCACCCTGTTAAAAGCCCCTCCTCAACACCCACACCCTGTTAAAAGCCCCTCCTCAATGCCCACACCATGTTAAAAGCCCCTCCTCAATGCCCACACCATGTTACAAGCCCCTCCTCAACACCCCAAACCCTGTTAAAAGCCCCTCTTCAATGCCAACACCCTGTTAAAAGCCCCTCCTCAACACCCCCACATTGTTAAAAGCCCCACCTCAACACCCACACCCTGTTAAAAGCCCCTCCTCAATGCCCCCACCATTTTAAAAGCCCCTCCTCAACACCCCCAACCCTGTTAAAAGCCCCTCTTCAATGCCCACACCCTGTTAAAAGCCCCTCCTCGACACCCCCACCCTGTGACAAGCTACTGTCACATTGTTGCTACACCCCTGACCACTAAGGGATGACAGCAGTTATCCAACCCAGATTTCTAAACAATGTTCAGCAAATATGGAGCTCTTAGATCTACTATAAACGCATAAATGTATATGCTGTAGTCACTTTTTAAAAGCATCGCCCTTGAGAAAACAACATACACACAGGCCTTCCCCCTCAAAGCGCTTGACTGCAGTGTCTGATAATTCAATGTCACGCTAAAACGTGACTGATCTTTCATGATACATAGCTAACAAATATGCCTTTTGACTTGCTAATAGCAGCTCGTGTTTGCAAGTCCTGAGCAGCAAGAATCAATTTTTTCACTCAGTGCAAAGCTCAATGGCTTAGAAACGACGCTAACAACCACCAGGCCCTTTCCTCCCCAAGACATTTAACTCCATCAACTGTCCATCAAAAGTGCCTTTTATCCTACACAACCATATGTGATGAGGTCATACTCCCTTTTTTTATATATAGTTTTTCATGAAATTGTAATCATATCCGTGATGTGAAGGAAACGGTGATCTTTAAAAATAGCACCTCAAATTATAGGCCATTTTAAATTACCTTGGGTATTTTTGGTGTAGACACTGTTATAAACCTGGTTTCTTTCCTGTAGGTTGGTAGGTAATTTTGATTGATCTGAACTGGTTTTGTTCCAAGTTATATTAGTCCAGTGAGAATACCAAACACTAGACATGTGGGAACTGCAACGATGACAAAGATCATATATTCTTCATAATGGATAATTAAATAGGCACCTTCACCATCTTTCTTCTTCGTCCATCTTTGTTCTTTCATATACAAAAAGCAGGGCAATGCCCCCAGATCAAGAGTGAACACAAAGCCAATATCTGTCAATGCTTACAATGGTTAAAAATTCACTGGGGTTTTGACCCCAACTACAATCCCCATCTATTTTCTAACATGAAATGAATCTATCTCTATCAACGCTGTGTATTTTATCACTTAAATATTGGTGGCCAAGAAAATGAATTTCCTTCAGAAACCTTATGACTCTGTGACAGCCTGTGATGGGCAGAAGGCAGGGTCAAGGGTCAAAGTTCAGGGTTATGTTAAGGGTGGTGATGTGTTATGTTGATCTAGGCTGGACTGAGTTGGGTTTGCTGCCTCAGACACCGATCTTTAAACGTCCAGGACTGCAGTGTGTTTCATGGCCACAGAGCACTGGGAGGGCAAGACCAGCTCCATCCTAATCAACAGGATGCACTGTTTTGGCAATCTTTAGAAAATCGTGGTGAGAGAACAAATCACACAGAGAAATGAAAGAAAAAAAAAAACTTTTTGCATATTTTTAACAACATTTGGTCACGCATCTCATCTTCCTAATCCTCTCTCACTGAGGTTGACATTTTTGTGACATTTGAGTGGTCTTCTGCTCATGTTGCTGAGAAAGGGTGAAGGGCTACGAGGTACTAGCCTGAGAGAGTCTGCTCTGAGAACTACCTCTCCCTCCCAGACGTGTCTGTCAGTGATGCTAATCGCTGTAGACCTGTGCAGCATCTGTGAAACCGCCTCTCAATCAAAGAGGAAAACACTCGCCACAGTCTGCTGCTCCTCTACATCCAGAAGCGTGAAAGGCATGATTTGTGTGTGTGTGTGTCGGAGAGAGAGAGAGAGAAAGAGAGAGAGAGCGTGTGACCGATAGCAGTAAAGTGTTTAAGAGGTGCACTGACAGGAGGGTATGTACGTATATCTGTTGGGTGGAAGGGGTTGATAGGGTCATGGACTTATTGTCTTGTGGAGACCCCTTGAAAACAAATATATTACCCTGGTGGGGATTTATGGTTGGTCCTCAGAAGCCAAATGCTTTCTTACAAAAAATAGGGTAAGGGTTAGGTTTAGATGTACCATTGCTTATCTACAGTAAAAACACAATACTCTAACCCTAAGAGTATCACATGGATAATGAAAGATGCCGTTGTGATGGTCCGTGTGTCAAACTGAGCTGATGGCTAATGCATGAGCTACAGGAAACACGTCAATCCAGGTATGAGTCTCACAAACAAGTACCTGATGACCCCTGTGAATAGCTTGCAAGATAGTGGCTTCCTAGGTTTATTATGTGAAGTGAGTTGTCTGGGGCCCGTGTGAAACACTTGTGGTCTGGAGCAGTATATTTGACATATCATCTTGTGTATAATTACATTTCAAGAACATTCTCTTTTCTGTTTTAAATAAGTTCCTTCATGTGCCAATTCCACAAAGAATCCCATTACATAACAGTGGAAGACCGAGGACCAATCCGCAATTAAATAATCCACATTGTATTAATATAATAATTGGAAATCTCCACCGCGCTGTACATGTCCACCCCCAGTGTAATAGCAGACTAGCAAGAGGCAGCATGGAGGGGAGGGGGGGCAACATGGGGGGCACCAACTCGACAGCGTTAAGTCTCAACAGCTGCTGGTGTACTGGCTACATGAGAAGTTTAGTTAGGGATTTATATTTCTATATATATCGCTAATTAGAACTCACAAAAAAGCTATTCCACATTACTAACACAACAGCACAAAAAGTTAAGTAACATGAGCTATGTTATTGGATAACTTTTGATACCCATGTATCACCTGAACATGTTTACATACTGGAAAATACCTACATCATATTTAATATTCTAAAGATTTACCAGTGAGATTGTGGCCATTGTGATAAAGAACAAGGCAAACCCATATGGCGGTTTTGACACTTTCACACGCAAATTCCACTCAACAGGATTGAATAAAAGCCAGTTTACAGCTTTGAGAACTTATGGGACAGGCATCTGAGGGGCTGAGCTGTCTGAGGTGCGTCGTTCTCAACTCACCACATGTCCAGACAGGTGGAGTAGTCTGTGGACCCCAGCAGTACATCCGGAGGCCTGTACCACAGTGTCACCACTTCGTTGGAGTAAGTGTGACTGGGTACAGACTTAGCACGGGCAAGACCTGCAACGGTAAACACATACAGATGTCAGAAACCTGAAGAACCCCAGCAGTACTGTATGTTCAACTGTAGCCACTACTGCACACAGACGAGTCTCCTTTAATCGCATTGCTACAAACCGCATTGTTCAAAAGTGTTAGAGTGAAACGTGAAAAGGCATTCACACAGAACAGCATTCACAGGCCAATTCCGAGAAAATTAAATCTCCACTTGTGTGTGCGACAGCTGGGCCAGCGTTGATGGGCCTTCACACGGGCGGACAGAGGTTTCCTCCAGCATCGGGGTAGTTTTTCTGGAAGACTCATGGAGGCCTCTTTCTGCTCCCCACTCTAATTTGCAGTCAATAATCCAGCTCTAAACAACGGGCTGCAGACGTGTGGAAGGGGCCATTAGCGAGAATACAGTGAGAGCTGCAGATTTTCCCAGCAGGGCCGTAGAGAAAGCCAGCCAGGAGGGAGGGAGGGTGGAGAGGTTAACTCACGGGAACTATAATCATCATTAAAGCATGGTCGTGGGATAATGGAGATGCCCCCCCCTCCTAAATGAGGCAGGAGGAGGAGAGAGGTGAGGAAGAGGAGGAAGAGGAGTGGGCGAGGAAGGTCAGAGAAGCCGCTATCTGCTCCGTGCCGCAACGTCCATCCTGGGGCAGTTGCTATGGTAACACAGCAGGTGAAGCTTTGTGAAGAGGTGAGAGTCACAGTGAGAACAGAGCTGACATTCCACTTTAAACCCCAACAGAAGCGGGCGGCGCCCACAGACGCCCCCACTTCAAAGGCTCAGTAGAAAAGCAGTCCGGGCTGTACCGCCTTTGAGGCCTGAACCGCCGATTCAAAGAAACCAATTGCCAACCTGTGGAGGCGGCCACAAGCTCAGGGGGCACGGTGTGAAGGTCAGGTTATCTAAATGATACATCGCTCACTGTCCCCAAGGCAATAACCACAAGAGTTACGCAGAGAAAAGCAGGCAGGAGGAGACCCTCTATGGGCATTGCTGGCCACCTCATCTACCCTCTGCTCTTGCAGACCCCCACCATGGCCACGCCCCCACACACACACAGCCATGCCCACTACCACGCCCACCCCCTGTGCCACACCTACCATCCTTACTTCACTTGCGCTAAACGATATTGCTGGCTTAAAATGAAACTCTTGTAGGAGTGGTAGGATGTTGTTCCTGCATGAGTGGTACACCCACAACACTAACCCTAGGATTAAAAGGGAGAGGGTTGTGGGTGGTGGGTGTAGGGTATAAAGGGAGAGGATGGTGGGTGTAGGGTATAAAATGGAGCGTGTAGGGTATAAAGGGAGAGGGTTGTGGGTGTAGGGTATAAAGGGAGAGGGTGTAGGGTATAGGGTATAAAATGGAGCGTGTAGGGTATAAACGGATAGGGTTGTGAGTGCAGGGTATAAAGGGAGAGGGTGTAGGGTCTTCTTCCTCTGCCTCGGCTCCTTCCTTGCACCGTAAGGCAATCTGCATCAGTTGGTATTTGTGTTTCCATTAGGTATTATCCTGTGGTACTTTAATTGAGAATTGTTGTGCTATTGTTTTATATTTTGTTGGATGTTGAATAAATCTGGTTAATTGTGTAGCCACAGTCTTCCTGGGTTATAACTATACTGGGCCAGATGAGCTCATAATTAGTATCAGATAAAGGTAAATCAATGCTAACACCAATTCCCTCTAAAGTATCCCATCTGCTGCGCATGTTTATGATAAACCTCTGACAAAGCAGCTATTGTTTATAGCAAGGAACTTTATAACATTGGTAAGGTATATTCAATAACCTGCATAGCGAGTTCCTTTCTTACCAACTATAATTTGGAGTCAGATACTTTATTAAGTTTTTATGCATGTTATTCCTTCTCCTGCACGTATTTCTATCCTTGGTTGTAGGTAAGCAGGTAGGGTAGTTAAATATCATAACTAAAACCCCTACACACACACAAGCAGGTAGGGTAGTTAAATATCATAGCTAAAACCCCTGCACACACACACAAGCAGGTAGGGTAGTTAAATATCATAACTAAAACCCCTGCACACACACACAAGCAGGTAGGGTAGATAAATATCATAACTAAAACCCCTACACTCAAAAACCCAAAAGGCAATTGCCAGAATATGCCTACAGAACTTTAATAAATATTCTTTAATGTGATTCACAGATCATTTAAGACAAAATCTGATTTTAGGATGATAAAGAAATGTAATAAAACTATGATCCGAATTGCCATTCATCAAAACCCAGCAAGGTGAAGGAACCTCCACAGTCCTCCCTGGATCCCACAGGCTGCGCAAGAGACGTCGTGACTGACTCTGTTAGTCTGGCAGGTAATTTATGAGCTTGGAGATGAAATCTGGAGCCCAAGGCGGAGCTACAGTGTATGCATGTCCAAAAGATGTTGCCTGCTTCACACTCCTGACTGATGAAGACTTTACATTCCCACTCACTTATCACAGTGCTAATGGAATCTGTCTTTTTCAAATGAATGAGTTGTCAAAATTTCTTTGCGTGCTTCATTAAAGTAAACAGATGACTGGGCAACGTGGCTTTAGCTTCACGTATACGGAAATGACACGGAGAAAAAAAAAAATACGCAAGTGATTGCAGAAATAATCGAATGTAACAGATTTAATTAATATCAACAGGACTGGTTGTTTTACATATTGACCGCATTTGACACTTTGTTAAATTTGTTTACTTAGATTTTTATTGTCCAGCATTCGCCCCTTCCAGCTTCTGTTTGTGGGGGTGTTTTACAGTCGGAGAGTCAGTACATGACTAAGTGTATTGATTTAACATTATGCGTCTGTACTCCTGAATTTCTACCTCAGACAACTATTTTGTGTGCTAGCCAGACACTGCTTTGCCAAGTGATTTAACACCCATGGCCAGTAAAGGGAAGAAAGGTTTAAAGCGTTATACTGGCACCAACATTAAAAAGGGACATTTGAAGTGTCCAAAGTAAGAAGTATTAAGAACTCTCTACAATGAACTTTTAACACTTTAGAATTTTTATTTCATTTTTACTGGATGCTAAATTCCTTGTTAATGAGGACCCAAAACACATTTCAGACAGGGCACTAGGACCAACTACTACAGGTTAGAATGGGGACTCCTGAAATATTAAGTGAGCTTGTTAACAGTAAGTTCTTCAGCTTGATTGTTACCAAAAGCACTGTATCCAAACCCTAACTGGCCTGTTAGCTAGTTGGAAAGCAGGCCTACTTTAGTGCGGGTGCAAGAAGGCGAATTACTCTGGCTTTTGCCTTTTGCATGTGTAACTGCTTTCAATAATCCACCATGTTATAACTTAAATAAGTGACTGAAATAGAATATCCAATCAGGAGACTAATACCCATGCCCATCACTCTCCCTCTCTCACACACACACAAACACACACCTCTTTTTGGTTCAGAGAGAGCCCATTTTATGGATATTTGATGGGCTTTAGATCATTTGAGCCCCAGGCAAAACCATCCAAATATACCCCGCAGACAGACAGTCAGTGAGACGTGTAGACAGACACCCAGACAGACAGTCAGTGAGACGTGTAGACAGACACACAGACAGACTCTGAAGGGAAGTGGGCAAAGGGGCTAAAACAGCAGAGCAGTCAGCACGCTGTGAAGCCGCCTGAAATGCCACCGTGGCCTGTGATGGATGTCCTTAGTGGCTCTGAACTCATACGAGATGCAGGCCTGACACACTGAAGCAGAGAGAGAGAAGCTCGCCTGAAGTCACACTCAGAAGCCACAGAGCCATGTTCACTGTCAAACATGTCACACAAACCAACACCCTCATGGCTACAAGACGTGCTTTGCTACGGCTAATGAGGTACAGTTACAGCACACGAATTACAGAGCATTCGCAGAAGTTTACATTGGTTTGACTGTAAAACTCTAAACCAAAGCAGTTCCTAAAAATACTCTAAAATTATAAATGCAGAGTAATATTTGCTATTATTAGGTTTAACACCTAATATACCTTTAATCAAATTCTTTTCATAGCGCCTTACATACAGGAATTTATTTCTCCAAAGAGACCCGTCGTCAGACACACGCACAAACAACAAAAGCAAACTTTACAGCACAGCCACGGTTTACATGCCCCAAGTATTCACAGCTAATTATGGAGGAGAAAGACAGTGGGGAAGACAGTAATTGTGGAGCTTTGGAGGGGGGTGGACGGTAATCACAGTGGTCTAGAGCAGAAAGTTAATAATGGTGGAAGTTGGGCCACGAAAGCTGTCTGGGGACGTGGGGGAGGGACTGGACACCATTGCCCAGTAACTGCTGAGGACAGCAGCGTCTCAGCCACGTCCCCGCCACAGACAGGCCAATGGTGAGCTGACCCAGCACGGCAGACAGAGAGACCACATGCTCCTATCCCACTGCCCAAACGTCCCTTCAGCCGCCAAGCTGTGTGTGTGTGTGTGTGTGTGTGTGTGTCCCCTCAGAGTCTTGCCTTGCATCTCCAGGCCTAACAAAAGTGAAAAATAATGCCTCAGTAGGTCAAGGCAGTCTGTCACACCCCAACCCTGTCTGTCAGCACATAGTGGACCCACCCTCACACACACTCCCATACACACCCCCTGCAGCGCATCTGTGTGTGTGTGTCTGCCTGTCTCAGTCTCAATATATGTCTGTCTGCTGAGCAGCTTTACACACACGTCATGTGGATAAAAGAAGACGGACATATGGCACAGCAACAGGAGTTACACACACATGCGCACGCACGCACACACACACACACTCTCGCATGCATGCACGCACGCACAGTATGATTGAGGGGATGGTGTGTGTGTTTACCGAAGTCAGCCAGTTTGAGCTCTCCACTGTCGCTGATGAGGAGGTTCTGGGGTTTAAGGTCCCGGTGCAGGATGTACCGCTGGTGGATGTAGGACAGACCCCTCAGCAGCTGAAACAGGAAGAGCTGAACACACACACACACAGTGTTGCACAAGTTAGACATACTTCACACACAAGTTAAACACATACTGCTTTCACACACAGGTATCGGCATGTGAAGGCAGTGCATTTGTCAGTGTTTACCAGTGTGGCTGTCAAAGTATCACCCTCGCCAGTCCAGCCCTCTGGACACAAATCTATAAACATTTATTTAAATAAATAATCAGAGCATATCAACAATGAGAATGTGTGTGTGTCTTTTGCTGTGCTGTTTTTGCAAAATTCACTGCATCACTATAAAATGCACACCCATAGCCACAAAAATGGACATATATAAAACCACATAATAAAAGGGCACCGCGGTAGAGGCTGTAAAAGCTGTAGTGTAATACACAAGCTTCACAGAGGTCCTTCATCATCTGTGACACAGAGATATTAATTCCTTGATGTGTCATGATGGTGTGTTAATATACACACCAACATAACATTACTACACACAGAGACCCATTAACTACACACACCCTCACCAAGTACTGCCCTGGTCCTTAATCATTCCAGTCAATTACTAAAAGAGTTTATGTTGTTCCATGGATGGTCCTAGACATTAAAAAGTAAACAGGCCATTTAGAATGTTATTGAAGATGCCTCCTCATTCTGTAACAGAATCACAGAGTGAGGGACCAGGCCTGGGTGGATCACAGTCAGGGACCAGGCCTGGGTGGATCACAGAGTGAGGGACCGGGCCTGGGTGGATCACAGAGTGAGGGACCGGGCCTGGGTGGATCACAGAGTGAGGGACCGGGCCTGGGTGGATCACAGTCAGGGACCAGGCCTGGGTGGATCACAGACAGCATGTACAGCTGTCTCTACACTGCAGACTACAATGCTGAAACCATCATTATGTATGCATTTATTCAGTCGTGTGAATTTGTTTACATGTGCAAAAGCATCATCACATGGCCACCATCACCTTTCACGAGACGTCTTCAACCATTCCATTCACACAGCGTTACTGCAGAGCAATCACCACCTCTCCTCCACCCATACAGCTCTGGGTTAACATAACACTTCATTTAACATACACACACACACAACAGAGAGAGAGAGAGAGAAGAATGGAACATGTTGACATACACGAACAAACGTCCCTGCGGCTGATGTGACTTAGCTGACCTAGGGAAGAGTCTTGCGTGAATATCTGTACTGAACTGTACAGAGTCCAAAAACAGCTGAGACGCAGACGATGAAGAGGAACAGAAACACTGGGAGAGACAGAGCTACATATCTAGCCGCAGAGGAGCAGCGACACAGATGACCTGTTTGATGATGAACCAGAGAATGAGAGAAAAGAAAAAGACCCAAATGATGATGATGATGATGATGATGGTGGTCTCTCGGGGGGACCAGTAGGGTTTATCTAGACAGCTGGCCAATATGAAGCTACTGTGCTCCACAGGATATCAATACACAGAATATCAGAATCCACACAAAAAAATTCTCCTTCATTACAGTCTTAGAATTATCAGCTTCTTCTTTGTCTGAAGGGCGTGTGTAGGAACATGCATGCAGACACGGAGCCCAGAGGCTGTGTGACAGGAATGAATGCCTTAGCATATCCAGAACTACTCCCCTATATAATAGACATTTCATTTCTGGGAAAATTACAGGACAAATTAGTCTAATTCATCAAGTACAGATCCATCTCCATAACACTGAAAATTCTCATTAAAGCTCTAATTAGTGTCCCCCGACACTGATAAGGGCCTGCTGATGAGGCTACATCCGTCTCCATCACGCTCTCACACACGGACGACCATCCACACACATCCCACACACACACACACACACACACAGCACCACCGCATGCACGGTTCACACATCCATGAGTCTTGACTCAATATCATGGTCCAAATTTCCTTAGATATCCTCGGATTCCACGGAAGCCAGGAAAATCATCCTGATTCCGCATGGTGTGCTCAGAATCTCCTTCCCATTCGACTTACAAATGTCTAATATATTTTTACAGAATTTCACAGTGAGACTTCTTGTCTGGTCTACAGGCCTTGATCATTCCATCAAAGATTTTATACCTTTTTAAAGCTAGAATGTCTATTCCTCTTTGAGAGACTTCTTTCGGCGTTTGTGTACTGTATGCACGCGCATGTCTAAAGTGCTCCCCTCTCCGTCTCTCTGTGGATCATGGTTCCACTCGCTATCCAACTGAGCTGCCAGAAGCCCCATTCTGCTACCCTTCCCAGAAAAGAGGGGTGTCTGAACGGACTCCTGACCGCACCCATCTCCACCCACTCGCTCTGCTCCCCAGTTTAACACCAGGAATAAAACACCTAGAAACCGATATAGAATGAAAGCATGAGACATCAGGAGAGACATTTCTGACATGAGAAACATTTTTAAATATTAATTTACTCACATGAATATATGATAAGCCGTAAGCAAGCTAGTAATCAACTAAGGTCCCTCAATGATGCACAATGGCTGTGTGCGTGCGGGTGTGCGCGTGTGTGTGTAGACAGTTGGTATGTGGGAGTTTTTGTAAGGCAGCTGCTACAGGGAGCCTGCAGTGTCTCCTGTGTTTGTAAGCCCACTAAAGCCCCTCATTCAGCAGTCGAGGCAAAGCAAGAGACGTGTGTTAATGAGGCGGCGTATTAAGGCAGTAGCAGCGCACCTGCTCCGGTCCGTGTCCACCACACGCTCCACCCCAGCACCCCACCCCAGCCCTGAGTTCCCTGGGCTCAGCGCACTGCTCTCTGCTACAAGCCAGCGTGCTCCACTGGCTCAGACACAAGCGGCATATGTAACGAACGCATCGGCACCGAGAGCGAAATCCCCCCCCCCCCCCCAGGTCGCAAACTCCCCACCGCCATGTTAACAGCAGGGGCGCGTGAGTACAGTGTTTCTGCCGGGCAGCCCCGAATCGCTCACTTTTGTTCTCAACAAAAAAAGATAAATGTTAATACACAGAAACCTGCAGTGCATTACCCAGATTAAAAACCTTCAAATGACACTGCACACTGGACATTGGCTATGCTGCCACGTCTTCCTGGGCTTGAATTTACTAATGAAAAGGAGGGGGAGCGGGTGAGACCGGTACCAGGCGAAGCCTCCAGGGGGCGTTGAAGATGTGGGAGCCCTCAACGATGTTACTTAAGAATGTGCTCCAGGCTCCTGACCTCTGACCCTCCAGAAATATCAGTCTTACAGAGGAAGAGCAGCCAAAGCTCACTGGCTTCATGACAAGTTAGGAGCAGATAAGAAAAGCTTAGCCTGAGAGCAGCTTTAGTCATTAGCGCGGAGTAAAGGGAACATTGCAGCTGGACTGCAGCTGGACTGCAGCTGGACTCCCAGGGCAGGTCTCTCTTGGCTCCACTTCCCCACTCTGCTGTCTAACCCATAATTACATTCGCTCCCTGTCTAGTGTTGCCTCTGCAATGCAAACTCCATGCTGGTCTATTGTACAGCGCTGTAATGGTTTTTATTGGCCTAATGCAGGAAGGCAGAGAGGTAGCATCACCTTCATCTCAAAAATGCAGCTACACTCTGGAGGCCAAACACCCAGTGGCTCTTGTAAAAAAAACTGAAAAGCAACCACCAACTTCCACCTCTTCATCTCCGACTCAACCAAAGGGAGTTTTGATCATTAAAAGATGAGACATTACAAAACATCACCCAAGCCCCAGTCACATCTTACTGCACTGGAGTGTCAGTGGATTTCAGTGGCTGTCATGTGCTGATATTCTGACAATGGTGCACTGCTTGGGAAGTTAAGTGTAATAATATTTATTTCATTTCAAACAAGATGACGAGGCCAGATAGTAATTTTCACACAAGTGTCAAAAACACAACATCTAAAGCAGCGGGAAATCTCAGAAGGAAGCACAGAATTTGAGTGATGTTACTACTGAGAAAAAGACTTTAGCCCCTGGAAGTCTGCTGTCTTGCAAGCTGTCTGAGATGCAGAGTGTTCTCTGTATTTTGCAATTGTTAATTATAGCCACAGCTAACAGAGTCCCTTGGGTCTCACTTGCACATGCAAAAAAGACCCTAATATTACACTTAGAAAATAAGATGCCCAATAAAAAGGAATGTTAAAAGGTAACCTTTGTGTGACATAAACTCTATAACACAGCTCATCCCACAGTGAAAAATAACATGCTATGTGTCCTGTGGATCAATGAAGTATCGTTTACTCCCACAGTAAGGCCTGTGCTATGGAAATGTGGTCTAGGTTACTCGTTTGTTGTCTTTATGTTTTAAGTATTTTGTTGTTGCCTTATTTTTATGTCTATTCAATGCACACGCTTCTTTTGAACATTCATTCATTCATTCATTCATTATCCATACCGCTTATTCCCGCTAGTCGGGGTCACGGGGGGGGCTGGAGCCAATCCCAGCATCTCCGGGCGAAGGCAGGGTACACCATGGGCAGTTCGCCAGTCCACCACATGGCCAACACGCACACACACACTCACACCTACGGGCAATCTAGAGTGACGGAGCAATCTAGTCTTTGGACTGTGGGAGGAAACCGGAGTACCCGGAGAAAACCCACGCAGGCACAGGGAGAACATGCAAACTCCACACAGAGCAGCCCAGACCGAGAATCGAACCCAGACCACCTTGCTGTGAGGCGACAGTGCTAACCACCACACCACCATGCCGCCCTCTTTTGAACATGTACTGTAAAATTGAGTGTTTTTAAACTGTTTGTTTACCATCAATCCATTCTTTTATAAATTGTTAATACTTTCCCATAAACATCTTTGACTCAGGTTACAGGGTTTGATGCTATTTAACCTGATTATTTATTTATCTGATTTTTTTCCTTCCATTTAGCTAATTATATATTTATTCACCAATTTATTTTCTGCTGGAAATACATGCAGAAATGTATTCATATAGTCAGTCTAAATCAGTTTCAGTTTTTGATGGGGTGGGGTGTGTGTCACAGTCATCTCACTTGTGGCCCCACAAAGAATGTTTTCAGTATCATGGGGAGCACTACACATGGTATACTGAACAATGGGCACTGGATGGCGATTGGTTTATAGCTAATCATTTTCTTTATTGTCTACCTCTAAAAGGGCCCAGACTCTGTGTTTGACTTTCATTACATACGTTTACCGTAATGTCCACTTGTAAGGATTGTGTGGCTTGATGTGAAATAATTGCCATCATTCATTTTCACTCATCCTTTTTCCAGTGATACTGTGCCTTTAAGATGGATATAAGATAAATTAGATACCCTGTATTGTGTCTCATTCAAAAAGCAGTCAGAGCTGACAACTGTAAAGTGGGCAGGGCTAAAGTGGGCAGGGCTAAAGTGGTGTGGGCTGAATAAGTGGAAATATGTAAATGAGTTTGTTCTAGTGATATTAGAGAGTGATTTGATTATATGCACTTGATTCAGACTGATACAGAACAAGGACAATATTGGTAATAGCAGCGGTAATAATGCACAGCCTAAGAGCAGACAATAGCATTTAGATTACAAATGTTAGCTAACGTTATATATCTAGATCACCGACAAGCCTAGCCTACCTGGTGATTCACTCAGGTATTTGTATAAGTTAAAATAAGCAACTGCTGACCAATCTGTAGATAATTTTTCCACACTGGTTTTGGGATAGCAATGGCAAAGGTAGTTTTTCTATACATCTGGTCCTTTCTTGGGGTGCAAATGTATTGAAATAGGCTGGTGATGGTGTTTTAAGCTGTTTCAAGACACGATGTCCTGCCATTTCCCTTTTTAATTTAGTGGGACACATTCCCTTACAAGGAGTGCGGTTGTCTCTCTGATGACGCGATTGGATCGGTCTGTGCATTGATGGAAGGGTTCGACAACCAGACAGCGCTCTGAACTGCCGACTCATTCAGATTCACTAAGGCGACCATGGAAACTGCCACCTGTTGGTTTACTAGCGCCGTCGAGGACAGTGAGTGTTCCACGAGAGGCTGTACGCTTAGAAGAAGAACTTTGTTTAATTTGGCTCCTGTGACTGAAGCACCAATTTATTGTTTTCTCAGCGTCGCCATGTCTGAGCCACGACACAGGGCTGCATCAGGGCTGTTAAAAGGGTGTGTGCGCTGGCACACAACTGTATGTAGTATAACAGGCTTAATACAGTAAATCTGCTATGAGCTATAGCAATTTTTTATTTTATGTTTGCTCAGGTACAATTGTGGTTATGGCCATTTAATGGGAAGAGCTACAGAATTTACAAGATGGCCCTCACTCCTGAACCAGAGGGTGGAGCTGAATCTTATACAATTCCTCCACCATTATGTATTCATTACACTGAACCAAAACGGATTCTGATTCACTGCACATTTTTGAGTTAATGTCTCCCGCAAAATGTAGCTATCTAGCTTAGAAAGTTTCCTATGGTTTCTGGAGTACCGTTATTCGAAATCATGAACTTGCAGAACTGACTGTCTGCCACTCGGATTGCGGTCTCGTGCCGACGACAAAATCTCAGCCATATTCGTTCAGCAAAACAGCATCCCTCTCATATCAAGTTCAAATGAACCTACAACAAAGTCACTAGCTAATGACAGTAATGGTCAGTCTTGGATACAGTCCACCATTATATTAGCAATAGCAGAACAAAAATCGTTATTCACAGGAACCAAGGTGTTATCTATGACCTTCAATGTTAACCATCTTCTGTCTACCACTATCTTTGTTAGCCTGCTGCCTAGATAGCTATCTTGCTACTGCACAAACACATTGAGGCCCCTTGCACATGGTGTCCAAGTCCCATTGTTGAAGTGTGCGTGTCAGTAAGAGTGAGTCAGTGGAAACGCCTCATCCACATCAGCTGATCCGTGGGAAAAAAAACCCATTATACTCCAGTAATTAAAAAATATGGTTTTATGCGTCACTTGATCCCCCAACAGTGGCAGCGATTACCAATTACAGTGATTCACTCCCTCTCCGTCTACCCCTCTCCACCCCTTCCACCCCTCTCCATCCCCTTCACCCCTCTCCACCTCTCTCTTCCCCTCTCTCTTCTCTTCCCTCCACCACATCCAGAGAAACAGCAGTGCCGGCTCCTCAGCAGTACAACAGCAGATGCGTGGGGAAACTCAAAAGGGTGGGGGAGGGGCTCAGGTGAGCCGCTCCCCCTCTCTCATTCCGGCCGTCATTTATGAATGTGTAATTATTAATTTGAATTTTAATGAGACGTGAAGGGGATAAACACTTTATTTATTCAAATCCACTGAGCCAAAAGGGGGAGATGAATTGCATAAGCAACACTGCCTGAATCCATCCCCCACCCCTCCTCCATCATCCCACCTTCTGGAACCTGGCCTCATTCACTCCATCAGCTCTCTCCCTCTCCCTCTCCCCCCAATTCTTTTCCCATCATTCCCACTCTCTTTCTCCAAATTGCAGCAGTCGTCAGCTCTGCCACATGGTGTGGTCCTGATGCTGAGGGAGGCTGCTCCACACCGCCCCTCCCTCAGTGGAACGGCACAGACCACGCCTCCTGCTCCTGTCTGGATTAGCAGATTTGGACATCCTGTAGGTGAGCCTAGTCTGCTCAAAACTTTACAGGAACAGTGAGGGGAAATCAGGATTGCCATCTCTTTCATTTCCAAACACGACATCCGGTGCTTTGGCAGCAGGGCACCACAGAACAAAACAAAACTGTGAAAGCTATACGAGTCTGTACAGCCGCATGTTTGCAGCCCTGAGTAGCAGAAGAAGGAGAGAAGAGCTGCTTACCCTGACGTTGTCGGGAAGAAGACCCCCGGGATGCTTGTCCATGTACTGGCACAGGTCTGTGTGCTGAAGAGAGAGACAGAGAGAGTGTGTGTGAGTGTGTGTGTGTGCGTTATGTGAGCGTGTTACATGCTTAAGTGATGAGACTGATTGATCGAAGTGGAGTTACAGCTGCACGTTCCAACCTTCATAAGTTACTTTTCCTCCTGAGCAGAGTTCATACGTGCTCTCACACACACACACACACACACACACACACACACACACACACACACACACACACACTCAGCCATCTGGCTTTCATCTGCAGTTACAATGCACACCTTTAATCCAGACGCAGGAACAGCGAGAACGTGCTAACAAGAGGTGTGTGACTGCACACCTAACGAAGGGGATTCAGCTGTGTCTGCGCGGGTCTCCCTGCGAAATGGCTGGAGGGGCGTGTGGCCGTGTTCGCTGACCCGTCCCGCATGTAAACACAGCTCGCAGGAGGAAGGATTACCCATGATCCTTGTCTCGTTCTTTTATTGTGGACGGCCTGCCGCTCGAGGGGCGGTGGTATTTGCAAACTCCCGCTGCTCTGCGCGCGGCACCCCCGACAAATGTGGTGCCTTTCATGAATAATGCATCCAGCCACCAGAACGAGCCTCTATAAAGCCTGTCCATCACAGCCGCTCCTGTGCTCCGTCACGCCACACAATTTACACACACACACACACACACACACATCCCGTCTTGCTCTGTTTTTCTCCCCTGGTGTCCATCTTCATTAGCAGGTAGCTGTGGAAAATGGATTGATTTCTTCTGTGCAAAGTCTTGTGTTCGTTAGCAGCCTGAGCCTAAACAAGACCACAGCAGGACGGTGTGTGGGGCATACTGAACGTGTGGCAGAAGACCGCTGATGAGCTCACGGCGGGGGGCCACAATCCCATCCAAACAAGACCCCCCCCCCCTCACACACACACACACACACACACTGCGCCAGTGCCCTCATCCGTGATCTTATTGTTCAATCTTCTTTTTTTTTATGGTTTGCTTTCACACAATTTGTTGCTTTATATTTCATGAATAAATCAAATGTTCCATCTCATTTTGATTTCATCTAATTTTCAGGCAGGAAGTACATTACAGAGGAATATTCTTTATCTGGGCATAAAATAAACCAGTGACACCATCTGAAATTACAGCATCTCACTTGTAATAGCTTCTACACACACCACAGCTAAACTGGGATTTCTCCCGAAGGCCTGCGTTAAAAATATTCCCCAAGAGTGAAAGTGTGATTTCTCTCACCTGCGCTCACGCGTGCATGTGTGTTTGCATGCGTGTGCATGTGTGTGTGTATCCTGCAAATAGAGCAGGTGACTAGAGTTCATGTGCGAGTGTAAGACGGGTCCTATACAGTGTGTTAGTGGACGTGTATTACTGTGTGTGTCTTAGTGTCACTGTGTGTATTAGCATTAGTGGGTGAACATTATTTCTGTAAGTGGCACGTGTCTCTGGATCAAAAGTGCCACTATTACACTATTACACTGGCCAGCTACTTTTTTAGGGGGAAAAAACATTGTGGTAAGATGCAAGTCAACATAATACAATATTGACCTCTGCAGTCATCTCATTCCCCCTATTTGGTTTTACTGTCCAATCAAAACACAAAACACAACAAAGCAACATCATGCATCAAGCTCTGATTGGAGGACGAGGTGCAGTTGCTCATCGGGGCTGCTTTCAGAAACAGATTCGCTTGAAGTTCAAGGCAGAATTACTTTCAATGGCCTAGGACATGATTTTCACTAGAAGAAGTATTCTCTAAACGATTCACTTACCTTAAACTGCATAAAGAACAAAAAATGCCTGATGCATTACGGCCTGATGTTCACCACTCAGCGCTATGCCTTACGTTACAATGTAAATAATTTTCGGCTGTCCCTCCCTGAGCCCTGTCCCTGAGCTACCAGCACTCAGCGGTGGTCGTGTACGTGGACTTGCGTTTTATGTTCTTATGTTGATCGACAACAAGAGTCATACGGTGTGTCTATGTTTCCCTCGGGAGGTGTGTGTTGTCTGTTAGCAGACACCCCACCGAGGGTTCATTATGTTATGACATTTTGACTTAGAACCCCATTTAGTTTCCATGACGGTTTGTCGGTCATTGATGTAACGTCAGCTTCCTTCGTCGTCGTTAGTGCACTTTTATGTTTGGTTTCGTCTTTGTTATTTTGCTTAAAATGCTTCAGTTGGACACATTTGGAGCGTTTGCTTCCCTTTATTTCTGACTGCTCGTTCTTCATCCGTGACTGAATGAGCAGCCGTTTGGAAGCAGCAGTGTCCTTTTCATGTTTTAATTTTTTCTATGCTGGTCTTTTGTTGGCTCTCTCTCCTTCTCCCTCTCTCCCTCCCTCCCTCTCCCTCCAACGGACTCGGCGGCGTGCCGTGTCCGTGCTGTGTTCCCGGAAGATGGGGGGGTTCCCTTCACCCTCCAGATTATTACATGTGGCAAGGGACATCCTGGGATTTCCGGATAGCGAGTAGGGTTCCCCGACGTCACCTGGGGATACCAGCTCAGCTCCCAGCACACGGCAGGAAACCCGTTCCGCCCTCCTTGCGTCTTCAAATGAGGTGGTTCCCGAGTCACCAGTGAAAGGGACAAGTTACCCACAAAGCTTGCAACAGCTGCCCAAGATGACCTGAGACCCAAGAATGGAAGCTTCCGGTCACCGTGTCGTCCCCCTGCCGACATTCAACCACGGTCATACACGTGGGCTTGTGCTTTATGTTCTTATGTTAATTGACAACAGGAGTCGTTCCATCTGTCCACACTTCCCTCAGGTGGGCTGTATTGTCTGTTAGTTGCCACACCACCTGGGGTTCATTGTTACGTTTTGACTTATTTAAGCCCTGTTTAGTCTCCATGACCATTGGTCTGTCGTTGCTGTTGCTATCGCCATCGGCTTCCTTTGTTGCCGTTAGCTTTTATCTTCGGTTTTGTTTTTTGTCATTAATCACTTCATTTGGAGACCCGCATTCCTTTTCTGTTTGTCTGTATGTTCTTCGCCTGTGACACCATCGTATTTGGGAGATTTCGTGACTTTGGGGCCCTACGTTAAACGAGAAGTATGTGCTGACAGTGGGTGTGGTATGGAAAATTTATATTGGCAAGTTCGAGCTTCATCACTGTGTACAAAGTGTGTGAGGCCAACAAAATTAAACTCATTTTGGAGGGCAGTGAAAAATTTTCTGCTTTCCACCCTCATTTCTAACTGTTTTCCTCTCTCAAATCTCACTTGTTTGCTTATTTTGGAAAGAATTAGGATCTGTATTCACACAGAGGAACAGGAACAGATCATTACTACCATGATCAGGGGAGATGCTGCAAGAAGATTACAAAAATCATTCAGCAGCAGATAAGCTTTTTTAATGTATTCGGGTATATTTAAGAATCATTTAACATCTACACAAATCTCATTCGTATTTGTCTCTTGACTCGTGGGATTCTAGACAAGTCTTTACCTTAGCACGTGCAAACACCACCTCGTATTATCAGTACAGTCAAACTGAAAGGCTACAATGTGAATGCGCTAAAGAATCCAATATACGTGCATTTCTATTTTGGCTGTTTCAATGTCATCTTTGCCTTTTCACATCCATTATGACCTAAAATAAAAAGCCTCCGTAATGGGTATATATGGGTGTATAATGACAGTGACTAATCTACTACCTCATGACATCCTCTGCAGGTTTGGGGTTGGCACGCGACTCTTTAGAACATTTCCACATTTGGGGAACTCCCTCACTGGTGTTTAATTACAGAACACCTGCAAGAGCAGTCTTTCCTCTCTCTCACTAACACACACACACACACACACACACACACACACACAGATCCCTCCACCAGCAGAGGGCCAGCATGGTAGCCGCCTCAGACTGTAGTAACACAGCTCATTCACAATCATCTTTTCTTCTGCAAGTAACTCTGCATTCTTAGACCTCTTTGCTGGTAAATTTTTGGTAGGAAAGATGGCCGCTGCCTTTTTCACAGCAAAGCCTCAGACACTCTGCATCTCTCCGATATAGCAAAGCAGTTTGAGGCTAATGAGGAGATGCTAATAGCAGGATCCTGGCCACCCGACACCGACCACAAGATTTTTGGTTTACAATACAAACATGTTGGGAGCCAAGGGACAGCGATTAAACTCCCTTTCATCACTTGCTTCAGCGGTTGCCTCAGTGAAAAACTAAAGTACAGAAGAAAACTCTGGACACCACACGGCCCGACTGATGCGCCGCACTTGCCGTCAGCAGAGAAATTTACATTTACAAAAATATTTGCCCATTGTTAACAAACAGGACCAACTCTGTAGTGCACCAATCACAGCCAACACTCATTCAATCATGCATACTTATTATAATATAAGGACCACGCCCAGGCAATCTTCAGCTAGCACTGATATGCAAATTAGCTTGCCTTATGAGCAGCATCCTATCATAGGTTTCATCTTTAATAGAACATTAGTTTAGTATCATTCAAACACATTGAACTTTTGGTGTGTTCAGCTCCTTAGGGAGTGGGTGTGAGTGCTTGTGTATCAGCTGCACTCGTGAGTGAAAGTGCTAGTGAGGTCACATGCCTGGTACTCACCACGTACTCGAAGACAAGTGTCAGTGTCTCCTTGGTGTGGATGATGTCATGGAGCAATACGATGTTTGCATGTTTCAAGCCCTTCAGCAGAGACGCTACGAGAAACAGGACAATATCATTCATTATTGCTAACGCTCTCCAGGCAATGACGGCATCACAAACACGTCACTATATTTACAGAAAAATGTATACAATGAATAGAGGTCATACTGCTGAACAAGTACTCCTAAATTAGTACATTCATCAAGCTAAGAAACGCTCTGAGCATGTGCGGACAACTGTGGGCTGGAGACGAGTCACCCATGGGCTGGTGACACCTCTCCCAGCACGACTTCCTGTGTCTCAAACTCGTCGACAAGTTCTCTATATCTGCAGACGCACAAATGAGTGGGAACACCACACAAATGTCTAGCAGTCAACCTTATCATGAAGCTCTCCAAGCTGCTCATCCAATGAGGTCCACTTACCAAAGCTTATTTGACCAGAACACAACAATTTATTGATTTTATTACTACAGAATCTGTAAGGGATCTGCAAGACACCGCGTGACCTATTAGTATCCATAGTTCTTACAAAAACATAAAATCTATTATTGTCCACAGCAGTGCTTCCCAACCACTGAGGTTCGGTGGTTGTCCCATGGCAGGTTTTGGAGCTACGCACAGAAACTGCCCAACTGTTAACTGATCAATTCGGACTTGACCACACCCTCCAGTGATGTAGCCTGGGAAACTGGCTTACCTCACATATGTGTGACTGGCTGCCAAAATAGTTTCATTCTAAGTTGTGAAAAATAATATTACATATGATAGACATATTACATATACAAACATATATTAATGTATTTCAGAAGTCAAACAAAACCTGCCAAAAACTATGTTTTTTCAAAAGTTTAACTTAATGTTAGCCTACTTAAGAATTAGCAGGACTTAAAGGCTAATAATGTAGCTGTCAGAAACACCTGGGAGTCCCTGATATATACAACACAAGACTCACTTAAAGAGGTTACATATAATCTACCATAATCCATCTCCACTGGGATCCACCCACATTTCTAAACACACTTGCACATCTTGGGTTTTTCCCTCTTGTATGCTGCTGATGTAGGAAAGTGGTCCATGCCCTGCGGTTGAAGGCATTCTGCGCAGTAATTGCTGAATTAGTTCGGTTTTCAAAGTGACCTTGTGATGAACACAGCGGGGTAGGTGGAGCGGGCTCAGGGGTTCGGCGTTCGCGGATCAGTCGGATCAAAAAGCTGCGATCGTTTTCTCATCTGCGTTAAAACGGGAGCAGGAGTGGCAGAGGTGAGAGTGGGGGGGGGGGGAGGTGGGGGGACTCTTAATCTGCCTTCTCTTCTTGCCCTTCTCAAACTGCAAGCGATAACGAATTGCCTGAGATCACTCTCTCTCTCACTCACACACACGTACGCACGTGGGTGCCTGTGTTCACACTCGCTGACGAGGCGTGTAAGCGAGGCGTCTTACCCTCTCTGATGGCAGTGAAGGGAGTTCCCTCCTCTTCCTGAAGCCGGATCACTTTGAGAGCCACCAGCTTCCCGTTCACCCTGCAGGAAACAGGGCCAGGCCCCAATTACCACGTAACGTTAGCGGAGGAGCAACATAACTCAGTCAGAGTGTGTGTGTGTGTGTGTGTTGGGAGGGTTTCATTATGTAAGTCAATGAAATGCAATTTAGGGGCAGTAGACTGAGACTGGGGAAGGCCATTAAAACACACACCCCACAAATCAAACAAATATGCTGAAAACTACTGCTATTACCATTCAAAGATCGATCAGAAATGTTCGATTACTTCACTGCAACAAATTTCATTTTCAAAATTTTGGCTTACACAGGGTGATGCCATACATAGGTATTTACAATAACAAGACACTGAAGCTTAAAACCCGATTAAATAAAGCAGCAGTTTCACCACACTTGGAGATGAGCCATGTGATCCTACCCCTCTAAGTCTTTATTATTCCCTTAATCAGAATACATTAAATAACTGAACATTTGCACAATATCAACCAACAAAAGAACTGCACGTCGTTCCATCAACTGCATGTCACTTAGGATGATGGAACACGTTAGGTTAAGCCCTGTGCAGCCTGCGTGTGTGCATTAATGCACACATTCCCACACGGAGCACTCAGCACACACACACACAACTTCCAGGACTCACTTGCTCTTCCCCTTATACACAGTGGCATAGGAACCCTCTCCCAACCTCTCCAGCTTCTCATAGGAATCCGCCTTCCCAAACTTCGGGCTGGTTGGCTGCAAAACAGAGATGCTTCAGATGAGATATTTTTACCTTTTCCCAGGAGGAGCAAGTGTAGACCAAAGCAGCATAACACTACAGCAGCGCAAAACAGAAGGGCAGGGCAAAACTTCAGCACGGGGCTGCTGCAACGTAATAGACTGCGATGCTCTACTTGCAGCTGTAGGGCGGCGACACCACCGCAGCTGTGCGATGGGGGCGCTTCACGGGTGCTGGACTGAGCTCGACATTTCGCGTTCACTGTGAGCGTGGATACTATCGCCTGATAGGAGACCAACTGCGCACGACTCCAGGGGTGCAGAAGGGTGTCCTGATGGACCCGTGTGAAGCCAGCCCAACATGAGCGTGTGAACAGCGTGTGCAGGGCGAGCTTCTTCTAAAAGCTGAGGCTGAAGATGCCAAATTAAATACAGCACAGATCCCTGGTGCTTCGGTTCAGGCAAAGGATTCGATTGTTATACCAGCAGACAATATTCTGAAGAAAGACGCTTTCAGAATTATTTACAGGCAATGCAGAGGTATCGATTTTAAAATGCAACTGAATAAGACTTGGGCTTCACGTTTTTTTCCACGGTGGAGGAAGAGCAGGTGAGACTCCCTGGGCTCCGGCGGACACACAAGACCAGCAGCACAGCTGAGTCGGTCCGAGGTCAAGTGCAATTTATTTATATATTCGATTTTACAACACGCCTTGTCACAAAGCTGTTATACAAATGTCTGGCTGCAGAGCCCTAATGAGCAAGACAGTGGCTAAGAAAAACTCCCTGGGCAGAACTAAAGATGAAACTTTGGAGGAGCAAGAGTCCAGAGGGAATCTCTTCTTCTTTTAACCACTCCATGCTTTATAATATAATATATACTCAGTTTAGTATAGGTGTCAGTGTCGCCAGAGGGACTAGGATGAGCGAGCTGTTCCCGTAGCTGTTATATTGGCATCAGTTCGTCTAATCACTTAAGAAAAACTGAAGAGAACAGGAGGTGCTCTAAGAAAGGGCCTCAGCCATCTTTTTTCTTCACAAAGGACCATCCCATCCAAAATGGTAGGAAGGATTAACGCTACATGTTGCACGTCTCACCAAACACGCCATCAGAATTGTAGGAGAATGTCTCACCCAAACAGGACAGCACGGTTAAAAGGGATACCACACCTAAACATAAGAGATTTACTCACAAATACCTTATCCTAACATGCTAGTATGCTAGCTGGGAAAAGCTGGAATTACGTCAGCTGCCTAAATACTAGCTGGCCCCTCCAACTCTCGTTGTTTTTCTTCTAATTCACAGACGTCAAAGTCAGATGTGCAATTCCCTCGAGAGAGCAGACGGAGTAGAGACCTTCTCCAGACTCGTTGGATAGCTAGGAGAGTAACAGTAATTCGAGCGTCCTCTGCTCACACACCCATGTGACATCTTAAAACTGCGCATACAAACAAAATCACAACATGCAGATATACTGCCACTGTGGTACTGAAGCGGATCTAAACTCCCAGCCATGTTTGGCCCTGCGGTGTGGGGTTTGCAGCTGGGGACGATCTCAGAGTCTCCTGAGTGCTCTGGCTCTCTGGTACTGCCTGTATTCAGACTGAAACACTACCTCACTAATTGGATATCCATGCAGTGCAACAGCAACCCACACCAATGCAGTGTAACCTCAACCTCGGATGCACCGTAACCTCAAACCTCGAGCATCTCACCATCACCAGATACCAGCTGTATCCTGGAGACCATCGGCCACTATAATCACAGCATCCATGGAAACAGTGAAGAACATGTTGGAGCAGGTTCATTCTCTGCCCAAGCATCTAGAGCTTAGCATCACTCCAGCATCCTCGCTAACATTCTTTCAGAAGTAACGGCGAAGAGCAGAAGTCTGAAGGAGGACAAGACGAGACACTGAAAGAGGGAGGAGGAGGTCAGTCCAAATCAGGACTGTAGTCTCTGTTCTTATCTGTGTCTGTCTGTTCTCACATTCACCCTATCCTCTGGAAATATATTTTGAAGACTTTAAGTCTCAATGTGCTTATAAAAGGGCACCAACACACTCAAAGCTACAAAAGGACAAACACCAAAAATATGATCATCCAACGCCCGATGCAATTTTTTACAGCAGAGAAACCACGGGATTAAAAACCGGTGAACTGGTCCTAACATGACACTGCCGTATTCATCTGATACCACTGACTAATTAGGTCTTCATTTGTGAGTAATTGTAATGAGTGTTAAACAACAGCACAGATTACCAGTAAACATCCACAAAACTTACATCTATATATAAAAATGTACTCCCACACTCTTTCACACACACCCGTGCACACACACACACAGAGACAGAACTCACGGAGCTCGGACTGGAATGGCGGCGTAGTTTGGGTGACTCTTTGCCTGTGGACGAGCTCTTGGCGTTGATGCAGGCATTGTTCTCAGAGTGGACCCTTTTCACTTGGCTGGCGGGTTTCTCGAAGGGCTCGAAGCCGCTCTGCGTGCGCTGGACTCGCACCTTGCGGTCCTCAGGGATGGTGTCCAGGGGCTTGATGACCGAGTCGGATCCCTGGCAGCCGCGAGTGGACATCTTTGTGACACATATCTGAGGAGAAGATCCATACAGCCTTTCAGACAACAGACAATCAGACAAGCAGCATGTGCAAAGGGCTAGCTCAGTGCGACAGAGCCACAAACCATTTTACCACCTCCTTCTCCCTCCGCCTGCTCTGATAAGACTCTTATCTCTCCCTCTCTCCCATCAAACACAGACTCTGCCGTCACTATACCAGCACGCACAAATAAGAACCTTATACAGCCAGGCCTCGCTCTCTCACTCACACACACTCCCCGACTAATCAGTGCGGTGAGTGCCTACCGGCCACTCCATAGTGGTGGCAACTGTCAAACAGCACAAAAGCCCACACTATATGCCGTGTGGACCACGGCCCCTTGGGATGCAATATTTATAGCTCGTTGAGAGTCGCCCAGCTCCAACACCCCCGACAACTCCCTCATCTGCAGCCACTCTAATTAACACAAGCTCCAGTGAGCAGGGTCAGCTTGCAGCCCGTGCCAGGATGGGTTACAGGTGCCCGAGCTCTCACTTACACAAACAGTCCATAAACAGCTTTGGACCAGAGTGGTCCATTCCACAATATTCAACGCAAAACAACCACCCGAGTTTCGTTTGCAGAAATCTTGAAAAATCCACCTCTACAAAACCCAGGCAGATATGACGAAATGATGTAATTTAGCAAAAATGTACTCAAAAAGTAAGGTGTGTGAACACACCAGGCAGGGTCATACTCTGCAGATCAGTCCCAGGTTTGTCCCGCTGATTATTAAATAGTCACGTCCAGAAAGTCAACACTGTTTTCCAGCTTGACAATTTTATTTAATAATCTTATAAAAATATATGTAAATTAAATATCCTATAACGCTTTGCTCCAATGACTATACCCCTTAATTACTGTGTCTCTAGGGGAAATGCAATTAGTTAGAAAAAAACATACAAAATGCCCTAATGCACAGCTGTAGGTGTCAATTGCAGACGATGATGGTGAGAGGCATTAAACAAATACACAGCCAGATTTTTTGGATCAGATTTTTCTCAGAAGTTAAACTCAAAAGGTTCAAATACAGTAAAATATACCACAGGAAGAATTTTTGCTGCAATTATATTTTGTTGAGGTAAATATTTTGTATTGCCTATTCAAAATATTGTCTTTTTATAAAAGGGACAAAATATGAAAACGTTTCAGTGCTCGTGCACATACATTGGGGTGTCTAGAGAGCCTGTAGATCCACACACTGTGAAACAAGACAACCCAGTCAGCATCTGCTGGGCTGCCTACATGAAGAAACAAGGGGGCAAACGGGCCACTCAGATCCCAGTCTGACCACTACAGTCGCCTGAACTGTACCACCCTCCAGAGAGTCTCCACCCTCACCGTGACAACTACGTTTGCGAAGGTGAAACTTTTACTTCTCGCAAGGGCCAGACCAAGCTAAGAGCCAAGCACGGGATCTCCGTTACCGACCGCACAAGTCACTGGAACGGCCCCTGGCCTCAGAAGACGGAAGAGCGGATAAAGTTTATTTCCAAATGTAACATCCCTGCTACAGTCGTTAGCTACATGGGTGCTAACCATTTTGTGAGTGCTTTTCCAACCTGGCTCAGTGCAACACAGAATTGGCAATCATGATTTTACTAAAAAGGGGTCAATACCAACCAATATCTGTGGCAAAACTTTAGGACAAGGGACATACTGTATAGGCTGAACGCCTTCAGCAGTGCTATGATAAGTTGCAAGTTGAACTGAATAAGCATAAATTAGTTTTTAATGCAGAAAAGACAATTTATATATAGGCAAACACACTGACCATGATAATCTGACCATTTCCACCATGGATTGACAGAGTTAGAGAATCCTGTAATTTGGCTTGATGAGAAAACATTTAACTATAATATGAACAAATTTGAGGCACAAAGGTTTATTTTATAGGAATAAAACACTGTTAGCCTTTGTCTGTAGGAAGATGCTTTCTGATTACTGGATTACAGATTTTGATATATGATTTTATATATTCACCCTTAGCTTCTACACTCAAGCCTTCCGACACTGACCATTCTGTACTCAAGTTCATCACTGGGGACAGTTATATCACTATGAGCTTCATGATAAAGCTGGATGGTCTATATCTGTGAGGCATGAGACATTGGACTGTATTTACCTACAAAGACCTCATTCCCTTTAACCGCCTTTACTTGTCTCCATAAAGCACATTTGTGTTGTCGTTTGTTAATAGTACTTCTCACTGCAATGACTGGATAACACACTGCAGGTCCATACTCAACTGCAGGTCCATACTCAACTGCAGGTCCATGTTCCTCTGCATTGTGCCAGATTTCTCCCAGGGTTCACGCTCAACTCTTTAACAATGACAGCAGCATCAAAGCTGAACCAAAGTCCTTATAAGCAAATCTGTCCACTTGAGCAATGCCGCCAGGCCCTTATTTAAGTCATAAAAGACCAGGCTCATACGCTTGAATGGAGAGACCTACATACTTAAACAGCTGGAATATCATTTCAAATACATATTTCACATCACTGGCACAAGCTGAAAAGAATGGCACAAAAACCGGGTTCTTTTACACTAATAACACAAAGATATTTTTTCAAGTTGTTACGGCTTATACGCACGCACATATCTGTGCAACAAGAGGGACAAAGATTTAGTGATACCGAACTCTGTGTGATGGGCCTCGCTTTTGCAGTTGCTTCTTTTTTATTGAAGGTGGAGGTTGCTGTGATGCAGTCACCATGTTGATAGCTACAAGCTTCCCCCACATTTTTTAGCCAGCGGCCAGTTTCCTCTTTTAGAACGTCTCTCAATGAACTTGTGTCAGCTCACCAGTTGGTGGGGGGGGGGTTGAGCAGTGGCTCATTATCATTTAAAAGCACAGGCACTCAACCCGAGCACTCTGCGCAGGGCTGACAGGTTGAGATGGGTTCTTTGGTGCTTGATCCTTATGGTATTTTGACCAAAGCATGTCAAACATATCATTAAGACCCCTGGGAACTGTATTAACTTGTGTCAAGTGGGTATAATAGGTCCCCTTTAAATCATACTGTCTATTATTAATTTAAATATATAGTATCCTATATATATATATAGTATCCAAACACAGTTCTACTGTCCTTTCACCAGAACGATTTTGATCGAGTTAGCCAAATGTAAACAAAAAATGTGAATTAAATGAAGTACAAATCGTGTTCACTGTAACCACAGGGCAGCCTAGACTGGACTTGCACCTGTATTCACTATAGCTAGTCCAGAAAGGGCAGTAGTGCTATGGTACAGGCAGAGCACAGCCGTCAACAGCAAACGCAGTCATGTTTTGTTCACCGCTGACTTCCTGAAACCCAGCAGCCCCACAGACACCTGGGCAGTCACTGGGTCATTCGGCGAGTGTGAACCAGCACGGAGACAGTGAGGATGTCGCTGCTCTGGGCTGGAGTTTCTGGCTCATGGTGAATCCGGCAGCACTGGACCCAAGTGATCTAAGGCGTTCTTCAGCTCTGCCCACGGGCCGAACAGCAATCACACCTGACATTCTCCACTACCCCTACAAGCTAGAAGGGATTTCAGAGAGCTCAGAGACCCATCAGAGCATGTAGGACTTTGCAGGACTGATTCAGAAAATGCGCCCACATGCTTTGCCCACATCCCTCACCCACTGGCGATCCCTATGGCTTAGACCACAGTGTGGGCCCCCAGAGTGAACAGGGGCGGTTAGCACAGTCACTCTGAGTGTTATCGGCGTTAAAACCGAGTGCATGACAGGAACTGCAGACCGAGGAGGGAATTACGGAGCTCAAATTCTCAGGTGAATATTAACCATCCATCAACTTTACTAGTTACACTGATTTAGGAGAACGATCTAGGAGTTATACGATTAAAGACAACAGGACATCAGCTACCGCACACATTTTATGGTAGTCATCAGTTTCTGACTAGATTGGCCATTTCTGGCACCAGACCACCTTCTAGTCGACTACTGACATTTAAAAACCTCCAACTACACTCATGTGCCTAGTACCCTCATCCCAGTGCGAGGTCCTCCACCACAGTACTATAACGGCACTGTGACTGCTGCGTTGATAATGGTCTGCCATTCAAAGATCACCCAGCATGCAGTTGTTCTGTGGTCGGAAACTGACCAATGATTACTTGAGTAGAGGCTATCTGAGAAAGTGCCATTACAGAAATAGTTTGTAAATGTGCACCAATAAAAATCCATCTATATTATAGGGGTGCTTAAAAAAGTGGCTAATGAGCAAAGCTACGTGGTTGGTGTTCCTAATAAAGTACACGCAATAGTTTCATTTTAATAACCCAGAGAGATTAAGGGCAGAGCAACTGTAGTGCGGTTATGAGTAGCAGGGGAGTGGCACTCCAGACCTGCTCTGCATCACTGATGATGTCAGAGTCGTTCCTCGCAGCTGGATGAAGGTACTGCAATGCTGCTGCATCAGGAGGACTCCACCAAGGACTTGGCTACGGAGTTCCTAATCAAGCTGAAAAATGCGACACCGCATATAACTCACTTTGTGTTTTAATAGCGCCATGTTTATGTATACACACACACACACACACACACACACACAACTCCATCGTACACACTGTGGGCACTGAATGCTTAGGCAACACTCAACCATGGTCAAAAAATAAATAAATCTTAAACCTCAAAAGAACCGAGTCTTACTGAGCAAGTTGAGCATCACCAGCTGGAGAAAACAGTAGAAACTGAAAAGGTAAAAAGTCTCAAACACACAAGCTGAAAGAGAGGAGCGACTGTGAATCGTGTCTGTCTGACAGGCAGGACCACTGGAGTGGAATCATTCATCTTCAGGACAGGAATCGGCAGCTTACAGGATGTTATTGCAGCAGAAACCAATGAGCGCTGTGGGCAGAGAGGGCTAACCCACACATGATGTCTCCAGTTAGCCAGCCATGTTCGCATACCGCACAGGCAGAATCAGCTGTCACAAGCATCAGACAACGTGGCACAGCTGACAAATAAAGCATGAACTGACAGCTGCCAGCATCCATCGCCATGGGGAAACACATTCATCCAATCGCCATGGGGAAACACACTCACCCATTGCTATGGGGAAACACTCATATCAATCACCACGGAGAAACACATTCATTTTTTTGTGTTGGGATTACGGTGCTCTGGTGCATTCAGAGCAGTGATAAGGTGTATATTTCAGGTATATATTAATGTGTATATTTCAGCCACTGCTACATTGGCAGCCACAGGGCTGCCCCTCATTACTACACCATCTCCACCTGGACATGCTCCTGTACAAAACCAGAATCCATACTGTACATTCTAACACTAAAGGCACACAGGGGAAAACCTCAACTGCCACATTTGAAAATATACAACAAGGAAACCCTGCGCATGGTTGGAGGTAGGGATGCATAAACATGATTGGCCAATACATCAGTATTCGTATCGATATAACTCAAATTAAATTAAATAGATCACTATTAGCAAGAGTAACCAATCCACATCAGATACCATTTACGATTGATACAGTATACCGTATACCTTTCCTCAATAACTAAGGGAGTTTATTGCATATTTAGCTTTATATAGGAACCAAGCATTAGTCCATCCAACATTTCGATGGGGTTGTTAAGTATCATATTAAAAAAATGTAGGAGTCCTCAGAAGCACTGCATGAAACAGGAGGATCCTGCAGAAGTCAAGCAGAAACAGATTAGCTGAAACACCACTGACACACGTTTTCCCAAGACTATAGCCAAGTTTGAAAAAGGCAGGGAGAATGGAAAAGCTTCAACAACTCAACTAAGTACAGGGGCTTTAACCGCCTGACTGCACTCCCCTGCCACAAGACGCAGAAGCTCGATGGCTAGCTGCCCTGCCGACACTGTAGACCGAGTATGTACTCACACTGCAAAGGAGTCAAAAGGTACAGATTTATTACTAATGCCAAGAAAGAACTTTTAGCGGAGCAAAATGCATGTAACTGTGCAGGCACGATGCAAGAATGAAAAAGAAAAACGGAGATAATATGGTAGTCACGTATTCCCTGGAGCTCGTGGAACCCGAAGGCCTGTTACAAAGCAGTGTGGGTAGTAGAAGCGGAAGAAAGGCTGTTGGGCATTTTTGGAATTCATGTGAATAAACTGCCATGGAAAATAATGTAATCCAATGCTTCCGAAACCTTAAAGCATGTTTTCAAAAAGGTAAAGCTAGACTGAATAATGCTTATTTTTAATTTTAAGGTTCCTGCAATACATGGCAAAAAAGAATATTTTGTTTTGATGCTTAGGTTTCGCAAATTGGTTCTACTGGAAGGTTTACACTGGCAGTAGTTACAGTCTCATGATCAGATACATATATGAAAGAATGAAGTTCTAGATAGCTATGTACACAGATTTTAAATGCCCTCTGGCCACTAAGTTCAGGTATCAGAATCGGTATCAATCGGTTTTGGTCTATGCACATAATCTCTGTAACCACTGTAAAGGCTGGAGTGAAGAGCACCTTTCTGGAGCTCCTAGGCAAGCTGAGGTCAGGTTTGCTTTCAGAGCTCCATCTACCAGCAGCTGGAACAGAACCAAACGCTGGCCTGAAAGGGTGTCGGGTTACAAAAGGCTATATGGAAACTGTAGCTCCATCAGATCCTCAGAAAGCTAGAGGAGAAGTGTGGATGCAGATGGAGTTAGGAGATGCAGGAGACTGGAGCTCCACCGTCGTGAGAACCAGCGGCAGTGCTGGAGCACTCACTGGAGAGTGCATGTCTGGTGGGGGGGGGGGTATAGGAAGCAGGCGGAGGAAAGGCGGAGGGAGGTGGAGGAGAGAGGCCTTCTGCTGCTTAACTCGACAAACGGCACTTTAGCACAACGGCGATTGCTTGCAGGCAGAGCTGTCTGAAAGATTGTGTTCAGATTAGTGCATTTGATGGAGAACAACCTCACTTTTCAGGGGAAGTAGATTTACAAGTGCTGTTAACTGCACTTTGCAGTTGATTACATACACACGCATGCACGCACACCCTTCCACACACACACACAAACATCTGCGCACACACACATCAGTGAACAAACAGAGAATCAGTCAGAAATGCTAATAAAGAACCAATTTGAAAAATATATGTGGAGAGAGTCACAATTAAAACCATGTTAATTACATGACAATTAACATGTAGAGGAAGAGTACTGTGTGTCTGAAGTGTTGCAGGGGGACAGTTCACTATCCTGCAAACAGTGAAACAGACAGATTAGGTCACCTGCACAGCTCGAACATTTCTACTAAAACCTGTGATTGTCTGTCTGACGCACAGGATCAGTCCAGAGTACAGTGACTGATCTGCTCTGCTGTTCTACGCTTCTGCTCAGCCGTGGGGCGGAAGAGCTGGTAGAGCTGCAGGCATCTGTGTGTGTGTGTGCTCCCTGTTGCCACCATGGACCACTGCTCCTTTTGAGCTGTTTTTGAATACCCATAATCCCCCACTCTCTACTTGTTCATACAGTTTGCACTCCATGTGGGAAGTGTGATTTGTGCTCTTCAAATCTGCCTCTTTCCCTCTCTCTCCCTCCTTCTCTCCTTCCCTGTCTCTCCCTCCCTCCCTCCCTCTCGTGTCTTTGTCCCTCTGCTTGGCTCAGAGGATGCTGATACAGAGATCTTGCTGTGCAGATCCCCATATGCAGGAGGACTCAGTGAGCTGTTCCCACATACAGGCAAGTACGCACCTCCACACCCTTCCCCCCATGGAGCTCGACATGTCCCAGCATCCCCTGGGGCAGGAAGTGAAGCATAAGCCAAGTACATCACTGCTCAAGATCTCTGTGTTGAGCACTGCTCAAAAAATAATAAAACAAGAAAATGAAACAAGAAAAAAATAAACAAAAAACCAAAAGCAGACATACACACCCAGAGCTTTTAGGTCCATACACTACACACTCAAAGTGCTGTGTACGCGCATACACACACACACACACAGCTTTTAGCGGAGAGAGGAGGACTGAGGGAGAAAAGGAGAGAGACAGGGATGCCTGACGTACAGAGATGCTCTTTCTCAGTCAGTAGTGCTTCCTGTCTTCAGCCCTACAGAAGTGTTTAATCATACCACATGGCCCAAACACTCCTCACTAATCAAATCCACCTGTCCTCAGACTGCTCCCACCTACACATAGCATACGCATGTCATGGAGCACTCATGACATGTCACGAGGTGGGCAGGGGTGTGTGTGTGTGTGCGCGCGCACTCTGCAAGGTAAACACGCATATTCCACGCAGCGTAGTGTGTGTGGGAGCTGCGTCTGGGGACAGCCTCCCAGGATCAGTACAGCATGCACAGGGATGGAAGAGAGAGAGAGGCAGAGAAACAGAGTGACAGACATGGAGAGAGAAAGACAGAGAGGGACAGAGAAAGACAGAGGGAGGGGAGAATCTAAGCTGATCTCATTATCTTCTTACCTTATTTCAGTCACTGTGTGCGGGATACAGCTCACCTGTGTGCCTTTTGAGAGCGGACGCAATGCATTCAGGCCAACGAGAACCACTCAAAACATCTCCCTCCCTCAGCAGGCTGGAAGCCCACAGACCGTACTACACAAAAGGCAAAGGAGAGGGGAGAGGGTGGTTTTGGACAGACATCCTTTAGCTTCTCTCTCCAGAAAGTGCTCGAGGAAGGAGGTGTGTGTGTTTGGAGTCGTCAAAGGAAAATAAAAGACACCACAAAATAGTTTGCTGCCACCGCACGGACCCCTCCTCCAAAACGGTCTCCTTTACTGGCCCTCCCTACAAGTGCAATTGGTACAGTCCGGAGGAGTTTGAGGAAGCAGAAAGAAGCAGTGTCTGCAGCAGCAGCAGAACAGCCCAAGAATGTGTGTACTAGGGCCACACACACACACACACACACACACACACACACACACACACACACACACGCACGCACGCACGCATACAGTTATTAGTTCTTCCAGCATTGTGCAGCTTCAGTGAAATATAACCCACAGTCCTACAGAGCATCATTAGTCCTTAGTGACGAGAGCAACAGAACACACGACACAGAGAAAGACAACATCCACACACACACACATCTCCACTACATGAGAAATGAAGATGGCTGTCACCACAGTTTCTCCTTTCTGAAAAATGCTCTTCAACTGGTAACAAAAATCTAGATTTGTATGTACCCAACCCGACTACATTCCACGTCGTAGCAGAAGCTTGAACATTCACCATTGTGATTAGGAGGTTTGACTATAAGGATTGTTCATGTGCTGTAATTTGTGTCTGTAATATAATCTTATTACATTTCAGAGAAATCAGGCAATAAAATAATTAAACAGCCGCATTACTACAACAAGCAGAACATCACTACAACAGACAAATAACACAGTATTACCATGGACACAGTTAATACATTATTATAGCAACCACATTTACTAAATAGCTATTCTCTCCACATTCTAAATAAAACACTTTACCATAAACCTTACCATTACGCAGTAATACAACAGTCAACATGTTACAACAAACAGTACATTATGACAAAAAGCACATTTCTACAAATATAATACTGCAATACAAGCCATATTACAACAGACCCCACATTACTACAAGAACAGTAATTCAAAACCTAACATTACTTCAACAAGCAAAACGCAAAACACACAACAGCAACAGATGAAATGCAACAGCATTTTCAAAAGTTTGCTTTGTTTCAGTTTTTTTTGCATAGTCATCACTGCTGTTAGTTAGAACTTCCATTCAGGCTTAGGGTTTGGATGTAGACGTCTGCACTGGGTTTGGGAAATGTCAAACCTAAACAGCTCAAGCAGATACAGCAGTACTTTAAAAATCACAAACAGGATGTCAGCTGCCCAACACCAAACCCCTGCCTAACACCAAACCCCTGGGATCCAAGCCAAGAGACCAAACAGTTCTGTGTCCCAACCCTGCTCTCTGGACGGAGGAGTAATGGCACTCTCAGACGAGCTTCGGCACCAGATCCTGTGGCCATGCTTGAGGTCAAAGTGGTAAATAACACGGAAGGTCAACAGTTAACGAATCGTACATCGTGCATCTGGAGCAGGCAGCTTGTTTAGGAAAACTGTGAAGAAGCACAACAGACCAAACTTAAAATGGCTTCAGTGCGGCTCCAGAACGTTGGGTTGAAGGCGATACCTTCAAGGCAGAAGCTAGTGTGAAAATCTGTAGCTGTGTACAGCTGGTCACCACGATCTCCATCTCCTTACTCCACTGCTCAAACAGGAAAACCATCTGCTGTTCACACACACACACACACACACACGAGAGAGAAAGAGAGCTAATCCATGCACTCCGTCAACAACTTAAGACTAATACAAATGCACACACGTTCCCGCACTTTGACCAAAGGCACTGCTGTGTGGGCATGGACTGTAAAAGGCAGAGGTCTGGGAGTCATGAGCCATTCATAATTTAGGACGGCACATCCAACGCCCACCCATGCGTGAGAGGGCGACCGTGCGAGCATAAGACTCTGTCAGGCAGGGAGGATTGGGAAGGCAAGAAGGTTCCTCCCTTGACCCCATCAGCGGCGGGAGATCCACCAACCCTTTCCACCATGACCCAGTGCACAGCTCTAACCTCCGTACGCAATCACTATGCCTCCCATCGCCCTCGTCCCCTACACCATTACAGCACCCTGCTGCTTTGAGCCCCTCTACCATTACATAAGCCTTCCCTTACCAGGGGCCTTCTCCACCAGTAGCCTCCACCACCATTGCTGTGTGCTACTGCACTAACCTTCCTGCCATTACCCTGTCCCACTCCCCACCAGATTATTTACTCTGACAGGCCACTTCCTCCCATTATCTGCACTCTCACACTGGTTTTTACTCCCCCCCCGTAATACAGTAATCTCTTCTAGTGTTTCAGAATATGAAAGGACAGCTTTATTTCTCATATTACAGGTTTAGAACTGGAGCTATACCTCATCTCTCCCTCCTTCTCGCTCTCTCTCTCTCTCTCCATATCTCTGTAACTCTGTTGAGTCTTTGCTCTTGGTGGGATCCATCACGTCCACCAAACAGCTGACAGAAGACGCATTTTAAGACATCGTCAGGACTTCGAACGTCTCTGTCCTTACAAAGCTCAGCCGCAGGCTGGTGTTTTCCAGAGAGCGGGTGCCTGGCGTGATGGAGAGTGAACACAGCGTAACCCATTCCACTGTCCCACAAACATGTGCCTGAGTGACGAGTCAATCCACTTATTCTGAAGGCAGAATGGAGCCGAGGGCCCGAATCAAAATAAATCAGCTCATTCTGCCCCGCGTTCCTGCTGGATAACAGGCTATTCAGTTGCAAATGACCTCAGTTCACATCATAATAATCCTCATTTATCACTGCGAGCAATGAGAGGGCTCATTACCAGCCATTCTGCTGTCTGTTCAACTGGCCACTAGTCCAGACAGTCACGCGTGAGCAGACAATAGCGAGTTAACGGTGAACGCAAAAAAAGCTCACATCATCAGTTCTGTCAAATCAGGTTCAATGCTTCACACATCTCAAATGACTACAGATGAAAGAATGTTTGGGTAATGTGTTTGTTCGCAACAAGAAAGTGCTCAGCAGCTTTTGGGTTCCGCTTCACACGCAGAAGCGCCGTTTCTCTGTGTGATGTAGTGAGTGGAGTGTAAACAGGAAGTGAGAACGACGTGAACTCCCCCCCCCACTACATCCAGTACTGGGTGTCAGCACTGGGGAACACGTCAGTTCAGCTGGCAGGTTGGCAGGTGTGCGGGGGAAATTCATACCCTACGTGCAAAGTCCACAAATCCTTCTACTGCCTTCCATGGCACATCTGTGCTGCCCTCCAGACCCACCACCTCTCACTCCTGCTCCGCCTCCCGTGGTGATGTGGTCTACCTCCCCCCCGGCTCCCAATCTGTCCACCACAGTCTCCATATCCCCACGTCCTGAAGGTGCCTCCTTAAGCTCTTCCCTGTCCAAGCCCCCTAAACCCTCCCTCCCTTAAACCACTCCCCTCATGCTTCAGCCTCTGTGCTGGTCTTTAATCATCATCTATAGGCTCTCCTGCAGTAAAAGGGCTGTCACCAACAGGGGAGAAGACATCCAAACCGGCAACCATCAACTGAGTTCTGCAAGTTGCAGCCTCCTGGATAACACACTCACACACACACCTTCTGTCTCACAGCTATGACACAGGGTCTATTCATCAGTAGATTTCACACCAGACCAAAGACCTAGGGCTCACATACAAGGATGCAATTAAAATGCATCTAAAATTTATACAAACACATCTATGCAATTTTCTAGCATTAAAATCACATCAAAAGCCTTTGTGCCCACTGTAATTAAACCGGGCAGCCACAAGGGGGAGATCTAATGTCCTCTAATAACAAGCGTCCAGAATCCTCATCACCTACATCTTTTCATTTGAGATTTGAGGAAATTTTTATAGCTATGATTTAGAAAATAGAAATAAGAAACACCTCACAATCATCACTTATACAGTCATAAGAAGGGCATCAGTGTCAAATCTTACACACACACACACACACACACTCACTCCACCACAGTAATGATTCATGACCAGCAGGGGGCAGTACCTGGCTGACAGGTGTGTGAGTAGAGCAGGTGTGAGAGTCACATCAGAGTCGGTTATGACAGAACACCACCAAGATCGACGCCATCTCACAAAGTAATAAGGTGGTTAACACCTCACAGCAACCAGTCATACAATACAAGCACAGGACGAGAGAAGAGAACCTCACCCCCCACAAACGCTGCTAGTCCTGGTCGTGATTAAACTGCTTTTGTATTATGCATGAACAGCATATTTTAGCTGAACTATATATTAATAATAGGCTAGATTTACATAATTTCACACTCAAGGTTGGTTTACAATTTAAACAAATCCCTTGCCAGAAGTCGTAATTAGGAGGGCGTTAAAGTGGCCTGAATAGATTAGTGTAAATATGAGTAGATGTAGGTAAAGAGTTGGATAATACTTTGCAGGATATACGTTAAGAATATCAGCACAGCAATGAATTTTAAAGGCCATGATGATGAATGATATTTCCAAGGGGTAAAATGTAAATGATAAAACAGCAGAGGGCTGACAACAGAACCTTGGGGAACACAGAGTAAGATGTTAGATTAGGGCCTCCCAATGGACACGAATTGACACCTACGTGTTAAATAGAATCCAATAGAGGAAGGTAGAAAAATTAGAATGTTATGACTGATCATTTCAAACATTGTGCTAAAGTCAACGTGAGCAGATACAGAATTATTTAGAGTATAGATAAAATCTGACTGAAAGGTTCAGAAAGGCTTGCGGGTTTGGAGGCAACAACCTTCAAGAACTTTAGGAGATAAGACGTGTCTAAAATGGTCCATAACTGACAAGGCCCAGTTTCTTGTTAATGGGGGTGACTGCAGCGGTTTTCAGAGCAGAACATAACCAGTTGTATGTGAGGGATTAATTAGATGTGGCGAGATAACGGATGAGACGAGATAACAGTGAGAATGCTTTAATAATGAAGTGGCAGCAGGGTCAAGTTAACAGGATGAAGGATTAGATAAAAATTCTCTCAACAGGACACAAGGCAGAGGGATTGTTGCTACAGCTATTTAGGAGAGAGGCAGAACAATTTGAAGGGAGCATCCCAGGAAAATCAGGACAGAATGTAAAATTGGGAAGAGGAAAGCAGTGTGTTTTTCAGGAGAGATTGAGGGTTCTTGAGTGGGAGGTTGAAATGTCACTTGAGATTGTGACCTGGACCATTAACTACAGCAGAGAAATAGAAAGAAAAGTCTGCACTGAAGCAGCTTTGCATTAAAGCATCTGGTCCGATAATGTGAGCGAACACACGTGTAATCTAGTATTTTTGTTCATTTGTGTGTTTTTTGTTTTTGTAAAGACATTCAAGAAATGCCAGTGATGTTCACTGCATGGAGGTCAGGAGAAAACCATACTGCTGGACTTCAGATGAGCAAGAGTCAAGAACAGCTCCTCACGGAGGGAGACATCATCAGAAGAGGACGGCACGGTGACCTTGGAGGATTTAAGATGAGCAGAGAAAGACAGAGAATCTACAGCAGAAAGGTTGCATCAAGAGAGCGAAGTTTTAGAAGGAAATTACTGGGAAGACAAAGATCAACTATAATAACTTCAATCTGTAACAGGCTTTCAGTGTTCAACATTTCTAGAATGTTCTTCACATTCTTTAGTGGAATACCTGTGAAACATCTGCCTGCCCTCACAGCTCCGTTGGGATCCGGATGGGGTACCTGCTGCCCTTCAAACGCAACCTGACGATTACTGCAGAAACGGGAACCAGCAGGGTGTTGTGCACCTATGGCAAGTGGACGCCACAACTAAAATATCAGAGTCAGTATAGGCGCTACTGCTCAGACGACACATTTATAAGCTGCAAACTGCTTTTTGTTGACAAAGCTATTCTCACATCACGAGTGCTCACAAACGAGGGCCACGCACTAGATGATGATTCAGCTGATGAGCTCCAGACAATAAGCACAAAACTATCACAAAAATACACACAAGACCAGTACATCAAAATGGAGTCTGAACAACTGACTATAGTGGTTGCTTCTGCACGATGAGTTTAAAGGAAACTGGGGGAAAAATTGGTTGGGGAGACGTGGGTAGTGAGGGCTTCAAAAGAGAGCTGGTGTTAAAATGTGCACTTAAATGAAATAGAATGAAATGTCTGAACCTTCCAAGAAAAATAAATCTAGAGCTCCGATCTGGCTTGAAGTTTTGAAACCCGGATTTCACGTGTCCTGACGTCACCCAGGCTAATGACGTGAATAATGGTGACTAAGTGAACTGAAAGCCAATAGCTAAGCTATTTTTTAATACTAAGCTTTTTTTTTTTTACTCAAATTCAATTAGATTTAGAGAGTTAATCTTAAAAACCGAAACAGTGAAGCCGGTACGGCAGAGGCTAAGAAAAGGACGCAGTAATGCCCAAAATGTTGATGATAATCTTTCAGGCGTATTTAACAAAAAGTATTGACAACAAGAATATTCAGTTTTATAGTGACATTGTTAACGATTAAAGTGATTATTCTGCTAAATTTATACAATTACGTTTTCTGGGTCTTTGTCACGGATAACCTAAGTGCATGGTTCCTGCCATTAGTAAAGTGCATTAAACTCTTTCTACCTTTGCTGAATTGCTGTGATAATGCGGTTATTCAATACAACAGCGCGCACACACACACACACACACACACACAACCTCCCTTGCAGTGAACACAGGGAGCAGTACTTGCTCTGTATTGCTTTACAAAACATTCCTGCTACAAATCCTACAGTACGCATGTCAATTTTAAAGAGAAACACTGACTGAGGACTGATTTCAGCCAACAGCATGTCCAAAGCCCTCTCTGCATTTTAATGAAAGCTCAGTGTTCATTCAAATCTGATTTGTGTAATATGAAATTAGGTTATCAGGGTAGTCTGCTCACAGTTAGTGTTGGTACTGTAGAGTGATCAGTAACAGATCGGAGTACATCCACAAAGCTTCTGTGCACACATGTAATGGTTGCCTCTCGCGATTCTGCTATACACCTGCTTTTGCATTTTAATGTCTCACTAAAGTCATCACCCAGCCCTGATGGGACATTAGGGAAGGTTAATTAACTCATAGATTATACAACTCATACGCTTTAATGAGACAGTCGACTGAGCCCCCCCCCCCACACACACACACACACACACACACACACACACACACACACGGGTTCTTGCAGGTCAGCACTGCAGGCCAGACCACACATACTAACACTAGCACACAGTCCCTATTCCCCCATCTTACACGCGCACAAACACACATACGGGCTGCTCTGAGAGGCAGCTGCACACAGCCAATTAACACCCTCAGATTAGCCCGCCCACTTGTCAGATAAATGTCTGACCTCAGAAACACACAGCTGGTGCCAGAATAGTCACTCACACTCCACTCAGTTATGGCAAAGGCGTGAGCTGAGCAGCCCATGGAGAACACACTGAAGCACTGATGGAATTTATTCTCAGTGAACATGACTGGGAAAACAGCAGGGAAAGTATTTGAGAGGGTACATAAAAATAAAATTAGAGGTGACACACACATACATTACCGAAAAAGGACAAAGGAGGAATGCTGGAATGTTTGATTTTTCTAAATTGATGTAGCCTGAGACCGAGAGAAAGATAAGAGAGAGAGAGAGAGATGTATAAGAAAGAGGGTGATGTTCATTTAAGAGGCTATGGTAGAGTTCATTATTGAAACATATTAAAAAATTTATTGAAACATAATTGGAGGCAATAGAAAAAGTGATGACCTGGTTCTGAGGGGGACAGCAGCAATTTTTTGTGCACACTACCTAGTCCTTCTGGCCATCAACAGGTCATGACAGGGCAGGTTTATATCAGAATGCTTTATGGGCACCATGACACCCTTTAACGTTTTATGGACTGTGTTTGATCAGAGTTGCACAAGACGGACTATGATTGTTGCGTAAAACTGGAACGGCAATACTTTTTCGGGTGTCAAAGGAAATACATCTTCTACTGTTTCTTTCATGATGGAGTTGGAGTTGATTTATGAATGTGAAATGTACAGGACTCTACAGTTGCTATGTCTCCCCCCCCAGAGTGTTGAAGGGTAAAGGTAAGAGGCACCTCCTAAAGGCCAATATCACCACATTGAAAGAAATTCTGTTTCAGGTTTTCCTGACTGTTCGACCCGTGTATACGCGGACTCGTCGCAGCCTTAGATGAGCCCCGTGACATTAGTGTCACAGTCTTCGGGGATTTTGAAAGTTATAACCATTGGCAGGTTAGACACAGGAACACAGAGCTTGGTGTATTAGGAGTATTTCTGGAAGCATTCTGCTGAACATTGAGTTGAAGTTCAAAAATAGAATTCCAGTTTAGGTAGGTGTATGAAAGTGTTAAGGGCTAAAGTGTAGTTCCAGAATGACTGCACAGTCAACACATCTATTGGTCTGATACACAGGAAGCAGGAAGTCCAGCAGGCAGGGCGCTGATTATATTTAACCAAAGGACCATTGTAATTGGCCTTAAATTTTTAAATAAATTTAGAGGGATACTCCACTGTCTCTGTAATGCACTCCAGTAAAGTCATTTAGTAATGAAGGTCACAGGTTTAGTGTACCATGCAAAAACCAAATAATTACAATATTTTTGATCATTTGATCATTCAAAAGTAGCATTTATAGATTAGTTGATTACTAAAAAGCCTTCCCAGAAGATTTATGGAATTCAGATTAGTGAGAATGAACAATTTTTCAGAGGAAACAGCAGTGAGCTGGAAGGTAGTGCTTGTAACTTCACTGACAAAGAACACATTTGCAAGTAAAGATTTCAGCAGTGTCTGAGAAGTGAACCTGACATTAAACAGACACAGATTCTTCAGTCAACAGATAAATACGTCCTCTGGGTATGATGGCATAAAACGTGATTTGGTGTGATGTGAAGAGCCTTGGAACACATCAAAACTCTTTCTCAACCAGCAATGTCTGCTGGGTACAGTGTTTACTCAGGTTACCCACACACGTCTGCTAGAAGAACAAAAAAATAAGAAGCCAAATAAATGAAGATTCAGGAGCGAGTTACAAAGATGGAGAAGGAGAAGGAGATAAAGAACAGCTTTAGAGAGAGGCAGGTCCATCAGAACCTCTATTTCCCCACCAGTTAGTGAAGAGGAATCACAACCATGTGCCAGAACTACTACTCAAAGCTGGGACTGGCAACAAGAACCTCAAGTTGGTGGGAAAACAGACTTAAAAAGCCGCTTCTGTCTGTGTACTAACAGAGATTAAGATATCAGGGAAAATTGCACTATTATGCAAAAAGGTTTTAGTCTTGCACATCACATCCTTTGGGGGTTGAATTAGTTTGGAACAGGCAGTGGGGTTTTATTTTGGGTTTTTTCTTCCCTCAATCCAACAACGTATTCATTACGTCGTCATGGTGAAGGGGACAAAAGCAGCGGCTGCAGCTGGTATATTCGACTCAGGAGAGCTGATCGACAGACGCGCATGACCCTCACCCACTTCGCCGGGGTCGTGCGCGTGCCAGAGGGAGGCCGAGAGGCGGAAGCAGAGCGAGCGATGTCGGAGTGCGCGCCGCCAAGAGCGCGAGAACGCCCTGCTGAGGAGTGTGACGCTGGCGTGTGTAGAGGGACTGTTGCTCTGACGGCTCTCACGTTACTCCAGCACACACACCCTCAGCCAGGCGGTGGGGCACATTGCGACAGCTCGTGGAAAACGACTTAAGGACAGAGTAGGAAGTTTGATCGCGACTGTTCTTAAGCAAAGACTTATCGGGGCTTGAGGGGACAGAGCTGCATTCTTAAGATCTGAGCAACGTAACCCCTCGTTTATACCAGCACGCCTTGCTTCAAGCATCTTTCCAGCTTAAATCTTGATTAATCATTTCCCAAGGAACTAATAGGGTTAAGTAGCTTATGTAGAAGCAGCACAGGACAGGAGTGTGTGCAGTTTAGGATCCATTTAAAATATCCTACTTACAGCCTGACACCAACACACTAATGCGCACATTCACACACAAGCAAGGGAGCTGTTTGCAGTCTACTTAAGCCATAAAAAAATGGATCCCAGCTTCATGCTCCAAAATCTTCTGCAGTCAAAGCAGGAGACACTGATTCAGCCTCCAGCCCATCTACCACGCCCGCTACAGTGGGGGGAGGGGTGGAGGGAGGCACTGAGGGAGGGACGGAGACAACCGTTTTCTTCAGTGGACAAATTGGAGAGGTAAAGGGAAACCCCCCCCCGCCCCATATATCAGCACCAAGAAGGAGCCTCATCCACACAAGCCATTCTCAACCCTCTCAAACTTCATCAGCGTCTCAAGCCACTGTTTAATGTGATTTTATCAGCTGCTGTTTCTCAAACCACCGCCGCAGTTTGACCTGCCAACAGTCTCTCAAAGCAATCGCAAACAAACATCTGGATGGACAGCTGCCAACTTCTGCACGTAGACACACACAGCGTGCACACACACATGCTCACAGTGTGGCAGTATGACCGTCTGCAGATCATTTCACACTTTATTATGAGATAAGCCTGTGGGCAGAAAGCAGATGACGAACCATTCAATTTGTGACTAGCAATACAAAATAAGAAACTCAACAATGACCTTGACTCAAGCATGCGTTCCATGTCCAAGGTGATGCGTGAGGTTTAAAAGTCTCAACACTCAGAATAGCAACGGAGAACAGTGTGCATGTGTAAACTTTCTGTTCTTTCTGTTGTCATGATCGCCGAGGTGTCACACCAGCATCACACACAAGCTCTCCACTCTCACTGTTCACTTGCCACACTCTGTCACTATAGGAGCATGACCTCTAACCTCTCCACACTATTCCTGGGCTCGTCCCACTTTACTATGTAAAATACGGACTCTTACAAAATTTTAAACACTGTGCGCCACACGGGGCCTTCTATTCCAAAACAATCAGAAACGAGATAAAGTCAGCCATTTTGTGTTTTGTTTTATTTATGAATGACCCCCAAATGTATTTATTATACAGAATACAGAAAGCATTTGAAATAAATAGAACCAATGGATTGTATTTTTCCTGAATATAAAACCAGTGTAGAGACACTTTAAAAGACACAGCAAAAATATGGAAGATGGAAGTAAACGTGAAGAAGCACAATGATGATACTGATAAGGGAAACATTTAACCGCATATTAAATCAAACATAAGATAATTCACCAACATTTAACCACTAACAATCCGTCAAACTCTGATGTGAACAAATATGATGATTCACTGATATGAACATGGAAAGAAGTGCTTGCACAGTTTTCTGTACCACATATAAAAAATAAATCAAATCCATGATCATAGGTGTGTGGTTTAGCAACTATGACTACCAGTGCTCAATACTGGCGACCAAGATAATGGAAAAGGAAGTAATGATGTCTTAAAATGAAAAGTATCTATGCTAAAATAAATACTATTTAAATACTCTATAAATACTAAAATAAAAATCTATTGTCCTTGAAGCATAAGGATATGGAAGAGAGAGTTATTTAATGCTTTAAAATTGACTGCATTCAAGTAACAAGGGAGTATTTAAGGTGACGAAAAAGTATTTATCAAATTAATTCAAGCCTGTGACACCAAACAAATGAAACTGGAAAATGTGCCAGACGGTAACTCAGTTGAGAATAGATAATGAAGATCTGATTCCTGTGAAGCACGAAACAGGAGCGTCAAGATTCATGATTTAAGACAAAACTCGTTACCTGTGGGGTTGAGTGCAGTGCAGTTCCACACACACTGGGGAGTTTACAGCTCATTTCCATGCATCTCAAAATGAAGAAATCAGTGCAAATCACTTAGGAATGCACAGCATGGCATGGAAGTGTCTGTGTGTGCGTGCCTGATCTTTATGAAAGTGTATGATTAGATAGAAGAATCTAATCCTACAAAATAATTTATAAATTCACTGAATATTGTATATTGGTTCATATGCAAATGTTGTATGTCTGAAGGTAACTTTCACACACACAAAAGCTAAAAACGCTCACATCAGCCCATTATTAGAAGGTACCACAGCTAATTGGTATTTTGTTAAGTGACACATTTTGGTGAGATAGTGTGGGGAGATCAGAGTGGTAGGGACAGAATGAGATGAAGGGTGGAGCAGAGAGATGTACCTCAAGACTTAGGTAGCATGAAACTACGTGGAGGAACGAGGAGACCGTGTGTGTGTGTGTGTGAAGTCAGAGCATTGTGCCCTTGGTAAAAAAGTCATTTAGTTGCACTTGCAAGCTACTGAACAGGATGCAGGTCATATTGAGAAACCCCCACCCGAGTACCCGTCACTATAAGGACCAGTCAAAACAGAGTCCAACTATTACCAAACCTCTGGAGGAAACTCTGATGGAGCAAGGTCACTTGAGATGCCCTGTCGAAGTCCAGGGCTGCTGAAATGATGTGTCCATGAGCCACACGTGTGGGGGACCAACCCCCACCCCCCACCCGCACAAACCAGGCTACACTCAAATCATCACACACAATGAGCCCTTCTATTCTCCAAGTACACCCGCACGCATGCACACACACACACAGATCCATTCTGACTAGAAAGACTGAATCACAACAGCAGCAACATGGACCACAACATCCTGTCGAGTCAAACTCTCTTCCATGATCATTAATGCTTTGTGAAAGACACAGAAATGAAAATTCTTCTCTCCAGTTGGAATGTAAAGTGAGAATCTCTGGGTCTCTGGCTGTAGAAGCACCTGACTGGTCACTTACTCTCTGTATCACAGTTTAACACAGCTCTCTCTACACACACACAATACGTTACAATAAGATTTCCCCACTGTCACTCTCACACAATATATATATATATATATATATATATATATATATATATATATATATATATATAAAGCATGTAATTTCAGCAGAGGTCAAATGCTTGCTGCTCTCTGTGAGACAATTTGTCCTGAACAGGAAATGTCTCTTTTCCTTCTAAGATTCTTCACATTCTTCTCTGCTGGCTGACACACACACACACACATATACACACACACACATACACACACCCGCCTGCATGCACATACTTATCAAGCTGACACCACTCATAGCCAGTGGTCCGAACCCTTGGCCAAGGCTGTAAACGATCTAGTTCACCCCACTTTAGCTCAGGCACACCACGGGTCACCCTCACAGAACAGACCCTACAGAATGCCATTAACACAGCATACTGCAATAAAACCAAAGTATATATTGCTATAACCGATCTATATAAATTCATAAAACACAGCCACATTTAGTCATTAAAACAGAGCTATTATCTTCATTAAACTGAATGAAGACAGGCATATAACTACACAGAGACACAAGAACACAGCTACTTTCTATCATTAACTTCATACTGTTAATTTAATGTTTTAATCTCTCTGAAATGCAGAGTTTAGGTAACTTTTTAAAAATATTATATATCTTGGAAGAAGAGAGCTGTGGTGATCTGTATGTGAGAAACTGAGCTGACTGCCACTGTAGCATGAGAAAGAAATGGAAAACACTGTGTAAGAGTATGTGTGTGTTAGGGACAGGATTGGCTTATCAAAGTAAAAGGTTGCTGAGTGAGCATGGCCTTTCACACCCCTCCTCTTCATCAGGCTGAAGAGACCAGACACATTCAGACAGCTCCGCTGAAGACTGCCAGCTACCGACAGCGTCAAGATGAACACTCCAAGAGACACAGACAAATGTTCACTTACAAACCCAGGATTTTGTGGTCATCTCGAATCTTCCTGTGCTGGAATGTGGTGCTACAGATCAGGTGCACAAACCATGTGAAATCCTCAGTGCCAAGTGCCAGACTGAACAGAGACCCTTAACGCCCCAGCACAGACACTGAGCAAAGGCCACATGAAGACCGGCAGGGTCCCACACACCACATCCCTCAGCTTATATGATAAATGTTCAGTCATGAACAGCAAAAAGCACACAAACACACACACAACTTCTCATCCTATCCAACAATAGGTTAAGAACAAAGGGCAAGAGCTACTGTGTGTGTGTGTGTGTGTTGTCTACACGCATGTCTGCATTCTGGTCAGATTTTTCTTTCCTTTAATATCACTTCCAGTCCTGTTTAGAAACAGTAATGAGATAATCAATTGAGCTAAAGAACAAACGCCCAGCCAAGCGGATCACACAGGCTCTGCACACACAGAGCGCCGCCGATATTTAGAGCTGCTAAACAATCCAGGTGTCTGCCTCACACACGCGTGCACAGTGTCCATAGCTGTTCTCACTGTGCACAACGCTCTAAGAATCACACTTGTGGTAAGAATGTACTGCGGAGGACTTCATCGTCCCCCCGTGGGGCATTACCACTCCTTCTTACCCCATCCCACTACTGCCCACCACTTCCGAACACCCTGTGGTCTGCACAGAAACAGGCTTCTGTCTTCACTTACCTCATCAAATCCACTGTCCTCCTTCTTGAAAGCTTGAAAAGGAAAAAGAGAGAACACGTCAGTTATTTATTCAGGCGCAAGGCACACAGCAGCAGATCAGAGCCGAACGCGCTGGAATCGTCGGCCTGTTTCTATTGCTCACAGGTGAACAGCAAGAGGAATTTACGCTATCGCACAAAGACGAAAAACTTCATTAGGTGAAAATATCAACGGCAACACTGATTTGAAAAATATGGACTTGTATTTAAACACTGTGTGGATGATGAAAATGTCAATCAGAACTACCATGGTAACGTACTCCATCTAGTGCCTTCAATGGATCATCTAATTGCAACACAATCATGCAAACAATCGCCAATTATCAACAAAACAGCTGCACTGGTAAAGCCGAACCTGTCTCTAAGGAGCGGCTCGCTTTCAAGTAATTTGTGAAACGACTTACTCGTGTCTGCTTTATTGGTTTTAAACTGTCGCAGTCACTGAGCCACAGACATGATTCACACACTGTACAGAGAGACACACTCAATAGATTCTCCTTAAATTTAAATTACTTAAATTCCTCTGCCTGACATCAGACATCCCACAAAGGCAATCAGGCCAGCTAACAAAACTCTAATGCAGGTTTGCTATGCATCCTGCAATTTGCGAGCACCTTAAGTGTAGTGACCCTATTTCACCAGGGCAATTACAATACAGGACAGCACATATCAAACAAAGAACTGACCAAGTGTGTCACAGTGGCAAAACCCGCCTCACACTCACACACAGCCTGCATCAGTCTATGGGAGGCAGTGAAAGCTGCAGACAGACACAGACACACACACACACAGCAGAGCAGGTGCTAGATGAAAAGATAAAGATGCTTACGCAGCTCTATCAAACAACTCTGCTTTAAATGGATGAACCACACACACACAGAAAACCACAATTGAATCCACAGCATATAAACGCTGCCTGATTGTTTCTCTGCATGCACACACACCAGCAGCCGTGTCCAGTGCAGCCTGTTTGCTGTCGGGAGGTGCCGCTCGCTCCTCTGACAGGGGAGCCGTCTCCAACCTGCCCCTCTCCAGCACAACCATGCTTAGAGTGGGGGTTTACCCCAGGCCCCCTCTCTGCAGGGGCTTCTTCCAGTACGAGCTAGGTAATTGGAAGGGTCCAGAGGGCACTATAGAGTAAAAACATCTGTTTTCCTGTTCACTAATTATAATTTATGATTATAATTCAAGTGTAGAACACAAGAAGATACGGTACATGTGCTGTACTTCGATACAGCGGTACAACAGCAGGCATGTGTTACGAAGGCGGGTGTGACAAACCTTTCTTACTGTCCCAAAGGCACGTTTATAAAGTTGATCCAATAACGTTAGATACTGAGCCTACGGCCGCGACTGCCAGAAAACTTCTAAAGTTCAGACTATGATACGGACGAGTGAACGGGGGGGAACCGCTGGACCGTCTCCGGTCGCCCCATCCATTGTCCAGTTTTACGCGCAACGCCGCGCTGTGTCGTGGCGAAAGAACGGCTGTTATCAGCGACTGCTAAATATTTTATTTATTAATAGTGTTCTGTGGACAAAACAATGCCTGTAAGCTTTCACGGTTTAACACGCTAAACTGCGTCTACTTCGTCTCTTTATTGTCTTAAACGTGCATCTAGTGGTCGGTCAGACGGTTTTCCGAGCGGGCTCCCTAGCAATAGCCACTTTTCTTTTTGTCTTTCTTTCTTTTTACACCCTTGTTCATCACCTCGCTTCAACACGTCTTTCTAAACACGAGCATAAAGGCAACATCTGCGACAGCCACAGGAGATCCGCTCTGTTCTTCACCCTTAGTGATCATTTTGATCCAATTACAATGGACAACCGTTAGAGTGAACTTTATCCATCTATACATCTAATAGCCTGAGCAGAAATAAGAGAAGTTACTTACCAATGCGACTGAAGCTCTCTGACAAAGTTCTTCTCAACTTTTTCATTTTCCCGATTTTTTCGGCGGGTTGCGACGCTGGCATTAGATCACACATGTCCAACACAGAGCAGGCGAGTCCTGTCAAACGCAAAAGCGAACTGCGGTCTAAAGCGAGGTTTGAAATCTCAAATGCACATTCCTTTGTTTCTCTTTAAATGAGTGGTGATATAGACTACATATCTGGAAATAAAAACAACTCGTTACAGTACAATAAACAAAAAGTTCAGGACAATCAATTTATTTGCTAAGTGCTGACACACTGCGGTTTTCTCCATGAACAGAGCGGCGGTTCCCTCCGTCCTCGATCCCTCGAAGTCTGGATGTCATTTTAGGGATTCTCCCTGGTTGGCGAGAGCACGGAAAACGTGGTAGGAATAAACTCCGCCTATTCTGAGGGATCATTGGTCAAGTGGGGGGCAAACCCGGTCATGAGATTCGCAGGTTCCCCTTTCAATCAATGGTTGACGCCCACTCCGAAAGATTAGAGAACGAAAGCGTTGAAAATTGTTTAAAATTTGAAATATAACAATTATAATATCACACTTACAAAAAAACTAATATTCCAGCTGTTTTTAAACATATGCAACTGCTGCTCCCAACTGTAGTAAGTCTTCCAGAACCACAGTTGTACACAAATTAATTAATCTATGTGTGTGGAGAAAATACACAAAATCCTATGCTTGAAAGAACAGGAAATATCTTTAATAAAATGTCTATTTGTGTAAATCTAGAAGTTCTCTTTTTATATTTATAAGTACAGAGGTAATTGATTTTAAATCAGTATAAAAACGAAAATTGTATTATAGTTATGATATTCTAATTATTTCTCAACCTGCGCAGTCTCCGTTGCTCCTAGCTTCTCAAAGCACAATAATGCGGTGCAGGTTGTAAGTGTGTGTGTTAAGCTTTCTGTCTCCTATATGGGTGCAGCGGACCAATCACATCAGCCAATTAAAAGACATGCAGCGCATTGACTGGTTCGCTTCAATTTGAAACTGCACCCGATTCTTATGGATTATTTGAGAACGCTCTCTTTTTTGAGTAACAGATCACATGCTGCAGGAAGAAGTGGTATACTGAAATGTAGTGGAATGAATACAACATGTTTCCGAAAACGGAAATACTTTAATAAGTACAAAAAGTACAAAAAAGTCTACTGTAGTTAAAGGTGTAGCGGTAGTAAAATTGCAGCGTACAACACAGAAACAGGATGAGCTATTTAGACGTATTCTTGCACACTTTACTGTGTTGTGGATTACTGCCAACGAACACATGATCTGAGCTTGATCCCTGGATCAGGCAAATCACATCTAACACAGGAAAGAATCTTAAGCTGCACTCTGAAAGCTGCAATGCTTCTGAAACATGAGAGTGTGAACAAAGAAATTCTGATTTGGAATGTCTTTCCGATTAAAGACATCTGCTCTGAATGTGGAAGACCATATGAAGGATAAATTGATTGTAAATGGGCTACTGGAACAAGGAACAAACCACAGATGGATGAATCAGAGGATGAATCAGGCTCATGTATATACACACACACACACACACACATATATATATATATATATATATATATATATATATATATATATATATATATATATATATATATGTGTGTGTGTATATATATATATGTGTGTGTGTGTGTGTGTGTGTGTGTGTGTGTGTGTGTGTCCTTTGGTTTCCTTAGTAAGTTTCTCTTTCCTGCTTTTTATGATCACACATATCTCAATGTTTCCATTAGAATTAGTAGTGAGAAATGAACTATTGCTTTGCATGGTTACTGAGCTCATTTTAATGAGAAAGTCATTTCGACTTTTTAAAACCCTGATAAATCACCAACCAATAAAAGCTAAACTAATGGTACAGACATGTGCCTGTTTATGCATGTTTGGAACTCGTTTTGAAAAACATAACTTATAGCTCAGTGAAAAGTTCCAGTCCTAAAGGTGCTTTGGGAGAAGTCATGGCAGGAGGACCATCTCTGAAAGTGCTGACAGAAGTTCTCCAAGGGCTCATGGCGTGCTCAGAAGAATGGATGAAGTTGACAGCAGTGCAGCCTAAGGAGAAAGCCAGTGAAGGAACTAGTGCTCCACTTTAAATGATAACCCCACGTACTTCCTGGCCATCTTCAAACACACTGCCTAGGTCTGCCACCAGTATAAGGAAGACTGTGCTAGATCAGCCTCCTGGTCCTTGCTTTTTAAATACTTTCACATTTTGTCCCCCAAAAAAGTCAATAGCATACAGACAGACTGAAGTTTATGGTTTTAAATCAAATGCACATATTTGAAATGCGTTAGGATGCATATGCCATGGCCACTCACCTTGCCCCATGTGCTGGCCCATTCCCTCGTAGGTAGTGGAAGCTTCAAGTCTTGAAAACCAAACGGATTGTGAAAGTCTCTCTCGGCCTCACTAGTGTACAGCGGGCTGTTGTCACTCACTGCTAGGTCTGACATCCCCACCTGACATCTGGAACAGGTCTCCTTCAGCTGCTCCATAATTCCACCGTTGGTATTTATGACTGAGATGAGGTATTCCAGGTTGTGTGGCTCATAATCACATATGACAGGTAGCTCTTCCCCTTGAGTTGCAAATTTCCATCCCAAATCAATACACTGCTGTGATCTTTTGGCAGAGGCTGTAGCTGCTCTTTACTCTATGTTCTTCAGTCCTCTAAACAGAGCTTGCATGTTTCCACAACATGCTTTATGCCTGTTATATGCTCTACCTGTGCACATTTATGGGCTATTTATGTGTGTGTGTGTGTGTGTGTGAGAGAGAGAGAGAGGAAAGACTGCTCTTGCAGGTGCTCTACCTGAATGCAGTAGCCAAGAATAACATCTCCCCCTTGTAGCTCTAGTAAGACACTGGACAGTCCATAACTGTTTGCGTTGGCCAATTTCACTTGTTACTCAGACCAAAAAGTATGCCAAGCACTGTAATGTGGAGAGTGCTTCCTTTAACTTTCCAAAAGCAATTTGCTGGCCCTGTGTCCACACAGTCTCTTTTCACAGGGTCATATCCAGACCTCTGACTCATGCTAGCAGGGACACATTTCTTCATGGAATTGGTCATTATCAAAGTTTCACTTGTGCTGAGCCAATGGGTATCGACTACATTACCCAGGAAGCATTTTTTTTAGGTCTAATTTTTAAGTTAGACCTTTTGTCTAACTTAAGGCCTACTTGCTCCATTGTGCTCAGAACTTTTTGCATGTGCTCTGGGCTATCAGAGTTGGTTCATAAACTATGGCTTTCTCCACAAACACTGGACTTTCTAAAGGTGCATTCACTTTGCACCAAAATATTTCAAGAGGTATACTGACTCCAAAGGGAAGAAATCCAGAACAACAAAGGGCATTAAGATATATTTGCCCATACATCCTTACAAGAGGAGAAGCGCTGGAGCATCTGATAAACCAAAGATCGTTTTTTCCATGCTGCCGCGTCATCAGTGTAATATATTTTAGCAAAGCGTTTGAACATCGCTGGGTATAAATCATTGGAGAATATATAGCGAACTACTTCTTACTATCTCGAAAAGAAAAACATGCTTACCTATGGTTATAAGCTATAAACAAACTCTATGTCATCTTAATGCAGATAATGAGATATGCCCTCTAAAGGTTATTTAAAAGGAACATTCTTGTGCCCCAAGCTATTTTCTCATGCAATAAGAATACATACTCATAAAATCACAATCACATCTTTAGCAAGTAGTTACAGATGCATGTGAGTTTGGTTGCTGCCTATTAAAACCGCTAGGATTCTTCTGTTCAGCCCATTACACGTTAACAAATTGTGAACTGATCCTTTGACTGAATCCAAAGTCACATGCTTTCCCCACATGAAAGCAGGAGAAGTGGAGCTCCCTCTATGGAAACTCCATGGTACTGCAGAGGAGATGTGGCACTTATAGTCCTCAAGTTTCCTCAGTACAAGACTACAGTTTAGGGCTAATGAATAGTTTTGGTAGGATTTTGTCTTAATATTTGCAAAAGGGGTGTTTAGAATGACCCAGACAAATTAGTCCTGAATAGTGGTCATTGTGACATTGGCAATAGAAAAGGTGCATTTACAGTAGGATGATACTGTAACTGCACATTGTGACTGGTGAAACTTTCATGTGACCACAAGTCACCTGATGTAGTTTGGCCAACATTATTTACATTGGATGGATAACATGAGAGGTCTACTTAATCAAACATGCACACATTACCTCTGTTGAATAGATGAGACTAGGCAGTATTTGCACAGCATACAGTAAAAAGACTGATGTGTTAAGACGCCTTTTATTTACATATTGCAGCCTTCTGGGACGTGGTGACTCAGGCCAATGGTTCAATAATAATTATCAAAGAAAATTGAGTATAGCATTTTTTTGCTTCCTACATATTTCTATATTAATCATTTGCCTGTGTGAAAGAAATGTTTGAACAGCAGGTTTTGAAAGGCTAAAGTAAGGTTGCGATTGGTGTTTGAAGGCCATCATGTTTGTTTTTAGGTTTAAGGTTGGAGTGGTTAGTGCTCTTGGACAGGAGATTTGAGATTTTGAGGATTTAATTTAATTTCTAGATCTTTATAGAGGCTGCAGAATCCAATAACACAAAAACAGCCTTCCTTCTCTCTCTTGCTGACAGGAGGATTTTCTGACTTCCATGTTAAAATGTTCTGCAGCTGAGGGTTTCTCTTGGTGCACCAAAGGAATGTGTATGATCAGCAATCCCATGACCACGCTGGCCAAAACCTTGTGTTTATGGCTGGACTAGACTGTCAATAAAGTTTCTTTTTCCAGATGTCATATTGCAAGATGGGAAGAATTTTTCTGGGTGACCAATTATAGTAAAAATTTAAATATTTGTCAAAACCTAGTACACTACACACACAAGTGGAGACATTTACTGGTATTTATACCTTATATAGGATCCATTTTCAATATTAATATTGACAAATGTCAAGTAAAAAAAAGATTAAAAAGAAGAAGTAAAAACAAGAAACAAAAACCAAAAAATGGGAACAGATTTTGGTTTGGAATGTCCCTTACATCCAGGTTGCATGCTAACAGCATCACAGGTGCCTTTGCAGACATGACTCCAAACATCCATGTCTCCTACAGGAAGATAATGCCATTGGCAGTGCGGAAGGGAGTTAGTAGGTAAGAATATACGTGTTTAATACGTGTTTGGGCACAGCTGTGCTAAAGGTGAAAGCAGGTAAAACAGACTCAAGCAGTGTGACAAGACGTTCACCCAAACATCACCACAGGAAAGTGCTTATGTACCTTAGGAAATGTGTTTGGGCTTGAAAAAAAATCAGTACATGATTTCTTTAAAATTACTTTATTAGGAAACATTTCACAACAGGACAGCTCATAGCACAAGCAGCTAATCTGATGAGTGACTTAAAACAACGGTTCCAAGATGTCTAAATTTCACATTCTAAAGTAAAAAGTGTCAGAAAACAAACATCAGTTTTTTTTTGGAGATCTTCAGAATGAGTGCAAAAGTGCATTTCACAGAATAGCTAATATTACATTAGTTCTGAGAAGCTTATGAGAAGGTGTCATGCATTAAGCCAATTGGACATATATATATAATCAATGAAACAGGTGGGGAATGACAACCTAGGCTAAGTATCAAACAGCTCTTCCCCAGCTAAAGCGGTTGGTAAAAAAATGCTGAAATGTCAACAAAAAAGATGATAGCCAGAGAGCTCTGGCCTTGATCTGGCGCCCTCCAGCTAAGGACACGCCCACCTTTTCTGCTTCACTCATTTTCAAACTTGCTGTATGGATGATCCGTGTCAGGGATGAGACCTGCGAATAAGGAAAGCAAAAAGGGAGAATGATGCGACAGTTTCACGTTCTGAGCGGACTCTGGACCAGCTGCTGGGTCTGACCGTTATGAAGATGCTCCAGTGTAAACCGCAGGGGGGTGGAGGGTGTTAAAGTGTTGAGCACGTGTCTTTTGACCGTCCTTCTAACTGCGTGTGTGTGTGTGTCTGAAGGAGCACTTCAGTGGGCAAACATCGATACATCGGCAAGAGCAAAGGGAACAGAAGAGTTCTTCATCCATCATACTGTCACACCATCTGTACAGAATCACCACTGAAACACACACAAACCACAAGACGACGTTACTCTGCCCTGCACATGCCACTAGAGGACGCAGAGCAGAACACAGCCACACAGACTCTGGCCAACTCTGAGTCTCTGCACTAACGATGCTAATCAGAACACCACCCAGCAAGCAACACATCCCCATACAGCCATTTTCCTCTCATAAACTCATCTCTGCTGACACAACGTGCAGACATTATGATAACAGATGTTTTCTTCTATACACTCTCAACACTGTTAATCTCCCAACTAGACCAGCACAGCAGACAAATGGCTCATAAAAAACAACAAACATTGCACCATGCAACTCACGGTGGGCCAGTACGACTGAACTTGAACCTGTGTATGTCTCAAACCGTAAAGCAAACAACAACGCCCAAGACTCTATTCTATGGACGATGATGTTCACGATGATTAAAACTGTTTGGGGAAAAATAACATTAATTGCCCCAGAGAACTGTGAAAGCAGAGGCAGCACAGGCCTTAAAGCTCCCAAAGGCAGACCGACATTCACGGGTCAACACAAGCACACCACGGCAGCATCACACAACAGCTTTGCGAACGTTTGCTTCCAGATCCCTGATGAGCAAGTCACCAGCAACAGTGCCAAGGAACACGCCCCTGAGGGGATTCAAGAATACCCGTCAGGAGAAGCCTAGAGCCGAGAGGGTGCACCTCCTCCTCATGAGCACTCAGCTCAGCGCGGCAAGGGACTGTCGGAGAGCTCCAAGATCGGACCTGAGAACCTCTTATCTTCAGGGTGGATACGGTTTTGTTCTGCTTCTTTATGCAAGTAGACGACAGCAGCCTGACCGAATTCGTGTTATCGTCAGAGAGGCTTCTAGAAGCTAGAAAATGGTGTAGTCGCAATGTGCACCAGATGAACGGACCACAACATCAGACAATTAATCTTCACAATCCCAGACATCAGAAGATGTAAACAGCCACAGGTCATCTTTCTGAGGGCGTGACTGCATTCGATCTGCCGCTTCGGTAGCTGCTGAAAAATGAAGACCAACTCACGATGGACAAAATCTTTCCCTGACCAGCAGGAGGGGGTGTGCGCACAGCACAGCTCTTTGGACTGAGGTCAGCTTAGGGCTTGAGGATCACACAGCAACCCTGCAGAACGCAGGCTGTGTGCGGGCCCCACGGCATGGTGAAGCTGCCCTGCTCTTCTATCGCACCGCTCCTCCATGGCTTCGGGGGGGCCCCTCTTTCTCTTCCATTCTCCCTCTCTTAGGGGAGGTCTTCCGTGACCCGGAGGAGAGGCTCTCTCAGCTATGAAAAACATTTGCATTTCTCCCCATCCCCTGCGGGGGGCAGTCTGGGCCTGCCATCGGGCCTCAGTGGATCCATAAATCATCCAGCGCTTTGCCACCGCTAATTAGCTCTGGAGATTCATCATGCAGAAGAGGCTAGCGGGGTGTGCGCCATGACCTGTTCACCCCGGCGGGATGTGGGTGGGGGGGTTTTTCTCCATTATTACGCTGCAAGGGAATCCAGAGATCAGCCACATCTGAATTATCAGTGTCTATCTGCAACTATGGCGACACACACCTTACGGCAGCGATATTGGAAAGCGAACTGGTCAATATTAAATGTCTAACACTCAGCATTGTGTAAGACTACAACGGGCAAACATGCTGCTGACTAAGAGCGAGAGACAGGAGATGCCTGGCTCATTGAGCAAGCATGTTCCAAAGACCCGTTGCGCGCTCACACACACCTGCCACACACAGCTTGGTGTGACTGTGTGTCTGGTTGGGGTTACTGTCAGTCTGAAAATACGCAGGCGGCGTTATTGCAAATACAAGGGTTAAAGGTCACTTCATTCATAACAGTGATGTAAGTAAACACTAGATAAGCTTATGTTATCACCACCAATAGTTTAATTTCTTTTATAATAATTGCTTCATCAAATGACATCTGACTTATTTCTTTGTATTTCTGATTCGCATCGTACATTTAATTCACATATGAAAAAAAGATCATAAAATGTATGGAACAAAGGCGAGACACAGAACAAAATCTAAACGTATTGCTCACCGTATTTCTTACGGATTTCATCATGTCTCGTCTTCCTCTCTACCTTCCTGCAGCAGAAAAGAGATTACATAAAAACCACGATTACATTAATCAGAACGGGGGCTGGGGCGGGGCTTTGATTCTGATGGTTCAGGTGTTTGGGGAGTGTAAGGAGCGCTCACCTCTCATCCGAACGATGCCTAATTTCCTCTCTCTTCCGAGAATACTCTTCCTCATACGGGTCCAGCCTATACAAATGTACACACACACACATAAAAAATACACATATGCACAAGTGTGCACACACACAAATGTCTTAAAGTATAAGACCTAACAAGGTAATTCCACACTGCAAGAGTATGCTGCTTTTTGAGCAGACCTCATGCTGTTGACTACTAATGATGTTAAATCTGACTGCTCAGCAGTGTCAGTACATCACAAACACCACACGAGTGCAGACACCCTCTGACACACACACAAGCATCTAATCCCATGTACAACCCCTCCTATACCCCAAAAGACTAAAACAGTCATGCAGGCATTTAAATGCCCTTCCAGTGTCCTTCAAACACAATCTACACACAAATGTGTAATTAAAGAAGCCTTTAATGCTCCAAATGTCATCAGATGACAATTAGATGTTGAGCATTTCTGAGGAAAAACACTAAAAGATCACAGCATCTCTCTAATTAACACATGATGGTTCACGGGGAGCCTCGGCACATGTTAATGCTGCAGTGGCTTAAAGGGGGCCAGCTCACTGACACAGGCGCGGGCCAACCACGCCCATGCCTTTAGCTCCGCCCACACGCATTACTGACAACAGGTCAGGGCTTAATGACAGGCACACATACACATGCACGCACACACACACACAACTCCTAGCTTGGATGAAAATGAAAGAGTCCTATACAGTTCAGGAGTGTGGATAGATATGCTAGACCCGACTATACACTAGAAATCAAACTGACGCCACAAAACAAAAGGGATGGAGATCAGGTGGATACGCACAGACACAGCTGTGCCTGTGTGTGTATGTGTGTGTGTAATACCGTGACGAGTGTCTAGAGCGTCCGCAGCGGTAGCAGCAGCAGCAGCAGCACACCGTGATGGCCAGCAGCAGAACTCCACACACCACCGCCATGGCGATGATCAGGGCCTCAAAATTCACTGTCACAGCACAGGATCAACGCATGGTTACACACGCATTACCAACACACAGCAGCCAAACACAGTCACCTCACACACACACACGGATCACTGCTCGTTATGGTCTGCTGTTTCTGTAGTCAGCCAAGATGAAGTTTCTGTTTAAAAATCTAGGCTAGAATATTTAACAAAACATCATTGACGTCAATGGGGGAGAAACTACAAGTTTGTGAGAATTTAGATTTATGAGGGTAGTGCTGCCACCTGCTGTCTCTTTAGTGAAAACATTTGCACATAGCGTTTACCGATACATTTATATTCATCTTTGAAATGATGACAGATGTTTTCCAGACGACACTGCCGTATCCCAGATGAGGTGCGATACGGCCTTTAATGTGGCCCATCACTTGTGCAGTCTGTTTAGATGCCCCGACTGTCAGAGGCTGATCAGTCATCCGCCTCAGCCTCAATGAGGAACGCAAGCCAAACGGGTATACTGCGAATTATTGGTAATTGCCCCTCTGACTGAGGAAAATGGAGAGCATATTTAGACTTTGTTGCCAATAAATGTCTGATTTCAACCACCTTCCTGTTCTTTCATAATAGAAGTTTGTCTCAACTAGATATAGACAAAAGAGTAAAGTTATTCTTGATTCCAGCCTAGTACTAGAGCCAAAGTAACCTGAATGGCGCCTCAGAACTCTGTCGTCATTTTCCTTTGAATACGTTTGAAAACAACAACAATAATAATCTTTTCTTGTCAACAGGATGAAAAGCGTTAGGGTTCCATTTCTAATTTTCAACATTTTACAAATTGATTATCCATTTTCTTATTGAACTTTATAATAAACTGAGCTTTCAATAAGTTTTCTTCACAAAAGTCATATCAATAATCACAAAATTTGCAAATAGCAAATAAATTGTATTTACTTTGGAATACATGAGTCAAAACGACACATTTTAGAGGGTAGGGGTGTTTTTCTTCATTCTATGCTCCTGAGACCAGTCATATTAGTAGGAACAGTTGAACCATTCCGACACGCATATCCTCTATCCTGACCTGGTTTGGGCTTACAGTTGCTTTGTGCTTTCTGTTCCTCTTCCGACCTTTAGCTCAAATGCAGATATAAATTCCACTATGGCATGCACTGTCAGCCGGTAATGAAACGAATTTGTTTGCAGAAGTGATGGTCAACTGCTGGTCTTAAACCCCTGGTCAGACCATAACTCTCCACAAACAGCTCCTTGCGTAGGTGGAAGAGCTACAGCTGCAGATTATGCAGCACGCCGAGGACAGAAAGACACTTTGATCTTCGTCCAATGAGAAGGTGATGTCAACAGCTGGCCCCTAACTGCTTGCACATAACAAATGCGCAATTTGAACCTGAAGGTCTTGGAGTTGTGAACACTGTGGCATCACTGGGTAATGTTTTTATTAGTAGTGTCATTGTATTATTTCAAAGCCTTCACTACACTATGGGAGTCGAGACAGGGTGGGTTGTGTGGATCTACTTACCCCAGCACACACCCCAACGGGCCTGAGAGAGCTTGCACACAGAAGACGGTGGGATGACAAAAGACACTGGATAATCCATGCAGGTAGCATTGGTCTGACACCACAGACACTAGTAAAAAAAATAACACACTAAACCGTCTGGCAGTACAATAAATGATGACAAAGAATTATGGGCAGAAATATTGGCATATTTTATTGGTTCCTTCTGCTCAAAATCGTTATGGTACACAGCATGACCATGTACTGTGTGACTTACCGACACGTTGGCGAGACACGCGTCACAGGCCATGAAAGACATGCAGGCTGTGGTAGGAGACACAGTTCAACGTTACAGACGAAGCCCACAAACCTCACATCAAAACTAAAGCGACAGTTCATAAAGAACGAAGACATGCAACATCACGACAAAGTAAAATTTGGCTAAACTCTCAAGTTTATAATTAACTCTATCTATATATCCATCTATCTACCCATCTACCTACCTACCTACCCATCTACCTACCTACCCATCTACGCAAAAACATAACAGCCCACTTTGATTTCACTTCCTGCTCTTGCTGTGGAGCGTTAGCTAGTTATGATATACCAAGACTACAGAATAAAATCTACGTCACAAATTATTCGATTATTTCATTTTCTATAGTGGAATTTCCCGCCCAGACAGTGTGAGATAACCAGTTTTAACTTACGTTGAGGTGGAGGAGAAGTAGGAGACGCCGCCGCCGGAATAACGACGACACACACCACCACCACATACAGCCACCCGAGGCTCATAAGGTTTTCCATCGTGACACCGGTGAATTCCCACTACACCGAGAACAGGCGGATCCGGTGAAACACGGTTTCAATACAGTTTAGTTAAGTTAGCACGTTGGATATGTAACTATATACTTTTGAGGAGAAACTAGCTAGTTAACCTAGCTAAGTTCGTTTGTTAGCTGGGTAGGAACTGCCAAAGTGCAAGTGAAGGAACAAACATGGCCGACTTATGCGTCACGCACATTTGCTTTGTAATTTCAAAATAAAAGTGTTGCTGTTTATGTTAGCGGCAACTAAATAAACCACACTTTGAATGAAAGGTTTGTTCGCTCTCATTTTTAACTACAGCAATGTTTTATTTTTTTATGGAATCAGATTAGTATAGAACGGCTAAAGTGGTTTATCCATGTCACACTCAGGCCTTTTCTTTTTTTCTTTTGCTTATTTGTTTAAAATAGAAAACTTGTGAAAGAAACAGGTGAATTTTGACCTTTTGCATGTCAGTGTAGCAACAAGGTTTATAGAGCAGACTCACAGAGCAGGGAAACAGGCTTAAAGCGTGTAAAAATCTTTAAAAACCACCTGTCCCTTGCAACATCTAGGAGCTTCAATGGGTTTGAATGGCTGAACAGCTGTGTAGAAGCCTAAGATCTCTATACATAATGCCAAGCAGTGGTTGGAGTGGAATGAAAGCATTGGACTGTGGAACAGTGCCATTGGACCCTGAGAGAGGGATGACATAAGACACTGGATAATCCATGCAGGTAACACTGGTCACACAAACACTTACCTACACATACTGTAGACACACACACACACACACACAGGCACACACCTGTTCACAGACACACACCTGCACACAGACACACACTCACAGACACACACACACACACACACAGACACACACACACAGGAACACACATTCATTTTTCTCTCAGAATGTTGCTATACCCATAGCCAGAAACGAGGTCACCGATATCTGGATCTTGGTAATTTTCTTAGAGCTAAAAATAAAATTGCAATCTATATACATAAAGATAAAAAAAAACAGCACTTGACAGTGTCTCCAGCGAGACATGTGCAAGCTTAATTCAGTTTAGACTTGTTGTTTAGTGTCTGCTGTGTGTGAGGGTATGAATGTAGCTGCTTGTATCATGTTAAATATGCATACTTGTATTTGATCTTCTTCTGCCAGGCTTAGTTCAAAACCATCTCCCTCAATACGAATTGGAGAATGTTCACAACTACTGATGTCATAGGCAGGTCAAAGTTCAGCTTCACTGCTCATGCTCTTTCGGCTATATTTTGCTGAGTAGGTTAGAGCTTCTCAAGAGCAGCTTCACAAAGCAAAGTGTCATGCTGCCCTCTGCTTTCTCTGGCAGGTTAAAAATGCAGACGTCGTCTCGTCTTCTTCTTCTCGAGGCTTCTCGTTCTGTCAGCTTCCCCTTGTAATATTCTTGTTTTTGGTGTTTGCAGAAGAGCTTCGCTCACGTCCATATTCCACATTTCTGCTACGCTAATTTGTGTACGCCATACTTGTTTTGTCAAGTCTCAAAGGCTTTATCTTTTACCTTTGGAGCGAGTTTCTGATTGCTACCTCATCCTGCTCAGCCCTGACAATGTCTCACAGACCAACTGAGTTGCCTCATGTGTTTCACTTGCCACCAGCTACACTGTCCTTTGCCTCCAGCACATGTCCTTCGTGCTTCTGGGATCGATATGGCTCAAGCGTGAGTTGGTCCCTGAGTGCTGCAGCGCTCCTACATCACACACATCCCAGAGTGCACTGCAGGCTGACTCTGCACTTGGTCTGCATGTGTACACAGGCGTCTCTGATGATGCGGCATAAGAAGCTGACTTTGCACAGGTAGAATTTGCTGTTATCTAGTTTACAGCGTAGATTGTGGTGCAGGAGAGTTCGATGGATGTGACACACATCGAGAAGACGAGAAGAGAAGTTTAGAAGACCAAGATGTCATCGATGTATGCAGTGATGGTTCTATCCAGGAATTCCCAGAGGACCTTGGTTATGAACAGCTGGACATCCTAAACTCAGATGGCAGCGTAGCAGTATATAGAAGAACAGGGTACTTGTAAAGGTCAGATGTGCTCAATGTGGACTTCCATTTCTTGCCTTCCTTAGGCTGTAGTGCTGCACAGGTCTAACAGATGTACATAGTGCCTCTAGTCTGCCTGAGGGCCTGAAAACTAAAGGCAGGGATGGGCTAGAAGTATAAGTATACGTTTCTAGAGGAGTACTTTACGACATCTTGACTTTCTTGATCGTGCCATTTGCCACTAATCCTAGTATCTAATCCTGTTAACTAATCTTTCTTTTACCTGCAGTGTGCACTCTTCACATCAGACCATGAGGTGCCAGCCACTCTCCTGACAGCCAGAAAACATTGTAGAGAAAAGAGTTTAATTAACAAAACCATAATGATCAGACAGACTTTAATATCCAAATGGCCTTTGATTGATTCGTCTTAAGAGACTTAAGGACCACTGCTTTTTCCACATTCTGTGAAAAATTAAGAGCTTTAACAAACTAATACCTGAATAATAAGCAGAACAAAATAATGACCTCTTTCATTGTTTATGGACTGACAACTGTCACTGACATTGAAAATTCTTCTTTAATGTAATGGAAGGGTACATGTCAGGCTCTGATTTAAGACATCAGGACCTTCTGCATTGTGCAGGCCTTTGGTTTCTTGCCATATTCGGTCAATACCAACTGGACAATGATGGCAACATCAACTGGTTCTTCATCTCTGGCACCCTGGACAGCAAAGTTTACCAGAACGTGCAGTATAGTGTAAGGATTGATGATTTAAATTGATAATTTAATATATTTTAATATATATCTACAACTGTAAACTGTAAACTACTCATGCATACACACTCATTAACTACACATGTTCTAAGATGTCATTATTTTCAGGTTAGAGTAAAGACCCATTATCCACTAATGGAGAATTGACTGCAGTGTGCAATTCCAAGAACATCTACAATGGAAGCTGACGGCAGTCAAGCCCTACAATACGCCAAACAGCGCACCCTAGTGGTGGTGTGTACTCACTGCTACAGTGTTCTCTCATTTTTGATGTTTGTGGATTTGAGCTTAGTTTAATTTTGTTTCCTTTGTCCAATTTGCCTCCCCATGATAAGCCTTATGCCTGCATCAGCTAATCTCCTTCTTTTTTAAAATGGCTAAATATTTTAGTATTTTTTGTAATAAATTGATTTTATGACATTTGCTAATGCTTATATAAGAATTATAATAATTATCATTCTAGCTTTGTGTTTGTGTGTTTAATTAATACAAGTTGTGTATGTTTAATAAAAATGCAAATGAAACATTTTGTAAGATTAAAACTTAACTGACAACCACAAAACTCATAAGTGAGCATATGTGTTATTAGGAAAAGGGTGAATGAAAATAATATTGAATGCCTGTGGCTTTGAATTGGACTATGTAAAATAAGAAGCAATAAAATTCTATTTTAATAATGAAACATTTGCATGGTCGGAGGGCTGCAGTCATATATAAGAGTAGCGAGGAGGAAGGGAGATGATTCACGGAGCTGATTCACTTGTGCTCACGTGCAGTGTGCATCAGCACTTTAAGACGCTCAGTGGTTCAGTCAGCTTGAAATCCTTTTGAAAACAGTGGTATCAACAGCACAATAATGCTGGGCTGAGATTACCTTTTTGTCTACTGCACCTGATTCATGTGGACCCTGGTTCAGTTCACTATAGAAGAATGTGGTATAAAATGCAGAGATATTGATCTGTGTTTTCTTCTGTAGTCATTCATCTGTCTCTGTCTGACAGAGTTGTCTGTTATTAGTTTACTTGAGTTAAATGTTATTTAACTAAATGGTAATGTAGTAGTATTCAAGGTTTTTGACTGTGGTGTGAAAGTGGTTGACATTGTGCACTTTACTGAAGGAGGGGTGTGAGGTGAAGTGAGTGGGTGTGAGGTGTGTGTGGGTGTGAGGTGTGTGTGGGTGGGAGGTGTGTGTGAATCAGTCAGAGGAAGTAGGCATGTTTTTTTTAATGGAGTTCCTCTTTACAACATAGTGAAGGATCCTCCATTCCTGCTCTACTGTGACCACCACAGTCTGGCAGTCCAGCTGTGTCCCTCCAGACTGCAGACATGTCCCTCATGTCCAGCATCCTCATCTCTGCCATCATGTTTTGTAAGTCTGTGTTCCTTTCCTTTCTTTCTTATGACATAAAACCAGACAGATGGACAACTACTCTAGGAAAGACTATAATGCTTGTTTGTGACATTCTCAAGTCAGATGCTTGCAGAAAATTGGAGGCATTTTATGTATTGTAATAGGAATATCCAAAATCGTAAACAATACACTGGTGAGGGTCAAAACCAGAAGCTGCTCAGTACACTTTAGAAAATTACAAGCAATTTTCTATCACAGGGGCTACATGAACCAGAAGGGTATGTAATATATATGAGTTCAGGTGATGAACAGTAGTGCACATCAGTAACCGTGTGATGAGGATCTAACGAGGTGGTGTTGGGGATGCTGGGAGTTGTAGTCCATTGTACTTTAACTGGAAGGTGAATGCAGGACATTTTTTCAATTTTCTCTACTCCATAATTGTCATTTTAGATTATACACAGATTGTATAATATATATATATATATATATATATATATATATATACCATCTTATAGAAGATACAAAAGACCTGCTCATCAAGAGTGATATAAATGACCATTCAGATTCCTAACTGTGGTACTGTAGCCTGTAACTGATCTAGGTGTGCTGCATGTACATGTACACAGCCACTAAGATAACTGGCACAGACGGATCAGTTCATCCTCATGTACTTTACACGCACAGCTGATGGACCTCTGTCCGAAATGTCCTTTTTCTCTAGAAACTTTGTGTACTTCACTACAATGCATATGTGTGTATGTATTTTGTTCATTAATGGATTTTGTGAGTGTTCATTTTGTTCAGTAATATTAGTTTAGCATCACACAGACTTCAGACTTGTGGATGTTTGGATGTTTGAAGTGCAGAGCATCTTGTCTCTGCATCCACTTGTTCCTGTTTTACTGGTGTTGTGAAATCCCCCTGTCGGAGTCACTGCATCTGACGCATTGCTGATCTGCTGAGGTTTCCATTTCCATCCATGAGCCTCCCAGGTCTGCTGAAACGCAGTTTGGTACTTCCCACCCCGCCACCCTGTGTGAGCCGTGCTGTGTGTGTGTGTGTGTCTCTAGTGCAGAGAGGGGCACCTGCTCTCATGCCCTCCACCCCAGACAGAGTGTCTGCCCGGCTGGGCTCCTGTGCCCTCCTCCCCTGCTCCTTTGAGCCACACTCCACCATGGGACAGGTGGACATCAGGCTGAGGTACCGGTCCTCCTTCATGAGCCTGAGGAGCACAGCCTTCAGCAGTGACGTAGGAGAGCTCCAGAGGAGTGGGCAGAAGCATTTTGCAGGGCGTGTGGCTCTGGTAGGGATGCTGAGTGAGGGAGACTGCTCTCTCACCATCACAAATGTCAGCACAAAGGACCCAGACATGTACGAGGTACAGCTGAAGGAGCAAGGAGGATCGTGGGGCAAAGCCAAAACCGTGCATCTGACCATGACCAGTGAGCTTCTCTCCACTGTACTCTCACGTCACTGTATCTCACGTCGCGGTATCTCACGTCACTGTATCTCACGTCACTGTACTCTCATGTCACTGTATCTCACGTCACTGTACTCTCATGTCACTGTACTCTCGCCTGTTTATCTTGCACAACGTCACTCCTGTGCTACATATCAACACCTCTCAGTTTCTTCGCACTAATAAAACACCATGTTACTACTGTAAAAGACACAACAGCAGCACCACCACAGACACACAGATTTGCTCCAAGTTCACACTGTTGTGTCTCTTCGCCAGAGGTCCCAGAGCAGCCAGTGCTCTCTGCCCCGCAGGCAGTGGTTGCTGGGAAGGTGTCTGTGCTGAACTGTTCGGTGAAGGTGAGCTGCCCCTCCGAGCCCCCCAGGCTACAGTGGGTGTGGGAGAGGGGGGGGTTAGAGGATCGCAGCGTGCTTGGAGAAGAGGAGAGGGTCCAGGGGCGGGGCCAGCTACCCACGCTGCACTCCTCTCTCTCCTTCATGGCTTCTCACCTGGTCATGCCCCGGATCAGGTGTGAGGCTGTGTATCCAGGCAACAGGAAAAGCTCCACAACCAAAGATCTTCGTGTGAACTGTAAGTCTTGCCGTTCAGTGATCCCACTAAATGCTTATATGCTCTATATAATAAATGACGACTGAAGGGAATTTGTGCAATGTGCTATAGAGCAGTTCATCTACACACCTCATTCATTGTCAGGTGATTGTCAAATTCTTCATAAGGTGAATTAGGTGTCTTATAGCAGTAGCACAAAAATATGCAGAACTTGGATGCCCCAGTTCTTGAATTGAAACCCTTGTGCAGCTGACTCACTCAAGGGTCATGGCACCAGATTCCTAACAAGGGGAATGTTAAAAGCGTTCAGCATAAGGACTGTGGGTTTGAGGACTCCTGTTTCATTAATATACTACACACTTCTGTTGCAGTCCCACCCACTGATGTCTCCATAGAGATCAATACCTTATATGTGAGAGAAGGAGGACGTGCCCAGGTAGCTTGCTTGTGTAAGGCTGACCCACCCGTGACTGGCTACCGCTGGTCTTACACCCAGTCGGGTGACACAGTGACCCTGATGAATCGTACGCCCACCATCCAAATCCTGAATGTCACTCGGGATACACGTGTCCAGTGTACTGTGTGGAACATCCTGGGCAAAGGATCCTCTCGTCCTACCACCCTCAATGTGCAGTGTGAGTGAGCCTTCTGTCTTTACAACACACACACGCGCACACACATGCACACGCACACACACACGTTTACACACACTCATGCACACACACGAGCACACATACACAAGTGCACACACACACACACACACACACACACACACACACCTGCACGCACATGCACCCTGTTCAGTAGTTTTCTGACACATTCTTTTTTGTTCCCCCTACGGTCCCTGACAAGTGTGTGTATCCTCAGACACCCCGGTGATTGTGCATAACTCCTCCTCCTGCGAGTGGGATGGACAGCAGCTGGCTTGCAAGTGCATGGTGGACTCCAACCCCCGGCCGGCCGTCACCTGGAGTGTGAACGGCAGCGTTCCGCCCAACGACTACAACCTCACCAATTCCTACTCCCAGCATACCCTGCAGGAGCTGCTCCAGGGACGGGCCCTCTCTCCTCTGCCTGTCGTCTGCTACGCCGTCAACAGCCTTGGCAATGACTCTCATGTACTGATGCAGGACAGGAAAGGTGTGTGTGTGTGTGTGTGAGTGCCTGCGTGGGTGTGGTATATTGGCGTAACGTGCAATGTGCATGTGTTGTATTGATGTAATGTATAATGTGCATGTGCTGTATTGATGTAATGTATAATGTGCATGTGTTATATTGGCATAATGTATAATGTGCGTGTGTTGCCCTTTAGGCGATGTACTGTGGTCTCTGATGCCCGCCATATTTGGCATGCTATCCTTGCTCTTCTTCCTTCTCATCCTGCTCCTGTGTGGCTGTAGGCGGACTGGACGGGGGTAAGTGCCCCCTAGGCGCTCCGGCACTCTGCTGTGGCTTAATACGGTGGAGTGAATCAGGCTGGAGGAAATGCATCCTCCTGAACCCCAAACCTGCACTGATGCTGTCCTCTCATGATCTCCATTAGAAGGAGTCGCGTAGTGGCCTGCAGATCTCCTGTGTTCCCTGACAGTGTTAATGTCTACCAGGACCACATACCTCTCTATATCAACTGCTCTGAGGTCACCCACATCTACTCCAACGGCAGCTACCAACTCATCTACCAAAACTGTACACCGTACTTCGTCCACAGCAAGCAGGTGCATTCACACATTCGACCATAAAAGCATACGTGGACGGTCAGAATTACAACAGAGTTCCTGTAACCAAGGAAACCGATGAGCAGCCTTGTAGAAGGCAGTAGAAGCAGTTCATTAGGGTGTGAAGGACCATCTGTGTTTCTTTCAGGTCCATAAGAGACAGAGGAGAAGAGCCAGGCGACAGAGACCGCACCGGGAGAGGGACAGACCCTTCCCTGCAGATCAGACAGAGAGGGGCAGATCCGTCCCTGCAGATCAGACAGAGAGGGACAGACAGCTGTCATCGGCTACAGATGTAGACACTGCTGTCTATGTGGAAGTGATCTGAATAACCAGTCAACAATCATCACACTGCCATCACTCAGCATTACAACAGTGTAGTTAAGTTCGTTTTTTATCACTTTTTAAACTTTTTTATATCCCCAAATAAATTGGTATGACAATTTCAAAAAGAGGAAAACATTTGTATTAGTATGGTGTAATTTGCATTTGTCAGCTAAATAGTTAAGTTACATTTTCTTGTTCACAGCAATTGGCAAAGTGTTATTTCTATTATTCAGGCAAAAATGATGCATTAGGAACACAATACACTGATGTGGTTGCACTTTCAAATTTCAAAAGGCAGACCTTAGGCCAATCATGCGACTGAGATAATTTGGTCTTAATCCAGACATTTTTCGTTTCTGTTGTCTGGTGTTTTTAATGCTGTTTTTAGCCTTGGCCTCATGTGACCCATTTTCCTGTCTGGTCTCTGGAACTGTACCTCCTTTTGCTCTTCTGTGAGTTTGCTTGAGGAAAAATTACAAGAAATAAAGCCTCTTTTAACAATAAGTCTTCTAATCGTCTTGACTATACATCTATAGACTCTTAGTTTATAGCCTCTTATCAAAAAGTCTAATATCAACCCCTATGTTACAGACCTATTTCAAGTCTTTCATTTATATCTAACAGCTAAGCTCACATTCACAAATACTTTCACTGGGGATGCAGGCCGCCACAGTGCTGAAACAGCTTTAGCAAAGATAAAAAATATTTTATTATCCTCTGATCAAGGTTACTTCTCTTCTTTACACCATTATGCTAGTAAACCTTTATGGAGTCACCCTTTACACCATTACTGCAGTGTTATCTACCACCATGGCATTCGTTTCCAGTCCTATACCGATGACAAAGCAGTAAACATCAGCTATTACAAAAGAAACTTCAATGTACATGGATTTGTTTTATTAAAAACAATGTGCTCCTGACATAAAGCGCTAAATCCTTGCTCCACAGTACCTCTGTGGTCTTATTTTCTATTCTGAACCACCATAAAGCACTTGTCACAAAGCACTTATGGTACTGTCACTGTGGGAAGAGCATGGTTATCATGGTCAGTCCCATTATGGGTCCCCACAGTCCCAGGGCAGGTCCACCATCAGACAGGACACTAGCATTAGATGCGGCTGTGGAGAGGAAACAGGACAAGACCATCACACACATGCATACACCACTCAAATTCACTCGAAAGAAATTAAAGCTAACCTTTCATACAGCTTACAATTTGCCATCATTATAAAAAAAGCTTTCAACAGTGAAAAGGTAATACAAATAAATAGAATTGAACTACATGGGAGTTAGCTCACTGTTGAGAGTCAGTGTGAAGACTTTGGTGGTGGATGACAAGTTATTTTCAGCCACACACAGTGCGGTGAGCTCTTCTGCTGAGCTATTCCACAGCCCTGAAGCACTGAGGTTTACTACAGCTTCATGTCCTCCTGACCGAGATGTGTCCACATGACCTAGAAACACAAATGGACACTATTTTTCCAATACATAAGAGATCTAAAGCCGTGTTGGATGCAATACTCTGCTACAGTAATGTAGCTTCTTTATTCATAATTCATAATTTCTCGAGACTCAAAATGCTTTCTCACCATTTATGGGCTCTTGTGAACCCATGATGGTCCAATTGATGGAGGGCTGTGGATTGCCATGGGCAATGCAGACACAGTGCAGCTCCAGATCCTGCTGCGAGATCTCTGAGCACCTGCTCTCCTTCAGGATCTCAGGCTGGTCTGAAACAGAAAGGACCAACCACAGGCTCATACTACACATTCCTAATGCAGTGCTTAAAGCTACCAAAACACCCTGTAAAGTGATGGCTAGCCAGAGGTGAATCCGGTGAGCCACCACAGGGTTTTTGGGTATAGGACCCACTCGCTGAGTTAAACTACAACTGGGAGTGAGAACAGAAAGGGGCAAAAAGGATCAGCCAGGAGAAAGTGGAGGAGAAGGTAGAGGAGAAAACAAAAAAAATTTTGTAGTCAAAACAGTTTGGGCGGGAAACGGAGCAAAGGACGCCGGGGGAAGGACTGGCTCTCTCATACAGCGAGGCACAAAAAAGAAATAAACTCCCTAACAAAAAGAGTAGCAAAAGGAAACCAAGAAAGGGATGGGAACAAACTTGTTCTTTAGATTTAAAACAACAGCTTTTAGTTGAATAGAAAAATAACCCGAGAGAGAGAGACTCGACAAAAAAAAGAGGCCAGAGAACAAGTCCTGCAACCTCTACCCAAAGATACCGGCTGATCTGTAGGTCAGAACTCCAAACAAACAACTCAGCAACCAGTATCTTGGAAGGAGCTGCTTATAAGGGCTATCAAGCAGGTGTAGCTTCTGGCTTGATTAGACCGTCGGCTCCGTCTGGTGGCTGGTGGTGGTATGGCGCTGGGGCCAACCCTTACACACCCAGGGAGGACCACAAACTACATCACAAACACCCTTTACAGAATGAAACAAGCTCATTAAGTTTTCATTAAAATTACATAAACTCACATTGCACATCCAGAAGGACAGGCTGAGAGCGGGCGGTGCCCATCACGTTTTCCACTTGGCACCAGTACTGCCCGGGCTCCTTAATGATCTTGTTTATGGAGAGCTTGTGCCCTCTCTGGGCTGGCAGAAGCTGTTCCATACCCTCCACCCACTGGAACCAGGAGAAGGAATGTGGTGGTGGGTGACTGTCTGCCTGGCAGGACAGAATCACAGTGTCCCCTTCCAAGATCAAGTCCAGTGGAGAGGACACAGTTGCTGTCACGTTTTTGGGAGCATCTGACGCAAAAACACAGCAGGACAGCACGTTTGATTAGCAGGCACTGTTCACACTGTTAATTAATTAATCCCAGTATGAGTTAACCTACTTACAGTCAACCACCAGCTTGCACTCGGGCCCAGACTGGTGCTGTCCGTTAGGAAATGCAGCAGTGCAGCGCAGCACTTCCCCGTGGCTTCCAGCAGAGGGCAGCAGGTTGAGCACGGCTCTTTCCTCCCAGCCGTTTCGGAGCGGACGTCGGCCCTGTGGCTGAGCGACTGTCTGCTCGGCCTGGATGGCGTTCCAGCGTAGGACAGGTGGTGCCTCAGGACAGGTGTGCACCACCGCACACACAAACGAGACAGCCACACCCTCAGCCAGAACGCCAGGACACTGCATTGAGGGTGCTGAAGGAGCATCTGTCATGAGGAAGACCAGTGAAAGAAGGGATTCTATCACATACACACAATTGTGTCCAGAGTAAACAGATAAAATAAAAATAAACATTTTATTTTAGCACTTTCTAATGTTTAGACCAAGTGAGTGGCTAACCGATAATGTTGACTGTCGCGGTCTGTTGCAGGTATGTGTATTTGTTTAGGCCGTCTATCTCAATTCGAAACATGTAGTCCTTGGCGTCTGATGGCCCCAGCGGACCTATTTTCAGGGAGCACTCATTCCTGGCCAGGGAGCCAACGAGTCTGGTTCTGTTCACATACAGAGCGTCTGCCACTTCCGGGTGCCTGCTGTTGTATATCTGAAGCTTTGCGCTGGCCTCTAACCAGATCCCCATGAGTAGGCCAGCTGGCTGCGTTGGCCCAGGGTAGGAGAAGCTGCATGGGATGTAGACGCACAGACCCGACAGCCCAGGAACAGAGGCTGGGATGCTCACGGACCAATCGCTGCCCCGAACTCCTACAAAGAAGAGTGATGAACATAAGAACATCCCAGACTTTTAGGGCTGCAACTGATGTTACAGTTTTTCTCAGTCGATCTGGTACATTTCTCACATCATGGTTTACATTGGCATCACAACAAGTGCATTTCTCAAAACAGTTAGTGCAAACAGCAAAACTCAATGAAATACCTGCAAAAGCAAATACTTCACTCAAAATTCTTTGTTTTTGCCTCAAAAGCAAATATTTAGGTCAATCAATTTGTCAGTGCCATCAAAATATCTAGTCTGTGTGCCATTGCCTACGACAAGGCAGTCAAACTACTTTGTCATGTTGTCAGTGCAACAGTGAAGACTGTAAGCATATTCTTATGGAAACTAACTAATCTTTTGTTTACAAGAACGCTGCACATTCTGTGGTATGTCAATTGAAATGGTCCATGTTACACACAAACAAATACAAACTTACAGAACACAAAAGTTACACATGACTGTATGTGGGAGACTGATAGCAAGAAATTGGAGTGGAATCAAATTTGTGTAGCAATATTGTTTAACTCTATTGTTCCCACTGCAATTTGTTGACAAAAAACAAATCTGATTGAAATTCAGAAAAGACAGACAACTGACTGGAAAAACTGCAAAATTTGAAACTTACTCTACACATTCAAAACAACCTGAGTACATGCAGCCTCCTGTTGTTGAGGTGTGAAATGGAACCTCTGCCACCCTTATGAGCTAGTCTTGATATCCTATATAGTATAAGAATGCAAAAATGCAAAACAAAAAATTGAATAACGTCAGAATTTTTGTCAATGTGCAGGATTACAGCAGAGAGCACATTTCTGAATTTACATACATGTTTTCTCTATGAAATATTTGAACGATTGAAGACACAGTTGTTCTTCCAATATCTGGCTGCACCCAGCAACCAGCTTCAGCCATTGAAAGACCATGACTTACATGTAAAACATGGTCCACAATTGTTGCCCTTACAGTATTTCACTGTTTTATCCTCTCAGTATTACACCACACAGTCTTATCCCTTTTCTTGGCTGTTCACCTTGTACTGTGGCTTCATCTTTCCATTATGAGATTTTGTGATACTGCAGTGTTTAGTGTCTATAAATGTTTGCCAATTACAGTAAAGGTTCATGAGACGCACCTCTGACCTATGGATAGGACCGTTGGTTGATCTAAACCTTCACAAATTCCCTTTCTTACTGTAACTGAATGTTCATGTGCGAACAATTTAACCAAGTTCGGATAAATTACCAAAATGTAACCAAAAATAAAAAGTAAAATGATGCCTTAGAGATTATGACAACATGTTCAGCAATTTTGCATCTAATGACCTAGGCGATGACCTAAAGACTAAATGTTTTGGAGCGTAAGACAAATCAACAGACAATCCGTAGAACACATTTTGATAAACATGACATAAGCAATTGATAATGCAAAAACAACAGACAATTGTCCATGACATTTGCAAAATGTACAAAAGCATTTGCAAAATGTGAAACACAATGAGAAATACGATTAAGATGTGCACAAGTGACAAGGAGATGTGGAGATTGAATGAATAATTTTGAGAATTTCAATTCTGATCTGAGAAATGTACCAGATCGACTGAGAAAAACTGTAACATGTGCACATGTCTGTATATGAAACTGTCTGGAAAATAGTTAATATTGTCAAATAATAATGTTGGTTAATATTAGTTCATATTGGTACTCACCCAATATGCAGATATAAACAATCGTGTAGCAAAAGCAGAGATGCATTACTCCTACATGTTGAGGACAAGTGGAACAGATCATTTTTATGTGATAGTCCTTAAAAAAGAGAATATCCAGATACCTCCCACCCAACCAACACACACACACACACACACACACACAAACACACGAAAGGATTTGCCAAGTGAATAATAAACAAAACAACTGCTATACCCAAAGACGAGTGTTCAAAACGGGGTGAAAGCATAAATGACCACGCATCTAGCTTTTACATAATATTTTATCTTATTTCACTGGAAAAGGTGAGAGAAAGCAGAAGAGAAAAACACAGAAAGAGACTCAGTCAGCTAAAACAGGACATTCCGAAACTTAAGTTTATTTTTGTTCATTTAGAGAAACGAAACGGACCCTTCAAATCATTCAAAAGTAGAAATATTACTCCATAGTATCTCCTATATGCTACTATTACAACATATAAATGCTATTACAACATATAAATAGATCTATCTATCTATTTCTCACATCATGGTTTACATTGGCATCACAACAAGTGCATTTCTCAAAGCAGTTAGTGCAAACAGCAAAACTCAATGAAATACCTGCAAAAGCAAATACTTCACTCAAAATTCTTTGTTTTTGCCTCAAAAGCAAATCTTTAGGTCAATCAATTTGTCAGTGCCATCAAAATATCTAGTCTGGCTTGGACATGTACAGAGGAGAGAGGAGACGTATATTGGCAGGAGGGTCTTGAGGATGGAACTTCCTGGCAAGAGGAGGAGAGGTAGACCTAAGAGGAGGTTTATGGATGCAGTGGTAGAGGATATGAGAGTGGCAGGTGTGTCAGTGGAAGACACTCAGGACAGGGCTAGATGGAGGAGTTTGATCCGCTGTGGTGACCCCTAAACGGGAATTGCCGAAAGAACAAGAAGAAGAAGAAGAAGATCAAAATATCTAGTCTGTGTGCCATTGCCTACGACAAGGCAGTCAAACTACTTTGTCATGTTGTCAGTGCAACAGTGAAGACTGTAAGCATATTCTGATGGAAACTAACTAATCTTTTGTTTACAAGAACGCTGCACATTCTGTGGCATATCAATTGAAATGGTTCATGTTACACACAAACAAATACAAGCTTACAGAACACAAAAGTTACACATGACTGTATGTGGGAGACTGATAGCAAGAAATTGGACTGGAATCAAATTTGTGTAGCAATATTGTTTGACTCTATTGTTCCCACTGCAATTTGTTGACAAAAACAAATCTGATTGAAATTCAGAAAAGACAGATAACTGACTGGAAAAACTGCAAAATTAGAAACTTACTCTACACATTCAAAACATACAGCCTCCTCTTGTTGAGGTGTGAAATGGAACCTCTGCCACCCCTATGAGCTGGTCTTGATATCCTATATAGTATAAGAATGCAAAAATGCAAAACATAAATTTGAATAATGTGCAGCATTACAGCAGAGAGCACATTTCTGAATTTACATACATGTTTTCTCTATGAAATATTTGAATGATTGAAGACACAGTTGTTCTTCCAATATTTGGCTGCACCCAGCAACCAGCTTCAGCCATTGTAAGACCATGACTTACATGTAAAACATGGTCCACAATTGTTGCCCTTACAGTATTTCACTGTTTTATCCTCTCAGTCTTACACCACACAGTCTTACCCCTTTTCTTGGCTGTTCACCCTGTACATGGCTTCGTCTTTCCATTATGAGATTTTGTGATACTGCAGTGTTTAGCGTCTATAAATGTTTGCCAATTACAGTAAAGGTTCATGAGACGCACCTCTGACCTATGGTTAGGACAGTTGGTTGATCTAAACCTTCACAAATTCCCTTTCTTACTGTAACTGAATGTTCATGTGCGAACAATTTAACCAAGTTCGGATAAATTACCAAAATGTAACCAAAAAAAAGAAAGTAAAATGATGCCTTAGAGATTATGACAACATGTTCAGCACTTTTGCATCTAATGACCTAGGCGATGACCTAAAGACTAAATGTTTTGGAGCGTAAGACAATTCAACAGACAATCCGTAGAACACATTTTGATAAACATGACATAAGCAATTGATAATGCAAAAAAACAACAGACAATTGTCCATGACATTTGCAAAATGTACAAAAGCATTTGCAAAATGTGAAACACAATGAGAAATACGATTAAGATGTGCACAAGTGACAAGGAGATGTGGAGATTGAATGAATAGTTTTGAGAATTTCAGTTCTGATCTGAGAAATGTACCAGATCGACTGAGAAAAACTGTAATGGAGAAATAGCGCCACCCGTGTTTGCAATAACATTACGATACCAAACCAGCGCTCAAACTGTGTCAAAATGCATTTTGAAAATGCAATCCGAGCAGAATGCATTTTCATTTCCATGGTCTTCCACTGTAGTCAAATTATAGTCAAATTAGATCCCATCAGCCTTCCAATCATATTCCACAGCCCTCCACTTTATTCAGCCAATCGGGTTCCACAGCTTTCCACCTCCGGCAGTCAATCAGGACTGGAGTCGTGTTGCGCATGTTGGCGGGTATAACTGCAAATAAATAAAAATGGCGAAAACAGTGTCCCAGCTTCTGCTTGAGGCTGCCGAAGCTTTGGAACAGCAAAGAACATCTTCATGTTTAAAAAAACTCGCCTGTACTGCTTAGCGTGCTATAGTCCAGTCCTGATTGGCTGCCTGAGGTGGAAAGCTGTGGAACCCGATTGGCTGAATAAAGTGGAGGGCTGTGGAATATGATTGGAAGGCTTGTGGGATCTAATTTGACTATAATTTGACTACAGTGGAAGACCATGGAAATGAAAATGCATTCTGCTCGGATTGCATTTTCAAAATGCGCTGTTGGTATCGTAATGTTATTGCAAACAGGGGTGGCGCTATTTCTCCATTAACATTTGAATATTGACATATTTTTAGCGTGGTGGTGAGGTTGGAAATTACATTTCAAACGCGTTATCACGAAATGCAAAGCATATTAAGCGAATAGCATTTTAATTATAATTTTGATACAACCTTTGCATGATCACATGAACTTGATAATTCAAATCGGGAAATACATTTTAATTTCAATAAAGGCACAAATAAAGCATCAAAATGTATGTGTAAATGAAATATGAATAGACGTCTATCACATTGCAAATGTAAATGGAATTATTGCATTTGAATTTGAATTTTGAGCTCAAAGTTGCTTGTATGAGTGGAACATGTAAATGCAAATGCGTATTACATTTTCATTTTAATATTGACACTGAATAACTTCCATAGCACAGTGGTACAGTATGTGGTGGTATACTGTAACTACATTTCTCGCTCTGTACTTACCGCTAGATGGCTCATGAATTTCAGCAAATACATTGACAAATCGGAAGTTACGTCATTGTTCTTGAACGGAGAAGGAGTCGCTGATTCCGCTCTATAGCCGCGTAAATGTTTTACAGTGTGGAGCTAGATTAGCGCCGCTGTCTCAGATCTGTGGAGCGCGGTGGCTCTGTAAGTCCGAGGACCTTTAAAGCGCCTTCACGTCAATTTTCTTCTTTTAAACCTCCATATTTAACACATCGCCTGTACTGGACATGTATTGTTATCTTGCTAACGTTGCTTATTTATGTAGCTAAGATAACGTTCCCTCAGCTGTTCTATTGTAATGTGGCTAAGCTAACCTTCCCTCAACTGTGCTATTGTAATGTGGCTAAGCTAACGTTCCCTCTCTCTGTTATTGTAATGTGGCTAAGCTAACCTTCCCTCAACTGTGCTATTGTAATGTGGCTAAGCTAACGTTCCCTCGCTCTGTTATTGTAATGTGGCTAAGCTAACGTTCCCTCAGCTGCTAGTCCTGCTGTTCCCTTCGTATTGTAGCCGTTAGCATTACAGCACTGTTAACTGAACACTGTCAGTCACCCCGACAGGTTTCGTTGCATCTGTGTTGTCGTTTGTAAGATGCTTCATCCGGAGATGATTGTCTAGCTAAATAGTTTCAGAGACGTGTGTTCATTTCTCTGTGATTTGTGTACTAGTAAAAATACCAGATGTGTTTTTGCTACAGCAGCTTGCAGCCAGCTAACCATCCTAGCTAGTTACATAGCGATTGTTCATCCCGCGTTTGCATGTTCATTTGTAGAATTTGGCTACTTGAATGCAGCTAAATAGTCTAGCCTAGCAGAAATGTTACATGTATGCTTACTCGCTTTGATAATCCAGTGGTGCCTAATTTGTTGCATTTTAGGTTTGATAATTGCATATACGAGGAGATCAGCTGATTGCTGGTTATCTAGCTACTATGCCTGAAATCAAACTCAAGCAAGTTGTTTCCTGCAGCAGTGAGGATAACGTGAGTATGCAGGACCCTGTCCAGTGCAAAATTACTGTTACAACCACTGGCTTGTCGCTTGGTTCGCTGCCGTCTGACATTAGTCATTTGGGGAATCTTGTTTTCGTGCCTAGACTCACAAGGCAGACAATCTGCTGAGCTCCGACACGTACAGGAAATGGAAAGCTGCGAGGCCAGGAGAGAAGCAAACATCAGTCATCCTACAAGTACGGGGAGACTCTAACCTGCCGCGTGTCATCTTATACGAACTTCACTTTAGTGTTTAATGTTAACGATGTGTTCCCTTGTGTTAATTGCTGAATTCATTAGTTTGACAAAGAGGAGCAAGTTCACAGCATAGATATTGGGAATGAAGGTTCTGCATTCATTGAGGTCCTTGTTGGACACTCAACGTCTGTCAAAGACCAAGATTTTGAGGTAACCCCCCTCCCCCACACACACACACACACTCACACATCCAGAGTCACACATTATGCTAAAGGCTTGATGTCTGCACACTCGATCTGACAGTGATGCTTCCTGTACAAACCCCTGAAGGTTCTGCTGGTGACATCGTCGTTCATGTCCCCCACCGAGAGTCGGACGGGCACCAACACCAACCGTGTGCGCTTCTTCAGTCCTCAGCAGCTGGTGAAGGCCACTGCTCAGGAGAAATGGGACCGTGTGAAGATTGTGTGCAGCCAGCCCTACAGCAAGGTCAGGCTCCCCTCTCTCGCCTTCCACAGGTCGGGCCGTTTGGTCTGCTGTGACTGTATTAAATGATGGTTTTCTCTTCCTAAATCTTAGACAATAGCGTACGGAGTCGCCTTTATAAAGTTCCACTCACCGCCCGACAAGAGTGACACCCCTGCCGCCACTCCACCCGTGAGTCCCTCTGTCCTCAGACTCTCATTTATGAGTGACATAATTGTTGTCATGGTGTGACAAAACATGAGCTGTACATACGGCAGGCTCAGCAGTCACCAGGTAACCAGAATAGTGCCCAGTTGCTCTGTACTGTAACGGAAGGGGTCTGCTTGTGTTGTGAGCCCCTTCTGTCCTCTGCTCTGCTCGTACGGCAGAAGCTGACTAAACTGGGCCAGTTCCGGGTGAAGGACGACTCTCCGTCTTCAGGTCCCAGTCTCCAGCCAGGCAGCCTCTTCTTAAACAGAGACACCGCCGTCAAAGATGTTGCGGGGCTCAAAGGTAGGACACCCGCTGCCACCAGTTAATCAAGAGACAACTAATTACGGTACATATGTGATGGTAAACATGTGATATGGCACCGTGGTGACGTTCAGTTGTGTAGTGCAACTATTGCAGTGACATTGTAATTCTAATGGAATGTTAATTGGAAAGTGTTTGGTTGAATTTAGAATCACTAAGTTTGCAAGTAAGTAATATATTGAATCAGAATCACTTTATTCCGCCAAGTATATTGCACATACGAGGAACTTTCCTTGGTGAGAGCTCACATGTATGACATACACAAGCACACAAGACTGTTACAAATAACACACTAGAAATATGAAATACAATAAATATATATTGATATGTATAAGAGCCTGTGTATATTTGTTATATATATGTATATGTAAATATTATGTATGGTGAATAAGTGGCTGTAGATATTGTTTATATATACTATATTGCTTAGAGTAACAATTCTTATTACAGATGTGATTAGCAGTCATTTGGTGTAAAATCATATTACCTTAGGCATAATGTGGTGTTTAAGGCTGATATGACTCGCTGTAACAGTAATGTGGTGTTTAAAGCTTGTATGACTCGCTGTAACAGTATTGTGGTGTTTAATGGCCTGTGTGCTGTTTTGTGCCAGTGTCTCCCCAAAAAACCAAACTGAGCTACGCAGCAGCTGCACTGCAGTCAGAGTCCTCCACCCCGAACCCTAAAGCCAGCTCACCACAGGTAGACACGCCTCCTCCACAGGTAGCCACCAATCACTGCCCTGCTCTAATGAGATGAACATGCCAAGGGGGTGATTTTTTTCCTTTGCCACTGTTTAAACTAGTTTTAACTGGAGAATGTGAGTAATGTAGAGGGTGATGAAGAGATTAGCAGGACCAGAGACCCATTGTCCTCTTTACTTTCCTTCTAGGCTCCTGGTAAGAGGAAGTTTGAGTTCAGTAAAGAGCGCCAGGAGGCACCAGGCCCCCCGGCCAAAAAGCCAAGTCCAGTCGTATCCCCACAGGCCAGTCCAGCAACCCTTAAAGCCAAGACTGGTGCTGCTCACACACCCAGCCCCAACACAGCCAAGGGCAAAGCAGGTCAGTCTCACCCAACACACAGGGAGAGATTCATTTTGATATTTGGTTATGTCAGGTCTTTAGCTCTCTTGGTTCATCTGTGTTTGCTCTGTTCTAGCTGCCTCTGCCCAGAAGACCCCGGAGAAGAAGCCTGAGAAGGTCACTAGACCCAAGGCCAGGTCCAAGACCGAGGAGACGGTCCCGTTCAACAAGATCATGGAGGGAGTCGTGTTTGTGTTGAGTGGCTTCCAGAACCCGTTCCGTGGGGAGCTGAGAGACAAGGCCCTGGCCATGGGGGGGCGCTACCGCCCTGACTGGACCCCCGACTCCACTCATCTCATGTAGGCAGCCTCACTGTACTGTAGGCAGGGCTGTGCTTGTGATTGGTGCGCTCTTGGAGCTCTTGTTGCTGATGCGTCTGCTGTCTCTCTGCTGCCCCCTGTAGATGTGCCTTTGCCAATACCCCCAAGTACAGCCAGGTTAAGGCAGCTGGCGGGCTGATCGTACATAAAGAGTGGGTGTTTGACTGTCACAAACGCAAGCAGAAGATCTCCTACAGACGGTGAGTGAGGACCCACTTGGTTTCCGACGTTTCACAGGCACTTTTAAAATTTTTCTTCTTGTAGTGTCGGTCAGAAGTGTCTGGCATTAACGTCTGATGCAATAATTCTTCATAGTGTCAGTCAAGCTGTATGTTTGACTAAACTCTTAGAATAACAAGGCTTCCCCCCCCCCATAATATTCCACATTAACCCAAATTATCCCAGTTTCAAATGAACCCAATTCAGTTTTCTGTTCAGCATTTTGCTGAACAAAATTCAGTTGTTTGTATTGTAAACAAGTTAGGTCTTTCCTTCTTATTTGATGTTTTTAATCCTGAAGAGACGCGGAAAGCCAGGGAATTATGTACCTGAAGAGAGGGAATGACGTGTTATTGAAATTTCACCAAGGGCCTTCCTCAGTACACAGCCTTCTCGGCGCTCCAGTGAAATCTAAAGAGACTGCTATAATGAAACATTGATTTGCAAGTCAGTCGGAGGAGAAGACTGAAACGTGCATCTCTGTATCCGTGCGGATAGGAGCAGGAGCTTTGCCCGGAGTTTTCATTGATCTTTTATAGATATCCAGACAGAAAATCACTCCAGGCCCCCCCAAGCTTCATCGTTTTCTGTAGTGCAGTTACTGCATTTGCATCAGTCATAGGTTAAGTGTCTTTTCACCATCCCTGCATACAAATGTAATGCTTCCTTTCGCAGCCATTTAAAAACCTTCATTTCCTCACTGCAGATTGGCACGCACCAAAGAAATCGATTGTAAAACAATCAGCAATTTCATTCTTGTTCTGTTAACAAAATAGCTCGGGATATGTTGTTTTATTTATTGTAATACTTTGTATTAATTTTTGCTTTCTTCATGCGATTTTCATCTGACCACCCTCCCCACCCTGTTGTTCAAGGCGTGTTATTGTGTGGACTGAGAGTGGCTCTGATGTATTCTGTATTTAAAAGCTGCATCTACAACGAGTAATTAAAGCAGCCTCTTCCTTTGAAGACAAGCATGGCGTATTCAGTCATGCACATGTCTCTCTCTGCAAACATATGCACACACACATAGAGACACACACACACAGCACCCTGATGAAGCTGGCTGTGCGTTTTTACATTCTTTTTCCAACAGCACCCCAAACACTGTTTAGAATTCAGCTGAATAGCAATCGCCTACATGCACACAATCACAAGCGGAGATCCGTATTCTGATAGTGTGCTCTTAACCGAGTGTTATTGATGTTTCCTGAGCCGAGGGCGAGTAATCCGTGAATGGTTGGGGATGATGTGTTGTTGAAAGGGAATAAGCACATTTTTTATAATGGGATGTCAGGCATAGAACCCCACTGGTCCAACTCACGTCAGCATGGAGACTGGTGCCTGCTGGATTGCCGGTGCTGGCCGCTTTGACGCCGATACGCAGGAAGAGGAATCTCTGTGTTGTGCTAATTTCCTGTAACCATGTACATTTTGAATTTTGTTTACAAGGTATCTGATGGACGGAGCAGAGTCCAGCTCAGAGGACAGTGCCCAAGAGGACAGTGGAGGAACCGAGGATAAGACAAGAGTGATTACTTTCATTTTTCTATGTTGTTTGTTTATTTGTTTGGAGGGGTTGGACATGATTCAACACCCATGGAGCTGGGTGACCGACCCAAGTGCTGCCACCCTGTGGTCAGTGCTCACTCACTTCTTGTCGGTATCCCAGCCCAAACGTTCTTCTCCAGTTCTCCTCGTGTCCCCAGCTGCACGGGCCTGTCACAGAACGTCTCCCAGTGCTCCTCTGGGCACTGCTGCATCTCCTCCTCTTAGTCAACGGCCTTTTCAGCAAATTAATATAACCACTGACGCCTTTGTAAGCCAGATGTTGACTTAGAAACATCTGGATGATCTCCTTTTTTGTGCCAGCACGGCCTGTCCTCTTTGTGGGACGGCGGGCGGGACCTTGTTCTGTGGGTCACTGTGTCTTGAGTCCTTGTTCCTTCCAGTCATCTCTCTCTGTTCTCTCCCCCGGTGGGATTCTCAGAAAAGCTCAGAGATTAGGCAGAGCACCCCCAAGAAGCTTCCGGAAAAAGACACGGCAAAGACACAGGATCTCCTCGGGGGGTCTACCGATGATGGAGGCGAAGATGGCACGGTGCCCGTGCAAGGTGGGTTTGGCGGCCTCAGGAGCAGATGGAGTAGTGTGGCAGGTTGTCTGGTGGAGTGTGGGGAGGGAGGGACCGAGGAGAGAGGAGCTTCAGGTCCGACTGGGTCGTGGAGATGGAATGGTCCCCTCAAATTTAAGTAATTCAGTTAATTAGGGAATGATCTGATGCATTATAACATTTCTCACAAATTTTTGTGTACATAAAAAATGAAAAAGCTTACAACTCAGACACAATTAGTATTATTCATTTACAATTCTTGTTGCTGTAATTAATTTATTTGATCTCAATTAACTGGTCACTGCTAAAGACCCAGACAGTATAAGACCATAAAAAGGAAATGACAAAATCACCCTAAAGTGCACCTTAATGGTGAAGTCCTGCACCTGCTGGGGGAAAAGAAGCATCACACACCTCACGCCTCCATGGGTGATGGGCAGAGGCTGCTCAGGAGGATGTTGACCTCCACTGGGTGATGGGTAGATGTTGTGATGAAGATGGTGCGTATGGGCACAGTACAAAGGTGACGGACGTGGGCCAGAGCGGAGAGGTTGGACACAGGTTGGAAGACACCAGCGGTGGCTGGGAAGATACTTGGTCATGTTTCTCATTTCTATGTTAATGTGATGTGTGTGTGTGTCCGTCCACGTGTCCACTATCGGCTACTACTCACCCACCACCACCACACTGTCTGAGAAGACGGATGGGCCAGGGGTTGAACATGTAAACACTTAGTGGAAAATCAGTAGAACGCTGTTCTCCCCAGTGGACCTTTTGCTGGGCTAGACACTGTGTTGGATGAGAGCAGTATGGGGTGTGCAGGTCCCTGCGTGTGCTGATCAGAGTGAAAACTGATCTGCAATCATTTTGGCTTTGATCAATCATGTGGTTATCTCAAAATGGATGTAGAGATGAGACTGAAGAACAGATTAATGGGTTAAACAATTTTGAAGGATTAAACAATAGGTGTTCATATTAAACAGTGGGGTGTTCATATTAAACAGTGTGTTCAGACAGGCTGGATCCTGCATTTTGTTGCTGTAATGGAGTCATTCAAATGTGGCTGGTCTCTCCACAGATGATGATGATGAAGACTCTGGCATGGACACTGAAGATGAACTCAGGAGGTAATGAGGATCATGCTTTAGTCCAGAATGGGTTTTGGAATTGTTTTGGTAGCTGTGCTACCCTGAACAAATACATCTCCACATGTAGGTGAAGATGGGCTCCAGATCTGTGAAGATGAGCTTTGTTCTGAGAACCCAGCACAACTGGCTTGTTGCTATAACTCATTCCCTCTGATTTGTCATGACAGATGTCAGTGTTTCCAGAGCAACACTGTATCTTGTCCGCAGTGTAATTATTTCCGTTTTTTGTCATCAATAATGCAACCCAGAGATGTGGGGACCCCCTGCTGAAGGTTCCACGCCACTGTTCTTATATTGAACTCCTAAAGGGGCGACTTTTCCAAGTGACAATATCCCTCTTCACACGAGCACTTAGCAAGCAGTCCGGTCACCCAGCATGTCGGCACACCCCACTACTAACCTGGTGTGGCCCTCTAGACCTGAAACCTCTGGCATGTGGTTTCCTTACGTTTTACTTGGTAGCGGCCGTCAGAGTGCAGTGTTGGGTTCTTCCTCAGGGTAGAGGCACAGAGGAAGGAGAGAGAGGGGAAGACTGGAGGAGACGACTCCAGGAGGAGCACGGGACGGACGCAGTGGGAGAACGATCCGTACGGAGGCTCCACTGATGAGAACACGGATGCAGAGGAGGAGGAGGATAAACCCATCCCAGAACTTCCAGGTGGCTTCTTCAGCTCTCTGCTCTCTTTATCTCACCCGGAGAAGGAGATGCGGGTTTCAGTCGTGTGTCCGTCATTTGTTCCTCTGTCCCACACCTGCTGGCTGCATTGCTATCCTGCCCCATCTCTGATGGTTTAATCCAGCGGTATTCTGTTTTGAAGAGTAGCTGTGGGGAATTGCTGGATTACTAAGAATTTAACCTTTGGACATGAATGCATGTTTATTTTCTTAGGTAAAGTGACGAATAACAAAAAAAACCCAACAGTTTTATGTTCTTATGGAGGAGGGATGTTGGCACCAGTCTGAGTTAGTCATTTTTGTTTGTTCTCAGACTTCTTGACGGGGAAGCGGTTCTACCTGTATGGCAAGTTTGCAGAGAACCAGAGACGTCTGCTCCAGCGGTACATCGTTGCCTTTAATGGGTAAGAGAGAGAGGGACGTGGGGGTCACAGGGGGTCGTGGGATGAGAAGCAGGCAGCTTCACAGTTTTTATTATTAGATGTCATTCTTTTGTTCTGTTTCTAATACTCGTTCAGGGTGTTGGAGGACTACATGAGCGAGAAGGTTCAGTTTGTCATTACCAGTCAGGGTTGGGATGATTCTTTTGAAGATGTAAGTGCCCTTTATTACATTTTTGAATTTGTGCTCTAATGTTCTAAACGGTAATTGTTTTTCATCCTTGCACACCGAGGTTGTTTGTTTCCTGTAGATTTCTAAAGTAATTTGTTTTCACCGAAAATATTACCCGTAACTCGGCATATTTCGTTGCAAGGTTACAGCGTGTCATGATAATCGTAGTGACATCGGTCCTGCTTCTAGTCGGAAGGTTGTTTATAAAAATAAAGCATAAAAAAATGTTGGCATATAAAGCCCCCTGAGGGAAAAAAAAAAACACTTTGATAGACACACTCTCACTGTTCTCAGGCTCTCCTGGAGAATGAGAATCTCAGCTTTGTGAAGCCCTCGTGGATCTTTGCTATTAACGACCGACAGAAGGTGTTGCCCTACCAGCCGTACACCGTGGTGCCCTAACTGAAGTACGCGCCGCCAGTCTGCTGCTGAAACACCAGCACTATGCATCTCTCAGCCCCGTTTGACCTTTCACCTCCTTTAACAGTCCGAACCAGCTGTTGGTCACACACACACACACACACACAGGTGTATGCACTTTGCTCCTTCAGGTGGGCTGCTGAGGTCTGCGTGGAGCATCGTGTGTTTGCTCTTGAGTGCAGGTGAGGGGTGCTGGACTTCTTGAGCAGCCTATGCAGTTGTTTTGGTGGCGTTGGGCGACGGCTCCTCTCCGGTGCCGGGACGCGTCCGGGATTCGTTAGTCGCGTTAGACATGTTAGCGTGCAGTTTCTTCATCTGATCCATATTTATCGGACTTTCGTGACGTTTGCTGAGTGGGATCTTGTGCTGAAGCTCAGCCCTTTCATGTGTGGGGTGGCGAGTGGTCCGTGGGAGGACTGTTCATGGTGGATTCGCCCCGCCACACTTCGCATTCATGGTGTGTTATCTCAAACGGCGCTCAGCGTTGACGACCCCGATCCTAGCGCAGCTACTTCTGCAAAATGCAAATGATTCAGATGGTTCCGTTGGTTCTCCTGTAATCTCTAACGGACCTTTAAGAGAATTCAAATGATGCCAGTGGCAGTATTAGAATTGTAGATATCAACCTGAAAGGGTTTTCTTTCATTTTTGCTGTTTCTTTATGTTTCTGTCCTGCTGTAATATTTTTGTACGGTGTTATTATTAATGAATAAATTGGTTTTTAGAGTATAGAGGTTTCTTGTGGTTTTTATTCTAATTCTTTGTTGTTGCTTTTTACACACACCATCTTGCTCTAGTTAATTTGTGCTTTGGGTTATACAATATCTTCATTATTCTCCTGCAGAAAATGCTAGTCTATTTAGATGTTTAACATTTGTATAAATGTGTTTCATTTGAGGTGCGTACTGCAATAGTTTGATACTGTAATACTGCCGAGTTGGAGATCCCATATTTATAATTGTTTAAATACACCACAGGAAAAGTATAGACTGTTTATAACTACTAATGCTTCTTTCAAAACGGCCAGAATCCTTAAATGTCATTTTTATCATTAGATTTTATTAGGGTTCTTCCAAGCGCAATGTTGTGGACTTGGCAGTTTCTACGTAATTGTCGCTCCTTGCAGAGGCTCCGTGATTAGTTATCTAATCAGTCATTTTTCACCCGCTTTACTGTTGCGGATCGGGGCGTCCGTGCGCGACGGAGGTGCGGGAGCGCAAACGGAAAGGAGTGTCCGCGTGACGGGAGGGGAGGAGGCGCAGAAAAAACGGACGGCAGTCGAGAAAGGAGAACTACATTCGCCATACGTGGGGTATAGCTGTACTACACCGAGCACAGCTGGAATTCCGAAATCTGCGCACGTGTTTCGGTTGTTTCTCGGCTGGATTTGAACCACACAGCGTTTTCACAGTAAGTGAGTTTTCTCCCCTTACTGACAGGTGAGAATGGGCTTATTGTGTGTCCTGTAATAACTACTCTCCTGCTTGCTATAACAGCCTACTGTCAAACACTGTTACATTTGGGCTACTGAATGAACTCTGATGTCTTTACTGCATGCGTCGTCAAAAACTCAATTAAATCTCGAATCAAGCTCATCATATTTTAAAATGTTTTTTCAAAGTCTAAATTTTTTTTTTCAATTAAAAGGGAACATAAATTAAAAAGGGTAAATGTTTTACTTGTGTAGACAGAACATTACCTCTGAATGGTGCAGAATGATTTTTAAAATTGTGTGTGTATATACAGTATATATATATACCATGTCTCCAAGGCCCCGATCACGTTAATCATCAAAACAAAAGCTTTCACATTAAAGTAGTCCACTGGGACTTCACTGAAAAGCCAGTTCATTTAATATGCCCAGTTTGAATACATAACTGCACCATCACCTCTTACAACTGCTGGTAAATCATTTATAAAAGGTCCAAAAATATTTATCCACTTATATTATCCCAACCTATGCATGAACCAAATGATTAAATTAGGATTAAATGGGAGAGAGATTTGGGACTGACTTATGATTTGGTGTAATGTCTACCTTAAACTCCAGGTATACTGTAGATTAAACTTTCCCTTCTTCTAAACTGCGTATAGATCATATTCAAGCTACACGATATTCCTTTTTCAGTAGATATCCTACTAGTGATTTTCTATTAGTGATTGCCAAAAAGTGGATATGAGACGACCCCATTGCTGTTTGAATGTGTATATCTGATATAAGTTTTATAAAAGAGAACACACCAACTAAAAATAAACAAAAGTTCAGCATTTTAAAGAAATCTGGAAACCATTCAATGACAAAATGAAAAATGACAAACAGATTGATGTATCAGACCAGATCAGTTCTTAAAAGAATAATATGAACTTTGTGTATTTTTCCCTCCAAGGTCAAGGTCCTAGTCAAAATCATTTATGTACAGTAAATAAATATGTACAGTAATTTATTTTGTGTTGTATCTCTGAAAAGTAATAATAACTTCGTTACAGTCAATCAGTTTTCAAGACAATCGGGAAAGCATAAATAAAAGAGGTTAAATATTCCAGAAGGGTCAGGTATGAATTATTATGAATATATTGAAGGCAAAACTCATTATGACACAAGAATCAGAAAGGTTTTATTAGACGAATAAGGAATCTAAGGATGTAATCTTAAAAAAATCAAAGGAAACCTCTACAAATCTCCCACTGTAGCATTTAAGCCATCTTCATTTCACATCTCAAACTTCATTTTCACACATGACTGACCCAGATTGTAATTTCTTTCCAGTGACACAGCCATAAAAGCTCTGACTCCTAGTTCTCTAGTTCTCCACACATATCCCCCAATTCCTTTACTGTGGTGTTGGTCCTCCCATGTCATTCTGAACTGGTTCAATTAAAAAAAAAAAAAAATATATATATATATATATATATATATATATATATATATATATATATATATATACACACACACACACATATATATATATATATACATACACACAGGGCACAAATCAGACTATGTGAGATGACGCATGTCTAGTGGCTATGAGAGCAGTGGTGGGATGCTGGAGGCTCTTTGAACACCTTGTGAGTGAGGGCTGATCCTCACTGGGCTGTCTGTGGCATAATCAGGTTAGACCATCTGAGCACAAATCACAGTAATGAGAGGGGAGCAAGAACTCACCAGATTACATTTGCAGAGGGCTACATGGCTTTAGCCCAAAAGCGGCTTGAAAGCATGAAACATATATTGACAATAGATTTGTTATAATTCAATATTATTGATTACATGTTAATAGGTACTATTGATTGCTGTGGTAGTGTGAGCACTACAATAGATAATAGATCACACTGGCTGTGGTACATGGATCTTTAATATAATCTGATCTGTCGTATACCCTCTGAGCTGTGCAATAATCTCTGATCTCATATAATCTTTGAGCACTAATAAAATAAAATAGACAATATGAACAGTGGGTGTTTCTGCTTAAAAATACCTTATTTGCATGGATACGATTTTATGTGAATATGTTAACTTCAGTTCTGTGTGTTAGGTCTGGTTTGATCAGATCTGTGAGGTCTGATTCTGCAGAGGATACAGTTATAATGTTACAGCCCCCCCCCCACACACACACACACACACATCTAACTACTCCTCTCCTCAGGGGTATTTAATCTGTATGTCTGTTCCATCAGTATGTCTGCATGTGGTTACAGTAGTGAGGACATACAGGAGATTCTCACATGCGTCTCACCAGATCCTTTTCTTAACAGTTTTGACTTCCCCCTCCACCAAACAATATATATAATGTGCAAAAAATCAATTCATTTAAATTAAATTAATAACCCTAATGCAAAGCAGTGAAAACAGAATGAGGAGTAGGGTCATTCACCCCATTGCCTTGCAAAAACTGATATGCTTTATTACTTATACAGTAAATAACTGTACTTTTAATAAATAAACCAAAATGTAGCCAATTTGCAATGTCAGAAGGTGTCATCAGTGAACTGCAGTGATTCAGGTTTAGCTCTAACAGAATAAGGTGGAGCTAACCCTGAGAATTCAACTGTGATTGGCAGGCAGGATGAGGAGCGTGCAGACAATTTGCAGTAAGTTTAGTTAAGCCCAGAGGAAAAAGAAATATAAAACACTTACTCATAGACTTGGCTAACGCGTTATACCTCTTCATCAAATCTATGATGATAGTAAATGCTGCAAAGTTGCCTTCAGCTGTCTACCGTCTCACTGTTCACGTCCAGAGGAACGTCACTGTGGAAGAAGCCTCAATTGTTTACTATAAATGTGACCTCCAGTGACCTCCTTCCATTTGGCTATGTAGGCATATCGGTAGCAATCCATCACAGTTTCTCAAGATGGAGGTGACAAAAGACACCTACGCTGGACAGTTTAGTGGTGCACATGCTCTAGCATGTCTGATGGGAATTGTAACAGGTGTGTGATTGAACTAGTGAGTTCAGTTTCGGAGTGTGTGCTGTAATGCCGGCTGGCGCCACCACAGATCTTCCTGCAATCTGGATCCATGCTCCACAAATGAGATCAAAACACCTGCTGCTCGCTCCGGTGTCAAAGATTCATCAGATACACAGCCCAAAGAGAGGAGAGGAGAAAAGAGGATTTTTTAATTTTATGTATGTATTTTATGCATATACTGCACAGTGACCTTGAGCAAGAGACGTGTGCTGTGTGAAATGAACTGTTGATGATGATGATGATGATGATGGTGGTGAGGAAGAGAAGACTGGAGAGTGACACAGATCTTACTGCTCTAATCAGCATGATCAGCTGCACCTCACCCTCCATCCTGAGCAAAGGGGCAAATGCAATTAGCCAATGATAATGAGGCTCTGCTGGAAATCTCTTATACATAAGGATTTTTTTTCAGAAATAAACAAGTCCATTATCTGAGGATTATTGTGGGGGGGGGGGGGGGACAGTGAATATTATCTTACTGGTTTTCATATGACGAGCTGATTATGATCCTACATGAAACCACCCCGATAGCGAGTAGTGTTGAGGTGAGCTTTACTAATCATAATCTGACTAAATCCCATACCCGCCACTATTCTCATTAATCCCAGTCCACCCAAGCATCTGGAGCTTCTTCTCCTCTCATTAATCCCAGTCCAGCTGTGCCAGGAGCTTCTGCTCCTCATGTGGTGATTGGAGCTGTAATGATGCCCCTCACAGCTTGGCAGAAGCGACAGAAGGAAGGAGAGGTTGATGCAGGCTGTCCTCCTGCACACATCACTCACCTGTTTAATTGAACTGTTTCCACATTCATGTATAACGATCCATGATGCATATATATATATATATATATATGATTATGATTATATGATGATGATATGATTTATATATATGAAAATGCTTGCTGTGTGCAGTATATGCTGCTTACAGAGAGCAGTGGATCTGGACAGTGACTGTCCTAAATTGCTTTTTCTCCATACATGTGTGGGACCTGGATTAGGTGTTAACACTGGTCAGTGTCTCTTTAGCTCTTGCATACTGGTCTGACTTTTTAATTATGTATTCGTATTTCTAAAGGAATTCACATTTGTAAATACACATTTGAAAGTGCTGTATCAACATGAGTGATATAACATGAGTGGTATATTGTAGAAAAAGACACAGGGTCTCATCTGAGCAGGTGTCTGATCTTATCTGAGCAGGTGTCTGATCTTACCTGTGCAGGTGTCTGACCTTACCTGAGCAGGTGTCTGAGTGTTTTCTGCGTTACTCACTGTAGTTTAGTACTGCATTCATCCACACTGGCGTACATTTTCACACTCTTAGTACCACAAACACCTGAACACAGCCATTAAGAACAAAGCCACTTCATGCAAACAGATTACTGATTATCTTGAAATTGTAATTGTCTGTTAGGCACTATTGACTGGACCATACGAGTGTACAGCATTTCTGTATCTAGGCTGTTACAGTTGCTTGAAGAAATTGAAATTTTAATATAGAATTGAAACCTGATGTATAATTGTGATTATCCTTTTTGACACCAGCGTTTAACTTCACTTCGGTCTCCTCCCGTGACAATCTAAATCACAAAAATCGTCTTGATCCGATATGATCTGACACATTCCAAATTTGCACATGGTAACGCTAGCTATTTACTTTATATAAAATGACAAATAAGCCTTCAGTTAAAATTCATTTAGATAATTTAATAGGATGTTAAAATGATATTCAGTCATTATCCTATTGTAGGAATATCCTATTGCAGTTCGCATTAATGAGTGCTCTATATGAGCAGAGCTCTTTACGATAATCGTTTTACGCAATCGTACAAAATTACAATAAAAGTATGAGAAAAAAGATTTTTTAAAAGATATTTTTCTGCCTAAGGCCCACTGTGTTCTCACAAAGCATTTACAAACTTTAACTTTCGACAACAGTTCTGTGTGGATCCTTCATTCTTTAGAAGGTTAGAAGAGACAGGGCCAAATACCAGTGAAGTCATATATTAGACCTTTTTGGCTCAAATGGGGTCTGTAATGATCTCCAAGAGGCAGCATGAGACAGCGTAGGTCTGACCTCCACATGCTGTGTGAGTGACTGCAGCATGATTATAGTGACTGTGTTAATGTGTGTGAACATGCAGGAAACTCCTATACAGCCAACAGGCCACTAATCTGAATTGTAAAAATAAAACCACCCGCTTTACAAATAAGCCGTTCGTAAAGAAATATTTTGTTTGTGCTCAGAGGATGCCGGCGATGCTTCTTCGGAACACGACAGGAGACACGGTCCCCAACCCTGCGTCCTCTCCGTCCCTCTCTCCATCTTCCTCATCTCTCTATCTTCCCTCATTTCCCTCTCTCCCTTACTCCTCACTGTACTCCTCTTCACTCCCTCCTTCTCCGCCATTCCTTCCTCACTCTAACTGTTCTGTCCTTCAGTCTCCTTCATCCTCTCCATACAACTTCTACGCCGTGTTGCTGGTACTGCTGATCTTCTGCGTGGTCTTTGGCAACGTGCTGGTGTGCGTTGCTGTGTCGAGGGAGAAGTCACTCCAGACGACCACCAACTACCTCATCGTCTCACTGGCCGTGTCAGATCTTCTCCTGGCCACGCTGGTCATGCCCTGGGGAGTCTATCTGGAGGTCCGAACATTGAGTAACAGTTCATATTAACCTCGGTTCACTGTGCTTTATTAATAGTGCAGACTACATTACATGAATGTCTTTGATCCGTGATATATTTTGAAAAAATTAAATATTACTGTATTGCACCACTGGTTGTGTTGGGGTCGGACTGAGCGTGCTCCTTCACCGGCAGGTTGTTGGTGAGTGGAGGTTCAGCCGCATCTACTGTGACGTCCTGCTCACGCTGGATGTCATGATGTGCACAGCCAGCATCCTCAACCTGTGTGCCATCAGCATTGACAGGTGACCCCCCCCCAACACCATCCTTTCTCCCCTATCTGTTTGCTGCTTACAGAGCTTGATGGTTTGTGAAATGAGAAAACTGTCTTGCTTCATTGAGGTATTCTGTGAGAATACGACGTGTATGCATTACCATGCTGTCAATAACTAATCTGTTCTGCGTATCTATGTCTACCTTCTCTGGGGTTCTCATTGAATTCACCTTTGGATTAAACTCGGTGCAGGCAATTACTTGTCTGAGATTGAAAAGACAGCCAGCAACAGGGAGTTATAAATTATGAATACAGCCATCCATTAGAGGTGCAGTATGTGTCAGGTGCTACTAGTGGGTTCAGCCCAAATCAGAAATCTTATATGTTTTGTACTTTTCCCACCAAAGGCAAGAAACAAAAGGATTTGGTTTGACATGAAGATAGAAAGTGGTACCTGACAAAAATGGCAGCATCTCAAAACGTACAGCAAAGACAGAAGAAGAAACATGTGTTACAACAGGCTAATGTTGTACTGTCAGGCACAGCAGCTGAGGATTACTGCCTACAGTGCTGCTTAGGATTAAAGCCATGTTAGACATATCCTAGCCTCTCACCGTCCCCCACCCACATGAACTCTCTGTCTCTTTCTCTCTCTCTCCCTCTCTTTCTTTCTTTCTCTGTCTATAGCTCAACCTTCACCATGATGAGATTTTACTCTTATTTTTATTCATCTATTTATTAATCAATTTATTTAGTCTTTCCACAATAAAATCTTGAGAAAGTAACATCTGTTTAGACAGCTGTACATGGTTCAGGAAAAGACCAGTGAAACTTGCAGATATTTATGATTTTTTGTGAATTTTAACAAATAATTCATCCTGTATAAACAGTCAGTGGACATTAGAATAAAAGCTGGTCTAATGTAAGACTTTGACTGTGTGATTGTGACTGTGTGTAAAAGACACAGTAAGCGTAAGATACAGTAACAGTTTCTCCTTGGACTGTCGTCCACGTAGAATATTTCTGCTTAAGTAACAATTGATTCCTTTGGGTTGCAGGTACACGGCTGTTGCCATGCCGATGCTCTATAATACACGTTACAGCTCACGGAGGAGGGTGGTCCTGATGATCACGGTGGTCTGGTTCCTCTCCTTCGCCATCTCCTGTCCCTTACTCTTTGGTCTCAATAACACAGGTGAAGCTACCCACCTCATCCTCCAAAACCCATGTGTCTTGCATAAAACACGCATGTTCAGTCCCACTGCAACTCTGCCTTCATCCACCCAACCACTGACGCTGTCCTCCGCCCCTTCTGAGCTACACGACTTTCACATTTGGCCTTGAGCCATACAGAGAGAACAACGTATCTGTACCACATATTTATGGGATTCGTGACTCAAACTGTACAATATTATTGGGCATTTCCATTTTCTTCCTGAACAGTTTCATGTCCCAGATTAGTGAATATGCCTGGTGGGTAAAACGCTTGTTGAGACAGACCTGTATGCCAAACGCAGACGTATGGCCGTGCTGACAGCAGTGTTCCAACTTTGTTGTCCGACGTTCCTTTCCATTGTGTGTTTAATCTGTGGCTGTAGATTGCAGTATAATTTATTTTTATTGATTATTTCTTCATTGTTATTCTGTTCAAGGCAGCATAACACTGCAGATATAGAGCAGGGAATACCTTCTTTTATCATGTAGATGGATTTGCGATTGCTGATCACCACTAAAAGCCGATTGTGTGTTTGAAAGTTTTGTTTGCTTGTGATGGAGGCATTAAGGGCTAAAATCAGGATTAAGAAACTGGAAGTACCGATCTGATTCCAAGCTTATCTCGAAATGATAATATCAGGACAACTGCAAGGGGTTCGGTTCTTTCAGGTTGTTGCCGTGCAGCCACAATCCCATCCAGACAGCAGAAACCCACCCCCCCATCCACAAATGTTTGACAGATCACGCGTCTCTAAAAGGCGGAACGCTTCGGATCCTCTTCCAGCATGTTTGGGAGCGTGAAAGAAACAGAGTGAGCACGCACTGCCTCCCACCACTGTTGAGGGGGATTAGCTAATAGCATCCGCTGGATCTGAATGGATGGCTCCTTCTTCCACTCAAGAGGCAAAGTGTGTCCTGTGGGTCAGAAGTCCAGAACTCCCCACAGATGAACAGGCTGCGTGAGAATACAGAATAGCCCCTTAATGTGACGCGAAGAACGTCTCTCGACTCTCGGTTCCTGCTACTCTGAAAGCAATATGCCGGAAAGGCCAAATCAAGTTTGAAACTCTGTTTCATGGACTTGAACATTTCTAATGTGTTTTACCTTGAAACGTGTTTGAGCCGCCTCTTTCCCTGTTCCGTCTCTTCGCAGCACCTTCTTTCCACTCCCACGACTTCATTTTGCAGCCTCAGAGAGTTACGGTTCATGAATGTCTCTGTGGTGAGTCTTTGTTGTGCTAAGGTAAGGCACCCTGCACTGGTCATTTTCTTGTCGTGTCTCTCTGACTGTTTCAGCCAGCCGGGAAGGAAAGGACTGCAGCTTTGCTGACCCAGCCTTTGTTGTCTACTCTTCTGTGGCTTCCTTCTACGTCCCCTTCATCGTGACTCTGCTGGTGTATGCACAGATCTGCGTGGTGCTGCGCAGACGAGGCAGGAGGACAGCTCCGCCTCGGAGACGCGGCCCACACTCGGAGCCTGTGGAAGCGCACCGCCGGCACAAGGTGGGCTGCACAGGCACAGCACAGCCAGAGCCACGCCCCACACAGCCAGAGCACCATACAGCCAGAGCCCCTACTCACACAGCCAGAGCCCCGCCCCACTTAGCCAGAGCCCCGCCCCACACAGGCAGAGCCCCACCCCATACAGCCAGAGCCCCTACTCACACAGCCAGAGCCATACCCCACACAGCCAGAGCCCCGCCCCACTTAACCAGAGCCCCGCCCCACACAGCCAGAGCCCCGCCCCACACAGCCAGAGCCAAGCCCTGCACAGCCAGAGCACCGCCCCACACAGCTAGAGCCACGCCCCACACTGTTAATGGCCTCCATGCTGACAGCGAGGGTAACGGTGAAGGTGTTGGGCTTCTATTCCTTCAATCATGCTGGACCATCTCTCCACGCCCCTCATTTCAGCACCTGTGTGTCCCTGATCCCCAGAATAAATGCACCCATCCTGAAGATGTGAAGCTCTGCACCCTGACAGTGAAGCCGCCTACAGTTGCACCCCAACGTAAGAAAGTGGTAAGTCATCATGTCACATGACCACTGCGCTACCCACAATCCAACAGGTTCACTGCACAGCTACTATTCCCCACCTGCCTATTTTTAATTCATTTTCCTCTGTGTCTCTGTGTCTCCGTGTCTCTCTGTCTCTTTCTCTCTCTCTGGCAGACGCTTGTGCAGGAGGCAGTGGTCCACCCCCTGGAGGCGGAGCCTGTGTGTTTCCAGCAGCAGCAGGCTGGCCTGGCTAAAATCTCCCTGTCCGTTTCCGTGGCGCCCAGTCCCATCGCCCCATGCCCTGTGCGCTCCATCCGCTCCACCCTGCCACCCCGCCAGGCGGCCATGCCGGATGGCTCGCTGGCGCGCCTGGGATGGAGGGAGCAGGCCGGGGAGAGAGAGAAAGCTGGAGTGGTGAAGGAAAGAGTGCGAGGCAGCCTGTCTCAGCAGAAGGAGAGGAAGGCAACGCAGATGCTAGCCATCGTGCTGGGTGAGGGGGAGAAGGGAGAGTACGAAAGAGGAATGAAAGATTCCTCAGACGGATCAACGGGGATTAATCGTCGGGGATTTATGGTTTTAGGCCTTTGGCCTTTGGCAGGATGTTAAATATTTAATGACTTGGAAACTGGAAATGTCGTTAATATTGACCGTTGTAATAGCAGTAATTATTGTATGAATAACTGTATCTTAATATTTGTCTGTGTATGTGTTTAGAAGCTTATAGCACCGTGTGTGTGTGTATGTGTGTGTGTGTGTATATGTGTTTGTGTGTGCATGCGTGTGTGTGTGTGTACAGGCGTGTTCATCATCTGCTGGTTGCCCTTCTTCTTGACCCACGTGCTGAAGGCCCACTGTGGAAGCTGCTGCATCTCCCCGTCCCTGTACAGCGCCGTAACCTGGCTGGGGTACCTGAACAGCGCCGTGAACCCAGTCATCTACACCACATTCAACATCGAGTTCCGCAAGGCCTTCATCAAGATCCTGCACTGCTGACCTGGGCGAGGAGCCGAGACAGATCAAGTGTTTGGAGAGAGCCTGCAGAGATTCAGAAGAGACACTACAGAAAGACAGTAGAGGGACAGTAGAGGGACAGTAGAGGGACAGCAGAGAGACAGCAGAGAGACAATAGAGAGACCGGAGAGAGACAGTAGAGAGACAGGAGAGGGACAGGAGAGGGACAGTCTGCTCAGCGCAGGAAAACTGAAACAATTGAGGAGAAGAAGGAGTTGATGTGGAAGTAGGAAGAAATGAAGTTCTGGAGAAGCCCAACTCAAAAGGGAGACCTTCCGTCTGCAGCGTTTATACACAAACAAATCAGACAGAAACAGAGATGCCGCAACTCAATAAATTGCAATAATTCAAGTGAGCAGTTTCTGCGGTATGCAGACGGGTCTAGACGGCTAACTCGCACTTGAATACTCCTTGTCGTGTCAGAGGTGACTCCCTGCTGTGCAGGGAGACCAAGCAGGTTCCTGAACTGCAGGACCCTGAACTCACAGCTACCTAGGACATACAGCTAAACCACAGCTGCCTAGGGGACATACGAAAGGGTTATGCAGGAGCTAGAACTTTGCTGTTGCATATGTGTTCTAACTGAATTTGATATGTCAGTGTAAGTAATACAGACATTAAACACAATGGGACTGTATATACATTTTCCATTACATTCTCTTATTTTGGAGGAGAGATGTTGTTCTTTGTGAAGGTTAAACAGGTGAGAGTCATCCCATACTGTCCTGTTCTGTCCTGTTTGCGATGTAATCAGTTCCAGTTACCGCTGTAAGAGGTACAGCAGCTCTCAGGCTGATCGCCAGCACCCAGCACTCTCCGACCCGGTAATGAGATACGTCAATATCGGAGTGAGATGAGACAGGATTCACAGGCCAGGTGTCACACACCTATAAATGCGCATGCGCACACGAAAACACACACACATACACACACTTTTAATAGGCGAGATATTTTGAAAACGGGCAAAGGCACAGTTTATTGTAGCTTTACAGTGATTTACTGGAAATGTTTGGATCATATGGATCGCATGTGGTCACTGAGGTTGGTTCTGAGTGATTTAATAAAGTGGTTCGTGTGGTTCATGACGTGAGTCTGTGGCAGAGTAAACGTTACCCTCAACCGCCCATCTCCGACCCAACACCACAATAATTAGCATGCATTTTTCATTAGGCTCTGCTACTGATGTATAGCTATCTGTTACAGGACAGCCACATTCACCACTAACCACACAGAAACAGCCATAACCACCCGGCCACCCAGGAAGACCAAAAGTAAAAGAGCAGATGGAATTATGAGAACAAAGACTGAATAGATGAGAACCTCTAACTGTAGTAGACACAGACAAACACTCAACTGAACACAGGAGTGGCACTGAAGAAAGAATCCTCGCCCTCAAGGCCGCACAGACTTCCAGGGATTAGCTAACACTTTTCGATGCTGTCGTGCTTTTCGCTTTGTTCCCTGGTGAGGTCCAGTTTGGGCTCAGATGAGCAGAAGAAGCAATAACGAAGCCGATACAATGACTCTACAGCAGGTAGGCTAGTGCGCTTCCAGCTGGTGTGCAGAGTGAATGGGAGTCAAATGAATGGCCTTTTAGTGATTTGACCTTGAATAAAGACTAGTATGTTCCCACTGGCACTGTGTGCACAGCCTGTATGAATAAAACACTAAAACCACAAGAATACGGTTATTTAAAAGCTTGGATCAAATGACCTGACTCAGGCTCTATGAGTAGTCCTATGGAACTATCACGTCACTCAAAAAAAATATTTTGAATAATTTTGCATCTGTTTTGAGAAGATTGCCATAATGACAAAGTGAGGGCTAACAATATTTTTAACATTAAATAATCAATTTAACATGAACTTAAATCCCCATGTGATAAAAGGAAAAAATCCAAATTTAAACCTTACATATTGGAGCAATGTAAAGAGATTTTTGTAAAAGCACACACACACACACACACACACACACACACACATATATATATATATATATATGTAAATTACACTAAGTACACTTTATATATATATAACTGCAAAACTGTGTGTGTATATGTGTGTGTACTTTAGTAAGAGATATGTAGAGATATTAAAATGTAAAAAAAAATTGTAGGGACGTGCACAAAGTTTGCAGAGAAACAGGACAGGGGCCCTTCATCAGGGGCCTCATGTACAAAGACTTGCGTGGATTTCTTACTGAAACTTGGCGTACGGACAAATCCAGAAAATGGCGTACGCAAAAAAAAATCCGGATGTATCAAACCGTGCTTACGCCGTAATCCACGCACGTTTCTTTTGTACATCCCAATCAACGTGGAATTTAGCGCACATGAGAGAGTGGCTGACTCCGCCTGTGACACGCCCCTATAAATATGCAAATTCATGTAAATATGCCCTGCACCGGAGGAGTTTCCTCTCGGATATATCACAAAGCATGTCAAAACGGGGAAAGAAGAGAAACTTCACCGAATGTGAAGTGGAGACGCTACTAAATGAAGTAGAGACGAGGAAAAAATGTTTGTTTGGCACGCTGTCCTCTGGCATTACGGCAAAGCGCAAAAGGTCTGAGTGGGACAGCGTGTGTGAAGCTGTAAATGCTGTGGGGTCAGAACAGCGCACACTAGCAGAAATAAAAAAAAATGGTCAGACATTAAGGTGGATGTAAAGCGGAGGCTGACTGCACATCGCCAGAGTGTGACCCAAACAGGCAGGCAGGAGACATCCAACTCACTGCATTTGAGCAGAGAGTTGCCTGTATTATGGGTGACACGGCCATAACCGGCCATGATTTGTTGCCTTGCTTCTATGCGCTGGAGTTATTAGGAGATGGCAGCGTTGGCATTACTGGAGGTTATTGCAAATGGCCGAATTCGCCGAGAGCGCGTTTTCCGTGACCATTATGCTTCTATGGCACCTGGGTTAGGCTGCGCGTTCATTTCTCCTGGCTCTGGGTCCGCTGGTTGCTCCACCACCATCAACAATGGCATGCCGTACCTTAGCGCAACATTGTGCAGGACCCCACATGCCCTCACAATACTGCACACTTTCTCTGGCCGATACAGGAGCATTCCCCGGTCCTGTCCAGGCAGCGTCACCGGCTTTTCAGCTGCCCAATTGCCCTCTCCACGACTGACCGGGTGCGAGAATGGAGAGAATTGTATCTCCGCTCCCGGTCAGTCTGTGGATTGCAAAGGGGGTCATCAGCCACGTCTTGAGCGCGTAGCCGCGGTCTCCTAAGTAATTTAACAATTACCCATGTTTTAAATTAATTATTCTAAGCTGGCAATGTCAAATGCTTTAAATTTGTTGCTTACCAAGAAGCCACCCATCACGCACTCTGCCAGCTTGTAATGCCACTACATTAGTAAGGCACATTTTTGCATCACAGATTATTTGCACGTTTATGGAATGAAAGTGTTTTCTATTCACATAAGCAAATTCCTCCTCAGATGGTGCCTTTATAGCAATGTGCGTGCAGTCGATCGCTCCGATTACAATCGGGAAACCGGCTATCGCTGCAAATTGCGCTTTAATGTTTGCCTGGTCAACCGCATCATATGGGAACTTTATATACCTAGCTGACATGCATATGATCCCATCCAACACAGCTGGCATGGCACGGCTCAAAGATGACTGGGATATCCCCGACCGGTCTGCCAGTTCTCTTTGAAACGAGCCAGTTGCCAGGAAGCCGATGGTCAGCACCTGTAAAGTAACTGGCAATGCGCGACTCCTCGCCGTTTCTCTCTCCAAAACTGGACCCAACTCAGCACAGAGTTTCAAGAGGACAGCTCTTGGAAATCTGAAACGGCTTATAAGCCAGTCATCATCATGGGCCAAAAAATCATAATGGTCACGGAAAACGCGCTCTCGGCGAATTCGGCCATTAGCAATAACCTCCAGTAATGCCAACGCTGCCATCTCCCAATAACTCCAGCGCAACATTTCATGCATGTTTATATAATCTAGGCTAAGTGGAAACACGTTGAATAATTATTACAGTAAGGCAATGAAATTGTTTGATTAATTTACTGTTTAATTGTCTAATTTACTTAATTTTACCCAATAAGGGCTTACTACAATGTGTGCGAAAAGGATATCTTAATAGTTGTAATTTCAATGCATCACCTCTAAGTGTCGCATACGTACGAAAAACATACGTACGCCTGAAATGAAAGTGGCGTGGGGGTACGCACTTTCTCACGTTCAAGTCACATTTAGTACATCTGATCGTTTGCGTGAAACATTGCGTACGCAATGTTTTTGTACGTACGCACCTTTAGTACATGAGGCCCCAGGAGCTTTGTGGCATGGGTTTCCATGGCTGAGCAGCTACATGCCAGCCTTACATCACCAAAGCACAATGCCAAGCATTGGATGGAGTGGTGTAACTCAACTCTGAACACATGTTCTATGGAGTGGCAAATACTGCTTCTCCAAGTGGATGAGTTTTGGTTTGGCCAATGCCTGGAGAACATGCCTGACTGCATTGTGCCAAGTGTACAGTCTGGTGGAGGTTGGGGAGAGATGGGGTTTTTCATGGTTTAGCAGAGACCTCTTAGTTATAGTGACTGGATATCCTAATGCTTCGACATACGTTGGACATGTTGAACAACTGTATGATTCCAACATAGTGGGGACAGTCTGCGGATGGTCCTCTTCTTCTCCAGCAGTGCCCCAGTCAGAGGTAGAGGACACTAAAGTTCCCTTTTTTGTTCTTTGTTTCCAGATTGGCGTGTCCTCCGGCTGTCCACTGCCACAATCTCACGCCTCAACATTTCCACACACGTCCCCGTTTTCTCATACTCTTCCTCTGTACCCGGTCCTGGCTCCACCCACGATTCTACCTCCATATGTGGCCACGCCCCCACCCACGGCACCTCCCTCACCTGTGGCCCCTCCACCACCCACGGTCCCTCCCCTACCCACAGCCCCTCCCCCACCCACAGCTCCGTCTCTACTCGCAGTACCATTAGAGGTTTCAGTTGTGTTAGCTCCCTCTGCTCCAGCACTCTTGAATCCCTCTGACATAGGTCAGCTTCTCACCCTGATTCATTTTCATGATTCAGGAACAGCATTTACGTCTCCTTCATACCCTTTCCAAAACTCCACCCTGACTCCCGTCCCCACATCCATCTTCAGCCTTCCAGCCCCCTCCACCTGTTCCCAAGTTCCAGGACTATCCCAGCTCACCCCAGACAGTCTACCGGCACTTCTGTGCAACTTGTCTGTCCCTCCTCAGCAGAATGACAGTGGCTATAACCCTGGACATGGTGCACAGAGCCAGTTAAGGGAGTTATCCACAGGGGATCCAGCAGGGGGCGCTGCTCTCTCTAGTAGTGGCACTGAGGAGCTGTCAGGTAAAAGAACACGCTACTAGTTTCTTCTTTGCCTCCATCCTCTGGCGCTGATGAATATTTCTGGCGCTGATGAATGATGAATGAAAGTTACTTCCATTTTTGTCCAAAGGTGGGAACAGAGGGCAGAAGTCATGCTGCTCCGCCCAGCCGTTAGCAGCAGCGCTGCTCATCATGCTCATCATTTGTGTTGTCGTCATCGCCATCACGGGCACGTCCCTGTCCTCTCCTTCACACATCTGTTTGTGTGTGTGTGAAGGAGCGTGTGTGTGTGCATTTCTTATATGTGAATATTCTTAATATATAACTTTTTATTAGATAGATATATAGATCGATGCTTTCCAGTAAGAATGCAACATATTAAAATGTAAATGTCTGATTATTCCCATGACACAGCCCGAGGAAATAATGTTTCACCATTTTCTCCTTATTAGTTCAGTTTCTGTTTTCTCCATCCGAACTGCAAAGCACCAGCGCCCCCTGTGACAACAACTGGAACTGCAGTGTGACGTCAGCCCCTTCCTCAGAAAATCTCCCTATTAATCAAGCTACAAACATTTCATTAGGTACCCTAATCAGCGTAGCATTCAGGAGGCTCATTCTCACTTATCAAATTATCTGTTTTGATTTGTCTCAGTTATAAAAACCAAGTCAAAATAAAATCCTCTTAATTATACTCAACAACAGAAGGTAGTGCATATTTGCAGTCTTAATTAAATAATGTGCAATGTACACATTACAGTCAAATCCACCTCAGACATT